>CM026276.1:468035-928965 GCA_014851415.1 Cnaphalocrocis medinalis | reverse complement strand
GCTTGTAATAGATTTTAAATCATGAAGATCAAAGCACCTGTTAATTATAATGATCTATATACTTCTACTACTATTAGCCTAATGCTATTAGTTTTAAACAGTACCAATAGATGGCGTTGGGAGTAGATTAGAACGCAAATGTATTTCGCTTTTTTAGTTTACATTTAAGCGATGTCGTTGCATATAGAATTTATCTCTTTATAAATAGCATAGAAGATGATTATTCTAAACTTTATTCTACTTTTAATTTGAAACAGCTTTGATAGAGTTTTTTAAAAAATACTTACACAAAATAAATTGTATCCCCGAAACAAAAATATAGGATCAATCGATCCTATATTTGTATGGAAAGTTGTTTTTGTTACGGGTTCTTTTTCAACCCGTGACAATTATTCTGTGCCCGTGATCCAAATGCCTAACGGGTAATTAGGTATAGGTAGGCGTACTCGTATGTTTCAAATCAAAATCTCTTTATTCAATTTAAGTCCTTTACAGAACATTTATGAATGTCAAATTTAGAAAGAGTTAATGTGTACCAACAAAGTCTGTAGTGTATGTAAACGTACCTTTGCAACATACGTCTAATAGCTTTGGATCTATTCCATAGTCTTAATCCCAAAGTAGGTAATGCGGTAGTGTAGAGCCAAGTTCGCGCAACAAAAGAGCGGCACACATTTCGAACAACAGAGAACAGCAAAAACTTGCGCCTCGATGAGCTAAACGGGTCGTCTATTGTTCTAATAAGTTGTAAAAACATTAAGACTGACTGGAGATGACTGGCATAAAGGAGCACACCATCATAAGGATGATAAATGCGTGTAGGTACCTTACCTACTTTTTTATGGGAAAGGCAATTTTTATGGCAAACGAGCAAGCGCGCTGTCCACCTAAGTATATCGTCAATCCTACTATTTATAAAGAGGATAATGCAAATGTAACGACAAGGCTTAAATTACAGGTAAACCGCTTACTTCGGTTCGTTGTGGTAGGAAACTAAAAATATAAGGGAACTAATGTATTAAAATGTATTTTTTAGACCGGTAAAAACTTAGAGAGAGTCAGGTTCAGTGAATAAGAACGAGCCGTCCTTGCGGAAAGGTCGTGGTTCAAGCCCATATATTATACACCTTCGGATTACTAATATATGTGAATATTTCTACTATTGGATTGCTGATGAGGGAAGACATCACGTGACTCACTTAGAGAATTATTAAAGGAAATAAATATTCTAACGGTAGCATCTCAATACATTTTTGATTGCTTTATGTTTGTACGTAAAAACTTGCATCGCGAAAATCTGATCTTCAAATAAACATAGGCATTTAGACATTGCGGTCCCAAATCTAAGACTTCATAAAATTCTTCTTCTATTTCTATCGTGAGGAAACCTGCACGTTTTGCATAGAATCTGTAACGTATATCCATGATTCAGTTGGTCTGATTCCCCTGGTATAGTGTTGCGAAGGTCAGACGGCCACTTCATAGTACCAGACTCTTTTTTTATCATATATGTAGGTGGCAGACAAGCCGATGGATCACCTGATGGCATCACAGACACTGGCAACACCAGTAGTCACAAGTGCGCTTCCAACCTTTAACCCCCTTTTCCTCTATTAGGCCTCCGGTACCCTCACTTACGCAGCGAAACACAGTGCATGCACTGCTTCACGCCGGTTTTCTGTGAGGCCGAGGTATCAGTCCGGTCGAGCCGGCCCTTTCATGCCGAAGCCTGGCTCTCCCACGGTCAGTCATGGTCTAACGTACCCTAGGCTCCAAAGGTGGCGCCAGTCAGTAGTGGGGAGGTCGCCGGCAAGAAGCCAACGCTCAAGTGTGGGGTCACTCTAAGATGAAAGAAAAAATATTTTGTGCTTTATGTACCCTACCTAGTAAAATGTTAAGGTCAATATTCTTGTCTTTTTATTTCATATAGCAAAGAGGTTTAAGTGCTAAATTCATTCCAAAGTTCCACTAATTGACATCGCCTGGGTCAAACCGTCTTTTTAGTCACCGTAAACATTCGCCTAAGTCAACATTGGCGGGCATTCGAGGGTTTTTAGTGCGTAAACCTCTGGGTCACTTTGCCAAAGGGCTGCCCGACCTAAACAGATAGTGCAAAACCTATTTTCCCTTAGTGACGAATCAAAATATATACAACTAGCGGCCGCCGGCGACTTCGTCCGCGTAGAAAAGTAACTTTTTACCCCCCTATCAACCCCGTACAGCCCCCTTTTTGCAATAAAAAGTAGCTTTTGTTCTTTCTCAGGGTCTAGATTATCTGTATATTAAATTAATTTCATTTAAATCCGTTGAGTAGTTTTGGCGTGAAAGAGTAACAGACAGACAGACAGAGTTACTTTCGCTTTATAATATTAGTATGGAAGTATGGATATTAAAACGAGACTAACGCGACGTTTATTGTTAAGTACGTTGTATATACATACTGCTTGATGGTTTGGCTCCGTTGCAGCAGCCGTCGACGAAACGTCTCAGCGTAAGTCACAAGCGGACTTGCATAGCGTCATTTGCTAGGGCTTCAACTCACTTTGAGGCTATACGGAGTTTGCGTCAGCAGAACTGTACGAATTTGACACGATACAGTTCTGACGCGAACTCCGCTCAATAGTGAGTATAGAGTTTTTGATTTTGATCATCCGATTTCGCTGTTAACTGTACATAAATAAATATGATTTATCTAATTATATTATTGTACTAGTGGCCCGCCCTCACTTCGCTTCGGGACCGTAATCAGAAATGAACCAATTGATGGCGCTGTGCTCAATTACATCGCGCAAGCGTTTCGTGTTTTCAATTTACCTGTAAGCCTTGTGGTTGTCTATAGAAGTTATCTCTTTATAAATAATATAGATTTGCTCCTCTGAGTATAATTTTCAAACTCGAAAAGTTATTTTGACAATATTTATTTCGATACCGCGGACAGTATAGATATATCTTTCTGAGTTATAAAACATGTTCCAATTTGTAGATAAAAGATTAATAGTACGTTGTTATTTAAAAAATGTCATAGGAAAATTTTTTACGACACTTTTTTGGGTTGAAACGCTATGCCACATCACAAGGATAATATCAGTGCAGCTTAATAGTAAATGTTGCAGTGAGATTGTATGATTTGATAATTTCGTAGACGTCCAGACAGATAGAGGAAATGCTTGACTTGGACAAATGGAACATATCATGTTAGAAAAGTTGTGTATGACGCTTTCGCAGGCGCCAAAATAATATGGTAACAATTGTTGAAATTTTAAGATGTCAAAATTAAGATTTTTATAGGTTGAAGACGAGCAGACAAATCATCTGATGGTAAGCGATTGCCGCCGCCCGCATCACCAGTGGAGCCTCGAGCACCCTCACTTACTCAGCGAAACACAGCACAGGCGCTGCTTCAGACCGGACTCCTGCGAGGCCGTGGCGTGGCATCACTTCGCCTGAGCCAGCCTATAATTGTTGAGCTAAGGCTCTCCCAAATTCGAAAAAAAGGGTATCTGTAAAGAGGCATCATCTTAGTTTATTGTTCCCAGTTACGTTCGAAGTTAGTGACTTTGGACGCACAGCCTAGTTCTCAGGAACACTCTGTGTGTGACTCCGTACTAAGTAGCTTAAGTACTTGTGTTATAGATATCAGACAGCAGAGGAAAGTTAAATATAATACTTAAATACATAATAATATAACACCCAGACATTAAAAAAACACAAGTGTTCATCACACGAATGTTGGTCCAGGGGGGAGAGATCGAACCCACGACCTTTGGCGTATTAGGCAGGGTCACTACCAAATGCGCCACACGGTCAGTCAAAAAATATTTATTATAGACTGTTCAATCATCAGTGTAGAATCATCGATTATGATTGTGTTTCAATGGAGTCGTTTTTGACAGGAGTGCATACTTAGACCACGTTAGGATCAAATTCTTTAAAATGTCCATTTACAAGTTTGTACGGAGCCCTCAGTAAGTAAACTCGACTCGGACCCGTCTAGTTTTTTTCTCGGATAAGCGGTACAACATTTTTTGTTGTTACAAATTCACTTTTGCTGATAAGGGTTGGAAATGATTTATCGCGTGAACTATATTATTTTTAATTTTAAAACCATGATAAACGACTATTATTGTAAAAGTCGGTGATATGGTAGTTTTAATTATAATAATATGCAACACTTGGCGTCTGGACATCACGCAATATGGCGGCGGCAAAAAATAATTTGAAAAGATTTTATTATTGTGACGACAACAATAAAGTGTAAAATTGTGCTTATTTATTTAATAATGGTTCTCACGTGTGTGTGATAGGATGCAAAAAGGTGAATCATATAAAGGTTGCGGTGTATCTTTTCGTAAAAGTAAGTGTTTAGTCAAAGTTTTATTTTTGCATTGAGTAGGGTGTCCATTTCGCTTGTCATCTAAAGACTGGATTTTTTACTGTTTTCAGATTTCCAAAGAATGAAGAAATAAAAAAAGGTTCGTGAGCGCCAAAACAAAAAAAAGGTGGCTTAACCGTCATACCGGGGAAAAATTACTAAACAAGTGATTTTCAACGTTTCTAATGTAAGTCCAACCTTTAGATGATGATCAGTTCATATAGATAGTGAATTCGCATATAGTGCTAATGCAATAAAATGTAAATTTTTCAAAGCTGTATTTTATATTTATGAAAATATAAAATTTCTTCTAAGACTGAGACTCAATGCTCATAAAATTAATACTTGAGTGAAACATGTGAGACATGTAAAGCAATATAAATTTAATATTTTGTTAAATTAAATAATGCTTTTATGAAGACACCGGGTTTTCATTTATTTCAAATTTGCATTAGAGAGATTTGATCCCCTAAGATCTAGTCTACCTGTTACTGGGATCAAGTCTCCCAGAATAGGGGACAATTGATCCTTTTGGAAAGTTCTGGGAAAATGCAAAAAAAATATATATATATGAAGCACTAATAAATATAATAATCAAATAATGAGGAACAGTAGGTAGTTAACAAAATTGCCTACCTATGTACGTTTTGTTTTTTATAGAACTAACAATGGGGATCAAGTGTCCCCAGTTTTCCCCAAGAGTTTGTGAAAAAAATTAAATTTTAGTCAATATTCTTGCTCCTTAGAACCTTCAAATCGCAAAGTGTGTACGTTTGTATGAATAATACGCTATGGCCGGTTAAATGTGCCGCAGAGTGTATTATTATAGGTAGGTAAATAGAAAATCTAATAGGGCTAGCACAAACTTTTCGAAAAGTCGGTAGTCTCTTCGTATCGTACGTATACATATTAAGGAATTTTAATTTGGAACTTGTGTTTTTTTCATACAAAATTGCTCATAAATACTCAAACGATACTTTGAAACGTTCGTGCTAGCCCTTCTAGTTTGAATGGGCTTCACGAGTTTCCTAGAGAAAGCGAGGTCCGACTCCCACGTGGGTGGACTGAGTTTGACAAACAATAATTGTAATCGAAAATCTAAATCGCGTGGTCACCTTATTAGAGTAGGACGCCAATCAAGTTATAAACATCTCACGAGGCTCGAATGCAAGTAATGAGTACGCCATCTAGTTCTTATATACAATATCTTTGCTGTAAAGTCGATATACGGGCGAAAGTTTTACGTGACAACGACTTTGAGTGGTAATAGAAGCGCAAGACATGAACCGGTGTGTATGCCTATCTCTCTCGCTCCGTGCCTCTCACTCGCTCTCATTGTGAGCGCATAACGTGAGCGGAGCGTAACGCAGTTTCTCGGAGTGTCGCCCGGTAAACCAATTTATAAGACGTTGTCACGTCAAAAGTAATATTAAAAAAAAATGTCCCAAACAAATGATCTTTTTTATTTGGGGCAACAAATCTATCGTTAAAAACCGGCCAAGTGCGAGTCGGGCTCGCGCACAAAGGGTTCCGTAGCAGCAAATATAATAAACTTAACCAAAATTACAGTTAAATCAACCTATCTCAAAAACTATAAGAGATACTTTGATCAAACCAAAAATCGTTGAAAGAGTTAATTAGCATGCATCACCTCTATTTTTTTAGAATTTTATACCCCGTAGTTATAAAATAGAGGGGGGGGGGGACATACTTTTTACGACTTTGAGAGCTGATATCTCAAAAACCATTCACTTTAAGGAAATGTTTTTTAGAAAACTTTATATCATTTTAAAAGACCTTTCCATTGATACCCCACACGGGTATGTACATCGAAAAAAAAAAATTCATCCCTCAGTTACATGTATGGGGGGCCCCACCCCCAATTCTTTTTTTTACTATTTAGTGTCATATTTTTGTAGCGGTTCATACAACACATATTCCCATCAAATTTCATCACTGTAGTACTTATAGTTTCCGAGTAAATCGGCTGTGACAGACGGACAGACGGACAGACGGACAGACGGACATGACGAAACTATAAGGGTTCCGTTTTTGCCATTTTGGCTACGGAACCCTAAAAACATTATTCTAGCAACACTACTCTCTATTATCGTATGTAATACCCTCACTGTATCCAGTGCAATCGTCTCTGGTAACAACACTAAAGTTTTTTTCAATCTACACATGGATGTTTGAATTCCTAACAGAAGATTATACTTATAAGCACTTTGTTACTTCAAAACTTATCTTACCTTCCTACAGTCGAAGGTCCATTTTAGATGCAATGCTGATAATCTGAAGTCTTTTAAGGGGACTTGTTACGATTTTTCACGTTCATTGTACGAGTATTGTTGGGCTACAAAAAGGACAAGATTAAGCTGATGATATGAACAAGGAAGTTGCTTATAAGGGCAATGTGACGTTTAATCCTGAATGAAATTTATCGATGAATGTATTGCAATTTTGTTTTCTCTTGCCACCAGTAGATACAGAATTCTGTTAAATTAAATAATTTTACTTATTTAGAAATTACAAACACAATTGATATCCCAGACTATATGTATAAGCACGGGTAAGAGTGCGTTTTTCAACGAGCAAGCTTCTTAGCTACTGTGAAAACGCAGCATTAGACTTAGACATGACCTATGATAAATATTCCAAATTATCTCAAATACTTTGTCTTCTTTTTTTGACTTTGTTTTCCTTTCAAAAACATTTTTTCATTTCTAATTTGGTGAAAAAGAATGCTTACCATATCTTTCTCGTCTACAGGTTCTCGTGCTCTAACGCAACAAATGCGGCGCAATTGACGTAAGAGACATACTATTAGTGATGTGTGGACATTGGTCCCAGTTAGTTATACGACAATGTGCTTTATGTGTGATGACACTGTGTTTAATTTATGTGAGGGACAATGTGTTTAATTAAATAAATAAATAAATTGAGACAACATCACCGGTTTAGACGCAAGGGTCGCGGGTTCGATTCCCGCACCAACACAAATGTTTGTTGATGAAACAGAAATTTGTGTCGGGTGTATAACTATATGGTTCCTTCGTTGTTTCTTTGTTTCCATAGTACAAGGGAAAACCTTAGTTTGGGACCAGGACAATGTATGTGATGTTGTCTCAATTTATTTATTTTATCTCAGAGTCTAGACCATCTGTATACCAAATTTCGAATCCGTTCAGTAGTTTTGACGTGAAAGAGTAATAGACAGGCAGCACAGCAGCGTATATTTCGCATTTATGATATTAGTTAGGATATTTCTAGCGTGTTCTCTTCTGGGGCCCAAACTTGCTGACAAAACTTACCGCGTTCATAGCATGCATCCAAGCGTCGCATCAATTTGACTTCGTTACGAGAACCGAACTATTGGGCTAAGAGCAACTATTGGCTGAATAGTTCGCTTCCACCTAACAGGCAACAGTTTGACAACAATTCTGTGCCAAGTCTCGCTGAAGGTAGAAGTTTAGTTCTGTTGGTAGACGTAACGCAGCTAATACAATTTATAGGTTTTAGATAAAGTATTTAGGGGTGTTGTTTTAAGGGAAAGGTCCTAGAGAAGGGAAAATCTACTAGTTGTGTAGTCATTTGTGTAAATAAACTTTTTTTTTTATGTGATAGGTAGCAAACGAGCTGGCGGATCACCTGATGGTAAGCAATTGCCGCCGCCCATGGACACTTGCAACACCTGTGGAGTTACACGTGTGCTGCCAACCTTAATCCCCTTCCCATCCCCGGGTGGGCCTCCGGTACCTTCACTCACTCGGCGAAACACAGCACAGCAAATCTCGCGACAAGCTTTTGTAATGATACAAATCCTAACTGATTAATTTATAAATGTCAAAAATTTGAAATTTGGTATACAGATGGTCTAGACCCTGAGAAACGACATAGGTTACTTTTTATTGGAGTGAAAATTATTAAATGGTTAAAAATGCTACCCGAAGATACTTCTCCACGCGGACGGAGTCGTTTGTAACAGCAAGTTATGTATGTATAATGAGGCCATAAGTTCATAATTTAAATTTTCAAGAAAAAAAATCATTTGTTTTTTTAGAGCATTTCAAATTAATAGTTTTTTTTTTGCAATTATTTTTTTATGACAATACAGCTTCCATGCACTCGTTAGTAATTCTCAATCGCACTCATTTAAACGGATAATAATAATAATATTTCACTACATCACATACATTGATCTGACTCTGAGATAGGTAGCTCAAGCACCTGTGTTACAGATATCAGAACCAACAGTGGGATTACAAATATATACATATAATTTTCTTTTGTAAATACATACTTATAATACATAGAAAACACCCAGACCAATACAAACAGACATGTTCATGCACACAAATGCTTGTACTGTGCGGGGATCGAACCCGCAACCATTGGCCCAGACGCAGCATTCACTACCACTGAACCAACCGGGTCGTCATTAAATCCAAGGAATGTGGTGTGAGGTAGCTAAGTGTACGAGCGCGCCTCGTCTGCAAAATCTGCGGTCAGCACACTGAGCTGGCTTCGAGCCAGCTACTTCGAGGAAGCTCTGGTGTGATGTTGGCTATCGATAATCCACTATCGATAGACTATCGATAATTCACTATCGATAGACTATCGATAATCCACTATCGATAGACTATCGATAATCCACTATCGATATACTACTCGACTGTTTTACATCCAAACCGAGTTCGCTAGGTTTCTAGTATTAAATGTTGTTAGAAATAGCCCGATATATATTGGCGATAGTATTGGCGGATATATCAATAGCATTGTGCCAATTTCTCGATTTACTACCCACAGAATCGATACTATTGAAATTTGCGATACTTTATTTATTTATAAACATACCTTAGAACTATCACTACAGGTTTATCCTAATTAAAAATAGCCCGGCCCATAAATCATTCAAAATTAAATAACTATCAAATCTTTCGATATTTTTCGAGGTGAACCATCGATAGTTCAGCAACACTACTCTCGTGACACTACCGTTGAAGCTAAGGTCGTGGTTTATAGAACTCTCGGTTGTTTTATTGAATACTAATGGCTCTCACTTCGTATTAGTTCCACTTTGTAGCAATAGATGGCATTAGGTGTCGATTACATCGCGAAAGTGTTGCGCCTTTTCGGTTTGTAGTATTTCATGACCAGAAGGACGCACTGGTCAAAGACTTTTGACTTTAGACTTTAAGGGATGGGTGACAAGAAGACTTGACGAAGCTTACCAAATGCTGCCCAGGCTAGCTGAATTCTTCTATTGGCTTCTCTCTAGATGTTGTTTCAGCCTAATTGAAACGTTTGTCCTAGATATGATCCTGAATAACTTATAGAGGTACCTACTCCATTAATAGCGACTGGTCCCGATCAACGAACTCGTTGAACATGACCTTGGTCCAAAGTCATAGAACAATAAAATGTTGTTCCGAATGATTGGTAGAACACGTGGTTAATGGGATGTAAATGTTCACAGATATACCTTTTATAGGCTTTATATATATTCTTTACCAGACGTTTTATTCGCTGAAACTTTTTTTTTCCTTTTTATTTTCTTTCTTTTAGTAGCAAATAAGCACCCATAAAATGCATTGCCTACTCTGTATGCTCCATGTATGCATAGGCAACCGACGATCGGACTATAAGTCAATCTCGCGATAGCACCGCCATGGCGCGACGCCAGCGCTGCGCGCGTCACTTTGATATATCGGCCGGTAGATTTGAGCAGAGCGCTTGTAAAAATCAGGCTAGCTAATAGAGGAACAGGCTAGTGGATCAAAACAAATGAAGGGTATAGGAACTAATCCGTTTCAAAAAAATCCATTTCAAAGGACATTAATTCTTTGTTTGACCCCTCTGCTCGTCTGTCACATGTCAAACAATGCTCCTATAAATTATTTACTTATATACGTAAACCCTAAAATTTAAAACCGCTCTTACTTTTTAAAAGTGTTTCTTTTAAGAACAGTGTCTGTCCAAAGTCTGGAAGAAGGCGGTCTCGTACCCCCATGCAGTCGATAAGCATGTTAAAATGTTGCTGCTTCTGATCCCTTTTTGGTCGTATCACCCATCCAAATATGTAGAAATAAAGTATCCACCTATATACTTTCCCACGGCTGGGCCAAGGCCACCATTACAGAAATCAAGTCATCGCTTTTCGCTATTATGTTAGTCTGCGCACTCGCTCGTGCACTATTAATGCCTTACATCAATAGCCATAACCGAAATATTGGTAAAAAGGACATTAATTATAACAAAGGTGTACGACGAATGTGTGTCCAGAGCTGGAACCGAAACTACAAAGGGCGAGGTAGTAATTTCACAAAATGTGCCATTGGACCATTTTACTCTACCCATCAGATTACCGAGTCTCAAAGACATGCATATTGTCCCTAACTCGTAAAGGTAGGATCTCTATATGAGTTAAATCCAGTGTTGACCACAGACTATTCTCATAAAGTATAGAAAGGTCGCATATGCCCCTAGAGTTTCAAAATTTTAGCAACCTAATTTAGGTTCATAACATTTTGCCTAGAATGACTAGGGTTGACAGACGTGACCGAACGTTGGGGTCCCATATGTCAGTCACTTTTAAGTCATATCTTTGAGGAAAACATTAATTATCTTTTTGTATTTTACGTCATCCTAATATGTCAGTTGGGGCTGAGGCTGAGGTTTGATAAAAGGGTTATTCTTGATATACTACAGCTTTACTAATCCTTTTTTTTTGTAAAATTTACATCAAAATGTATGTAACAAAATGTATTATTATTCATGGAAAAAGCTTTTCACATTTGTTATAAAGATTTTGACATCAATGCAAAGATGTAGGGAAAGTGATTTTGGGTGCTCGTTGCACCTGAACACTCAATACAGCATCCAAACGGATCTCCTTGCACTCGACATTGAAGTCGAATTAGAGATTCGTATGGACGAACGTACTAACATGAAATCTCCTAATTCAATGTCGAGTGCACAAGAATTTTATTGTCTCCCAGCTCGTGTTTTACTGGGCTTGTATTCGACTTGTCTCTTGTGGACCTGCCCTTATGTGTTGCTGCTGGATGTTTTTATCCTGTGGTCATACACAATCTAGGCAGACATGCAGCCAGCTAACTGGTACATGTCATTCGTTAAGCCCAGCCAGATAGCTAACCAGCGCGATGACAACTGACAGAGATCCGAACAGGATTACCTATACTCGTATTCGTAATATCCTACTATCGATTCTATTTGAAATCGAGAGATTATGTCCAATTTTGTTGGGTTTTTTTACGTGATATGTAGCAAAGAAAGATCATCTGGTTGTACCTAAGTTATGTTTATGTCGTAAATTTACGGTGAAAGCCAAAGACTGGAAGTTAGCACTCCCGTGCTTCGGAAAGCAGGTTAAGCCTACCAAAATATGAGGGTAAGGGAATAGAGATTGCACCTGTGTATGCGGACTTAATCACTTAAATAAATCCTGTGTAAGGGACTGATCATTAAGATGGGCCGCCGTACTCGGGTTGGTGGATATTATTATTAATTATTATTATACTTAAATACGTATTTGCGGGCAAGTCTGCAGCCTCCGATAATGCAAAGTTTGACAACCCTGTCGACACGACACCAGTTTTCTGACACATATGGATAGGCCCTGTAATTAGTCCTGCATTATTAATCACAAAAGCCACCGTCAGAAACTAACGACAAACATACATAACGACTATTGTAGTCGACAAAACAACTTAACTAATTAACTGGAGCCACGGAAGACGAGGGAAACTGCTGTCATAATTCACGATTATTGTTGGGACGCCAGGACAGACAGGTGGGTGCGAAGTGATATTGTTTAATGTATGCCAGGGCCCAAAAGGGTGTTGTCTACTTAACTGAAGTAGTGGAGCGATGCAATAAGATCTTTAGAAATGACATCTGACAGAGATTCAAACGATTTTAATTTCGGCCAGTGCGGTTCAATATAGCATAGTAGTGGTAAGTATCCAAGATCCAAGATACGGTCACGCCGGTCCCAGAAGCCAGGTCCCAAAAGGGCGTTGTCTACTTAACTGAAGTAGTAAAGCGATGCAATAAGATCTTTAGAAAAGGTAATTACTTTTTAATTTCGGCCGATGTGGTCCAAATCAGCAGTAAGTTCTGACGTCTACTAAACTCAATATCAAACGCGATACTTTAACGAACAATATAGGATATGAATGCACTTATATTTGTGTGCCTCTACCATTAAAAGTATGGTATATCCATACCGGAGTGAAAACACGGCCTCACACAAGACTGGCGTGAAGCAGGATTTCGGATAGCTTTTAACTGTTGATAAAATCAAGAATTGCTTTTCTAATTAAAAATCTTTCATCTTCAGAAAACTACGTTATCCACGTAACAAACAATACGTCTCTTTTCTACGGAAAAACACGTTTCAATTAACTGAATGCTGCAAGACGCTAGTACATTATAAACTGAAATGGCTTTAACTATACCGTACCGTTAAGAAAAAGGAAAAGTTCGCAACGGTCAATTGCCCAGCAGCGCCTGTAACTGAAACTGAAAGCGCCGGACGCAGGTGGGACAATAAGACAAAGACTTCTTTGACGGGCGCAATCGAAAGAATGTGGGAAAGAAAGGGATTGTTTTTCGTTTCATTCTTTGTTGGGTTAACTTTTGTGAACGAGGTTTTTGTAAATGAGAACGTTGTGAATTAAAAACCTTTGTTCACATTTGTGTTGTAATCTAGAAACTAAGAACTACTTACTTAATTCGTTAATTACTATTTACTTAAGAGCGCGTGTGAAGAGAGAAAAGTAATTTTAATTTCAGGTTTTTATTTTCCCTTTGAGATATAGTATTTGTGTTATCAAAGCGAACGAGCTAGTAGCTCGCTATTTAGTGTAAACGTTTGATGTGAAATTGACGAATTTCCAAATACGCCCTTTTAATTAGTTAAGAACAAAATAATTTACACACGTTTTGACAGGTTTTACTCGTATACCTACTATACTTATAGGTTAAAAGAAAATTAAAAAAATAAGTATTTGAATTTTTGAATGAGTTGAGTTGAGTATTTGAAAGTGATGCTGTGATGCGTGTGATGTGATGTGAATTTTACTACGTAATTTGCCAGCAAAGTTAAATATTTCCCTCTAATTTCTTGACTTGAAAATTACTGTAGATAAAGAACAAAAGATTATTATGATAACTTGGAGTCTTAACACCAGGTTATTACATAACTTGGTGTTAAGACTCACTTGAATTTTTTTCTTAAAATAAACCTAATACTTACGTCAATTATTCCTCGACAACAACAAATTGACTATAAACTACGAATAGAGTTACAAACAGCCTAACAGCGATCGATCTTGCTACCTTTACGGAGCTAGTTCTTAGCAAACTTTAAACGATTTGGAACCTTCAAAGCACGAGTCCCTCCCAACTAGTTTCCGTAGCACCTGTGGAACATAATGAATAGCAAATACACCACAAGACTCTAAACAATTGTTCTTTGATTCCTTGCAACTAAGGACGGGGCAAGGTCGATAGATTTTTATCGACAAAACATTTACCTAGCAGGATTAAAATAAAATTCTTGATGAAGTTACGGTCTGGTACCTTAAATGTGATACCAGATTATTCAATCGATTATCAATCGATGATAGAATGTATAAGTCGATATAAATTGATTGTTTTTATCAGTCCTATCAATCGATCGTCAGTCGAATATACAACTTTTATTAGTTGACGTCGATCGATTATTCAATTTTTATTTCCTCTGTTGTCTGATATCTCTAACAATTTTGAGTTTATTTTGACCTTACTTCATACGTCTGAAGTCGCGGGTTTGAGAGCCTTTTTGACAAACAATCGTGTTTGTTGAGCATCTGGGCATCATCATCATACTTAAGTTTGCTACCAGTATTTATGATTCCTCTACTATGCAATCTAATATGCATTATCTGATACACATAAGCTACTTTGTACGGATTCAGGGTACTATACAAATATGCTATTGTAACTTATCTATTTATTTTTATTATTTTTTTATCCTTTAATTCATGAAGCCACGATAGGAAAAGACGGACATCACTACCCAGGTCTGAGCTACCACAAGCCTAAGCTTAGTTTTGTGGCATTGTACCGACTTGAAACGTAAGGCTTAGTTGCCGTACTTTTTGTTATTGGCTTGTCTAGTAATGATGAAGCAACAAGTCTGACATCGTGTTAAAAACCTAAAGTAATGATTTTCTGGGCTTCAAAATATGCTTAGTTATAAAAATATATCTCGTGTTAGCGTGTAACTGTGTTTCAGACATAAAGTCAATTTATAGTCCAAATAGACTGTCTACTGTCTCAAAGTATTTGTATTAATTAAATAAGAGTGTAGATAATCAAAAATATAGAAAATAGAGACTAAAAATTGTCATGCCATAACAATGATGTTGTCACTTTTATAAAAATAACAAATGAAAGTGACAGCATCAAAATTAAGTTTAGACCACGTTTTTTAATAAGGAGTAGAGGAATGTTTCATACTTTTTCAAAGGTGTATGTTCTTAACCATTGAGCTAAGCTAAAACATTTTTTTTTAATTATGTATTGTGGGCAAAAATAAAAAAAAACTGTTCAAGCAAAACTTTGTTCATTAACTACACCCAGATTGTAACTACACCGCTCAGCAATGGTTTAAAAGGCAAACATATTTTCAATATAAAGTTTCAGTTTTTGCAGTTGGGATTTGTTTGCATTGTTCTGTCGAATACAGCAGTTGCTTTCCCCCACTACGATAAATTCAAAAGCAGTCTCAATGCAGGGCAAAGGACTTCATCATAGGAATCAAGTCATCGCTACTATGATGGGATTAGTCTTAATCACCACGCTTGCCCAATGCGAATTGGTGATCACGAAACCGAGCTATGTTCGAAAAATTAGGTTATTATGCTTGGTAGCGCACTGGACTCTAGGTGTTGCAGGCGTCTATCAGAAGATAGATATATAGATAGTGATAGTGAAGATATTTAGGTATATAGATAGTGAAGATATTATAACCTTTTCCTTTATACAATATTAATGAATCTAATATACTAAGTCTCTACTCAGATGCAGTATCTCACCTCTGCCTGACGTTAAGTAAAAAGAGAGCCGACGTTGCAGTTACAACGGTATCATACGAATATTTATTCATAATTTATTTAAATAGACTTAAAAAGAAAAGTCCTCACTCAGATCAGATCGGACACAGAGAACTCAGCAGGTTTATATTAATAGCAGCATACCAGTTCCACTGTTCAGTGTCACTGCATGCGCGGGCGTTCCCGCAGGAGACATCTATGCATTCGCGCCCCTCGGCGGTGGCTCATCTCACCCTGATGTTAAGTAAAAGGAGAGCCGTCGTTGCAGTTACAACACGGTATCATACGAATAAATCCATCCTAATATTATAAATGCGAAAGTAACTCTGTCTGTCTGTCTTTCTGTTACTCTTTCACGCCAAAACTACTCAACGGATTTAAATGAAATTTGGTATACAGATAATCTAGACCCTGAGAAAGAACATAGGCTACTTTTTATTGCGAAAAGGGGGTTGTAACGGTTGAAAGGGGGGTAAAAAGTTACTTTTCCACGCGGACGAAGTCGCGGGCGGCCGCTAGTCTATACTAATATAATAAAGCTGAAGAGTTTGTTTGTTTGTTTGTTTGTTTGTTTGTTTGTTTGAACGCGCTAATCTTCGAAACTACTGGTGCGATTTGAATAATTCTTTTTTTGTTGGATAGTCCCATTTATCGAGGAAGGCTATAGGCTATCAATATAATAATATTAGGGGGTTGTAAGGGGTTAAAAGGGGGGTAAAAAGTTACTTTTCCACGCGGACGAAGTCGCGGGCGGCCGCTAGTAATGAATAATTAAGCCATGGAATGCCCTTCCAGTTAAAGTGTTTCCTCCTTCTTACAAACCTGGGCTTTTTAGGCGGGGCGTGATACGGCATCTCAGTAGGCCTTTAGAGTGACAGACTCAATGGACACTTTGTCTGTTCTTTTGTGCCTGTCAATCTCATATTTTGATCTCACGGCCGCTTACCATCAGGCGGAGTGGGGTCTTCTTCTTGGATCTTGATTGTCCTCAATGTAAAAAAAGATATAAAATAAGTATCTACTCAGATGCAGCGTTATATAATAGCAGCCTGTTCCACTGTTCCGTGTCACTGCCTGCGCGGGCGCTCCCGCAGGAGACATCTATGCATTCGCGCCCCTCGGCGGTGGCTCATCTCACCCTGATGTTAAGTAAAAGGAGAGCCGTCGTTGCAGTTACAACACGGTATCATACGAATAAATCCATCCATACTTAATATTATAAATGCGAAAGTAACTCTGTCTGTCTGTCTGTCTGTCTGTCTGTTACTCTTTCACGCCAAAACTACACAACGGATTTAAATGAAATTTGGTATACAGATAATCTAGACCCTGAGAAAGAACATAGGCTACTTTTATTGCGAAAAGGGGGTTGTAACGGTTGAAAGGGGGGTAAAAGTTACTTTTCCACGCGGACGAAGTCGCGGGCGGCCGCTAGTCTATACTAATATAATAAAGCTGAAGAGTTGTTTGTTTGTTTGTTTGTTTGTTTGTTTGTTTGAACGCGCTAATCTTCGAAACTACTGGTGCGATTTGAATAATTCTTTTTTTGTTGGATAGTCCATTTATCGAGGAAGGCTATAGGCTATCAATATAATAATATTAAGGGGGTTGTAAGGGGTTAAAAGGGGGGTAAAAAGTTACTTTTCCACGCGGACGAAGTCGCGGGCGGCCGCTAGTAATGAATAATTAAGCCATGGAATGCCCTTCCAGTTAAAGTGTTTCCTCCTTCTTACAAACCTGGGCTTTTTAGGCGGGGCGTGATACGGCATCTCAGTAGGCCTTTAGAGTGACAGACTCAATGGACACTTTGTCTGTTCTTTTGTGCCTGTCAATCTCATATTTTGATCTCACGGCCGCTTACCATCAGGCGGAGTGGGGTCTTCTTCTTGGATCTTGATTGTCCTCAATGTAAAAAAAGATATAAAATAAGTATCTACTCAGATGCAGCGTTATATAATAGCAGCCTGTTCCACTGTTCCGTGTCACTGCCTGCGCGGGCGCTCCCGCAGGAGACATCCATGCACTCGTGCCCCTCGGCGGCAGCCTTTATGAAATCTACCGGAGAATTCTCACAAACTGTTATTGCTGGTCGGGGGAGGGGTCGGTTGATGGTGTAAGCGAGAAAGATAAAAGTTTTAAATATTATACGAGTACAGTCGCCTCGACTCTTATGATGGAAGTTTAAGGTTCATTCTTGAATGAGGTTGTTTACTTACACGTGACTGTACACCTAACAGTTTAAGTTGACTTCGTGAGTGAAGATATGAATGACAACAAACTCACCAATGCTGCCCTTCTTATTATAAACTTGATACTATTTTTGCGAATTGAAAAAATTCAACCTTAAAAACATAGCAATATGATTGATTTTTTCACTTTGTAATTTTTCAATTGCGTTACAGAGATGCGCATTGTTTATATAAATACTATGTCAATAACAGGTCTTAAATAGGGTATTTCAATTAAAATTCCGTATTATCGTATAGTCCAGTATTCTGCACAGGTGCATCCCTATTACAACAGTGATTCTTAGCACCGACTGCCACAAGTCTTTGCATTAAGTACATATAAAATTCTGAACAAAATCGCTCACAATGTAACCCCACATCAAAGTTGCAGACTGAAACAAGAATGTGTGGACAATATTAAAAGTTTGCAAGTTAAGCTGCAAAACGTGCTTTTGTAAAGGCGCTTTGTTCGCCTTAAATAATATCCGTTTATGAGTTTCAGATAAGCGGAAATGGGTTGAAATGAAATGTGGAAGTAAATAAAATGTATTATATTACTGGGTAATTTTTAATGTATGTGGCACACAAGCAGATAGATGACTTGATGTTAACTGAATGTCGCCATCTATGAACAGCCGTAATTATTAGTGGAGCCAACAGTGGGCTCATTTCATACGATACGTCTTATTTTGGCCTTTAGATTTCCATGAAAACTGGAAAAAAAATTTATACCTCACTCTAGTTTAATCCTGTTAAAGCTTTTAAAACAATTTCATTGATGAAAACTGACTAAGTTTATGGATTGCAATTAGTTTCTATTTGATATTAAAGTATTATTTTCCGACAATATTTTTTTCCGCTGCTCTTTTGAACAATTGTATTTAAGGTTTCAACTTTGTATATTTTAAAATATGATTATGAATAAATTATCAGAGCCATAGAAAGAGAGAACTTGTTTTTTTTTTTGTAATTTCATTGTTCAATGACTTGTTTTATAGTTATACAAGACTTTAAAAATTTATAAAAGGCGGCCTTTTTTGCCTAATAATTAGACAACAAGAGTGTCAATAGCAATTTTAAAGTTAACCTCGTAAGGCCCAGACAGCAGACACAATGGAAAATCAATTGTTTTATGCCTTTTAAAAGGCTTTCGGGTCTTACGACGTCAATATACAACATTTTCACTTTTGACAGTTATATTCAACGCTGTTATCCATAGGAAGTTAAAAGTTAAAAAACATAGTGATTTCTGCTACTGACTGTACGAAGGACAGTCCATATGACACTTTTTACACTCTTTTAAGCAGTAAAATACCTAATGTATCTCGCAATGCCGTATCTTTACGAATGAACCATACACATGATCCTACCAAGTTGGAATTTCATTTTCATAGGTTCCTACATTTATTCGAATGGCTAAATAGGATGAAGCTAAAACTCTCTTATTTTGCGCTTTATTTCTACGTGATAAAGTTAAGTTTTCTCCGCCAGAAGCTGTACGGAATCTCTCGTATGGAGGCTTACAGTTAATCTAAAGACTCTTTAAGAACCCATTATAGCTTCCTTTGACGAAGTTTCTTATATATAATCTGTACTGCGACAGTGTAGAAATGTCTAGCAGTATTACCAACATAACATGTTAAAGCGAGGAAATAAAAGAAATAGAAATATGTAGAAATAATCTTTATTCAAATTAAGTCCATAAAAAACACTTATGAATGTCAATACATATAATCTACCACTGGTTCGGAACGTCGTTTCTACTGAAAAGACACCAGCAAGAAACCAGTAAATAGTTACCTTTTCAAATAGTAATTAGCAAGAGGATTAGGGCACACTTGCGACGCAAATTGATTTAAAATAAATTCTTAGCTTAGTAGCCGGATAAGTAAACAGATCTATTTGCAACAATCTTGAAGCTTCTGCCTGACAAATAGCAAGAGTACCTTAGGCGATGACTTAATAGTAGGTTAATTAGTAGTAAATTCATTGAAACAACATCACATACTTTATCCTGCTCTCAAACTAAGATTTTTTTTCTGCTTTGGAAACCAAAAACAACGAAGTTAAGACAAACACTGATACCTACCCAACGCAAATATCACTTTATCAACAAACAAATTGTTTTGGTGAGTGAATCGAACTCAAACCAATGCTCTAAACCAGTGGTTCTTAACCTTTAAGTCATGAGGGACCATTTTACCAAAATTCTGTCGTGTCAGGGACCACACACTTCGGACATGCGTCGCGGCGCCGTACTCATCACGTCATGTCAGTTGCTTATTACGATGTTGTCGCGGACCACTTGGAATGCGTCCAGGGACCACCAGTGGTCCGCGGATCTTCGGTTAAGAACCACTGCTCTAAACAGATCGTCAAATTTTGGACGCTGAGGACCTAATATCAGATATTAAACGAATTGAAGCTACCGATGGTCATTATGCTGTGCTTTTTTCGTATATGAGTATGTCCCGGATATAATCTACTTATCGTATTAGCGTTTGTGCATCTTACCTTATTTGAGGGATTAAGATATTTTGCGTGTTTGTTTGTTACTTACAACAAAAATGCTTGTTGATGAAACAGATAATATTTGTGTTGGGTCTGGGTGTTTTTTTTGAATTTCATACAAGGACAACAAAGTGACCTCACTTCACCTAATAGTAAGCGGCCGTGAGATCCAAATACGAGACTGACAGGCACAAAAGAACAAACAAAGTGCTTATCGGACTCAATCGGGGTGAGGATGACAGAATTGTCATCATGGTTTCTATGGCACAAGGAAAATTCGAAGTTTGGGACCAGTAACCTAGTACGAAATTTAATCATAACAATAATCAATATAAAAAGAAAAACGGAATCAATATAAAAAGAGGCTGATCCAGCCATCGCTCTTCAACAGCAGATAAAAAAACCAGTTCATTAAAATGCTTCATAGGATTGCAAATAAGGTTTCTACAGCAAGTTAGATCATCCAAACATGTCTGTTGGGTTTCCGACCGCAAATGGGCTGATATGGACACCCCAGAGGTGTTGGTTGGGGTTAGAGTCCCACACGCCACCTTTTTCCCCGCTTATAACAAGGTGTCGGCCATGATACCCCTTGGGGCACCAAAAAAAGTGAAAAAATAAACCGTACATTGTAATCGGCCCCGTTTTGGTTCCGTAGATACGAGTATGACGTCATTACTAGCAAGAGGCAAAAATATGCTGCGTCCATAGTCAGTGAGGTACACATTGGATTTCAAAAACTTTAAACTTGGGAATAAAAATTCAGTAGGGTAAAGTCGAGTCTTAAAAACGGAACCAAAATGCCACCTCCCCGGGTTTGCTTAATCCTCGCTTGGGCGTCTTTGCGGACTGCATAAAACTAGATTGTCTCTTAGCTTAGTTTCTTTTAAAAGCAATGAATAGTGTCGTTTGGAAAAATGTAGGTAGTGGAGTTAAAACAAAATGTGTTTGGAATTTTGTCTAGCGGTTACGTGGTTGTTATCTTTGGACCAAATTGTATATCCATACTTTATTATAAATAGGAAAGTGTATCTGTATGTTTGTCTCTCTTTCACAAAAAAACTGAGCGACAAATTGACGTGATTTTTTAAGTGGATATAGTTGAAAAGATGGAGAGTACCATAAGCTACTTTTTGCCCCCCGAACCATGCTAGCCCAAATTTAACGCGAGCGTAGCCGCGGGCAAAATCTAGTCACTTTATAAATGGTATAGATTAGAGGTGGGTACCAGGTAAGGTAACAAATTAAACCACCATTAAAAATTTGACTTATGATACAAGTTCCAAATAATCAAAATAAAAAATATATTGACTTATGATACAAGTTCCAAATAATCAAAATAAAAAATATATTGACTTATGATACAAGTTCCAAATAATCAAAATAAAAAATATATTATTTTAACAAAGGTAAGAAAATGGTACAGTCGAGGTCAAAAATATGTTTACACTGTAGGACCTTGTCACAATACATATTTGTAAGAAAGTGGAAGTCGTTTTCTTATACATATGTACTGTGACAAGGTCCTAAAGTGTAAACATATTTTTGACCTCGACTGTACGTCAAAAAGGATAAGTTCAGCTTTACTAAATAGTTATAGATTCGCTGTCCACTGGAAGTGAAATAAGGGTCCAGTGACATCGTTTTCAAATCAGCCCCACAATGAGTCCTCAAAAACATTTCATAGTGAATATCTGTGGTCTGTGCGAAGAGGTTGTGGATAGGCAATGTGAATGCATAATCGAATTTATAGAATCGATTTAATATAAAAATTGCATTTTTTTGTCAAAGATTAAATTTCTTATGCTAGATAAGAGGATATGTTTTTAAAGTAAAAAAGTTTCCATCGAGGATCGAAAAGCGAATCACTTACGCTATTTTATGGCTCCCAGCGCCACCTATGGCTACTGATCTTGCAACTAACGTATCCGATACATTTTTGAAGTACGATAAGATACGTCATTGAAGGTGCTTCGTGCTGGGTACTTGCGTAATCCTATCGTGGAGACGATACAATTTTATTAAAAGTGGCTTATAATGAAGCCGTTCCGTAACGAATGAGAATATACCTGTCGCATTCAAACATAAGCACACACAGCACGTGTGATAGGGAAAGAACTCCGATTCGGTCGCCACCCCGCTTCGAATTAAGCCATTCTGATCTTTAATTAAGTCCGTAAACGGAGGAGGGGCGGGCCACACGTCACATAAAAGAAGTAAGGCGAATCGATTATAAATCGATTTCGTATGTTATTACATCTCTAATTGGGGTGACCTCTCTGCAAGTTCTGTTTTTGCCGCAACCCTTGCGGGTGACATGGGGTTGGGACAAAAAGATCGGGCGAGTTTTATCACGATCGCATTCATAATACAAGGTCAAGCTAATTTTCATTGCGTATTTGACTCGGGAGTGAATCAAATATTCATTTAGCTGCCTCTTAACTGTTGTACGAAAGAAATAGACGATTTGGTAAAGAGTCAAACGTACGTACTACGTCTCTTCAATTTGACTCTCATATTATTTTCATACACATTAGGTTGAATATCAGTTGAGAAAATTTGACAAGCTGTGGTAACCTGATGTGTGGCTGACTACACATTAAGAATTTTAAAGGGTATTCAAGGATAACGCCCCAATCGTCTAGTGGTTACAGGTGGGTACCAGGATCTGATCTCGTGTCTAGGAAGAGTATGTTTCGAATTTTTTAACATAGCTCGGGTTTGTGATCACCAATCCGCATAAGGTAGGTGTGATGCCTAATTCCATTAAGGCTAATCCCAACATAATAGCGATGACTTGTCTTCAATGATGAAGGCCTTTGCCCTGCATCGGGACAGTAGGTATATAGGCTGATACGAGCCACTAGTCTTATTATAAAATATTGCTAAATTTGTCCTTGTTATTCCATAATTAATCTCTCTCTGATTTATCACGAAACATACTGAGATTTCAGTTTGTTCTATGTTACTTCAGTCACCTTTACTTGTCGGCACTTATATTATATCCTTGTTATCTAATCAGCTTTTACTTTGATTTGGCCCTGTAGTTCCACATTCCCCCAACAGATGGCGGTATGCGTTGATTATATCGCACATGTTTTTACATTTTTCGAAATTTTGTTTATAGAAGTTATCTCTTTATAAATAGGATAGATAATCCTAATTAATTGGGCCTTGTTATCTTCGTAGATACAGTATCATTGTTTAATAATTGAAACAGCTCACAAAGCCTGACGATAAAAACGAATCAATTAAGTATCATTTTAATTAAAATGAACCGTTTTCACGTATTAATAAATCAAGTTTTTGAGCATCGCTGACTCACACTGTTAATTAACTTCAGCTGGCAATTACCATTATAGTCCGAGATCCCACAGCTCGATTCTGCTATTTATTTATTTATTTGGGAAACATACAATTACATGATACTTAAGGTTAGTACAAGTATAAATAACACATAAATCAGCAAAGTTTTCACATATATAATATGTTTTATTATGAAATTAATGTGGTATTGTCGCACTTATAGACCTATTTGTTTTGCCGGTTGAAAATTGAAGAACTGTCGGTTGAAACTGGAATATTCAACTTGCCATTAAAACCGGTAGAAAGTGGAAAACATAGAAAGAGCTGGCAACCATATTTTTGTTCTATTTAGTGTATTGTTTTCTTAAAAATGGTATACATTTTATTAAAGAAAAATAGAGATGCAGATCATAATTATGTCAAAAATGTACTAATATTATATTAATCGTATTCGAAAAACTCGACACATACTTTTTGCTCGACATGGGAATCGAACTGGAACGACAGACGCAATGTGTGACGCAACAATACCAAATTAAAATTCAAAAATTAATGACAGGTCATTGAGGTATTTTTTTAGGCAATCTATTGCAAATCCATTGGATACCTCCTCCAAGATTCATAAAAGATTTTATCAATAAAAAATAAACCTGCAAAATCAAGCGATGGGTTCTTAGGCTACTATAGATGTGAAACAAGTATTTTGTGGAGATTCGTAGAATGAAACGTTCTTATTGGCTGATGCAATTCAAAGGTAAATTAAATCAGAAACTTTTTTTTTGTAATTAGAACTTTTTAAAATTCAACTTTTTCCCATCTCTTTAATCACATCTCTGACTACGATGCGTAGAGGAAGGGAAAGCGAATTGTAATTTAATTAACGCACACAGTCCCATTGTTATAATGTTACATAATTAAAACATTCCTCCTTCTTTGTATCCGGTTTCCATAGCACAAACAAAAATGTTAGTTTGGGACAAGGATAATGTATGTGATGTTGTGTCAACTTTTTTTTTATTTAATGTACAGTCGAGTTCAAAAATATGTCGCACTCTTAATAAGATAATGACTCAATTCAAAATTGCTAAGTTTTGGTAAATGGCAAAAAACGATTTGTATTTTTAGAGCATAAACATTAAATTGCTATAAAATTTGAACTAAGATGAGTAAGAAGAAAGTAAAATTACGGTTTTAAACCTGTGAATATATTCTTTTAGATTTAACAAAAAAATTAATGAATTTTATACACATAATAATAAAAAAACATTTTTGAAAAATATATTTCGAGATGCGTCATTGTTTTATGAAATCCAACCAGTAAATTTATGACGAAATTAAAAATGGGTCAATATTTTACTGAAACATTGACAAAATATTCTGACCATCTTTTACTTAAGTCACTGTTTTATTAAGTTTTTAATACAAATATAAGACTCAATTCGGAAATAAGTGTAGGTACTTTTAACTTAATTAGAAAAACAACAGTTTTGTTTAAAATGTTTTATTAGAAAACGTTCACGTAAAAAAGGAAAGTACAAATTAGCATAGGTGTTGATTCAACTAATAGTTATAATGTTAAATTTACTCTCAATAAGTTGTATCTTTTAAGAGTCTGTTACTAAGTATTTATTTCTTAAAATGTAGCTCTAAAATGTATTAAAATCTAAAATAAATCTTTATAAAAACGCACTAAGTACAACAACAATATTTTTTATGATATAGGTGGCATACGAGCCGATGGATCACCTGATGGTAAGCGATGCAACACCAGTGGTGTCACAAGTGCGCTGCTAATTGTCCTAACTTATTAATATTATTCTAATATCGCCTTAATTGCACCAGAAGGTAGGCATATTTGTACTAGTCTTAGGGATTAAAGACAGAAAAATATTGAAAGTGTCATATTCGATTAAGAACCGGGACATTATTTTTAGGTATCGATACTATACTATAAATAATGAGCTAATAAACACGTAGCAAATCAAACAAAAATAAAATAAAGATATTTTGCGATATTAACTGTACCAAAAAGAAAGTAAGTAAACAATAGGCGAACTTAATGCCAAGAGGCATTCTCTACTAGTCAACCTTTGGGTCAGAAAAGAAGGTGCTGCAAAAGGAGAACTAAGTTAATATTTAAATGGTAACTACTTTTTATCTGTAATTATTTTTCTTCAATATCTTTAATAAATTATTATAACCCGGTTATACTCAATAGCTCAGAAGTTACTGTTATTCCATCTTCGTATAAAGATTTTAATTTACCAGACCATGCGCTATCACTGTCTACCTCTGCACCTGATCAACATGAGGCTCAACCAGAAGTAGGCAAGATTTAGATACAATCTCAGAGTCTCCTAGTATGGTCATACCAAGCGTCGCGTCTCTTATTACCATATCGGAATGTAATTTTTCACCTATGGCAGTATACCAATCAGTTGTAAAAAAAGGGGAAATGTACCTTTTTTTAAATATACCTCTAAAATAAAATAAAATGATGTTGTGGAGTATGTACGGTATGCATACTTGCGTGCCCAATTGGGTTGAGGTCTGGTTATTGTGCAGGCCACGGCAGAACGTTGATACGAGCTTTGGCAAGAATGCGTGTTACGACTCTAGCCGTGTGTGGACTTCCACACACCGCACTTGCGTTGTCATGCATTAGTTGAAAAGAATCACCCAAGTGGCCTCGCAAAGGGTTGATTACATCTGATACAATCCTTTTTGCGTAAACTTGAGCATTGAGGTTACCCCTGATCCAAATGAGATCGGTTCTTCCGCCGAGCCAAATACCGGCCCATATCGTTATTGTTCCCCCACTTTATATGGATGAACTTCCTGACAATATCTCAAACGTTCTTTACGTCCAAATGTTCTCCAAACTCGAGAACGTCTTTTATCCGGTCTCATACCGAAGCGGGACTCATCCGAAAAGCACACATTGCGCCAGTCTTCTTCCTCCCAGTTTGTGTGTTCGCGAGCGTATCGTAAACGGGTCCTGCGATTGCAGGGTGCAATAGATGGACCTCTCAGCGGTCTTCGGAATCACAGATCCAGTTCTCGTAAACAATTTAGGATTGTTTGATCGCTTATTAGCAAACCTGAGGAGCTGTGGCGCCTCGTAAACAACATCATGGCGGTCATGATACGATAACGTTGAGCAGTATTTTGAGTCGTGATGCGAGACCGCCCTTAATGTCGCCCGACCACGCTGCCCGTCATGCAATAGCGCCTCCAGAGGCGACTTATGACGCTCAATGTAGTGTTAAAAGCGAAAGCCACAGCACGTTGCCTGGAACCAGCTTCCAACATTCCGACGGCTCGCATCATCTCTTCTCGGGTTAAATGATGGCGTGTTTCCATAATAATGTAAACTGTATCGGTTCTGATGCAGATATTGTAATGATATTGTCAAACCGCTAGTACTGTTTTATACAAATTCACATTGACAATCGATTTTCTTCTTATTAACGAATTTTAAACAATGTTTCTTATTTTAATGTTAAAAGTCACTAAACAGCATTATTAGAGATACAAAAAAGTTAGTAAATTAACCATAATAGCAGCAATACTCTTTAACGTACTTGATCCCTAGACACTTTTGATTTGTGTACTTACATTGACCAACTCATGTCGGTAAATCCTAAGACTTACAAGTAAATCTTATGATTTACCGTACTTCGAGCTTTTACAGTAACAGCTTTATTATGTATATTTTATATTTTAGAATATAATTTTACACAATACAATAAATACTTTACAACATCATCAATATTTTTAGAATATTGTTTTTATTTGCTGGTTCTCCAATATGTCTGTTATCTGAAAAAAGGAAAAATGTGTAATTAAGTATTAGTAAATGTTAGTTTAAATTAAATTACTAAGTTTATAATTAGCATTATAGAGTTGTCAGTTTAAGTAATAGATCGTTTAAAATGTAAATAATAGGACTTGACTATTTAATTTAACGAATACAGCCATGGGTGTTCATTTAGCCACCATATTATCAATAACACCACCAATTACGCACCTGCATACAACTACTGTGAGTGGTCGACACCAATTATCACACTCATCACGCGTATGCGGTGATACGCATAGTAAGCAAATCAATGTAAATGGGCACTTTTGCATGGTTATATTAATTATCTAACATTATTCCAACTTTATACGAACGGACGCGGGCGAGGTATACCTACGCCTTCAGATCTTGACATGAAACCGCGCGATTTCAAGGCCGTGTCCGTGTCGTTGAAATCCGTACGATAGTATTAGCGTAAATTTAAAATTCCAGCGAAAAGCTGAGATACGAAAGAATAAACTTAAACAACACAGTGACTTAAATTAAAAATTCCTACCTTATATTTAATACTACAAAGACCTATTTTTAATTGTAACTTCGATTTGTTCAGTTTTTTTTATGAAAAAAAGACCTAAATTCAAACATTACAAAACATTTTCGTATTTTTTTAACAATACAGAGACCAAATTCGATTTGAGTTATATTTCGTGAACGATTTCAAATAAAACACAGACCTAAGTAATAATTTGTCTTTGATCCTACAGTACATTTTAATAAAATAAAGACTCAATTCAAGTTGAGCCTATATCAACTGAGAGAAAGTTACTGAAACAAAGACCTATTCCAAAACCAGTCAATATTATAATGATAAATATTTAACAAACTTACCGATTTGTTTAGTAAAACACTGACGCATCTCCAAATCTGCCGGCGTTTGACACAAACCTCACGCGCAACCGCCGCCCCAAAACTGAATTGGTCGATATTCGATGAACGAACTAAGTGTGCAGGGCGGGAAAGATAGTGACTCATGTATTTTATACGTTATTATTTACATAATAAAGTTGATTTTTAAAGAAGTATGCTGTGACCCTTGGTCTATAAGGTCGATTTTTCACCAAAACTCATTTTTCCGAAATTTTGAGTTAGGTCGTTATCTTATTAAGAGTGCGATGTATACACTTTAGGACCTTGTCACAATACATATTTATAAGAAAGTGGAAGTCGTTTTCTTAAACACATGTACTGTGACAAGGTCCTAAAGTGTATACATACTTGTGAACTCGACTGTACACCATCGCCATTATGTATACCTACTGTCCGGATGGTGCATTTGACAGTGACCCTGCCTCATACGCCAAAGGACAAACATTCGTGTGATGAATTGTGTTTGGGTTTAATATATTATTTAAATCTTGTGTTCCACTGTTGTCTGATATGTGTCACAAAAGTGTTAAAGCTATTTAGTACCTACGGAGTAGGGAATCATAAACATGCCCTCATAAGGGCATTACAAAATTACTTTATTTTTCTTTTTTCACTTTTTAACTACCTCATGTGTGTACGTATGCTTAAACAAAATAATGCAACAACGTTCTCGTATGTATCTTAATAATATTATATTTGTCAATGTAAAAAATAAAGCATATTCTACAATATATCGAAATACCTTTGTAAGAAATAACTACTTTTTAAAATAAAATATGATCCCCAGTATTATGCGTTCATATTATCCTTTTCGTAACAAAAGACAATAACGACATAATATCCGCTGGCTTGATAAAAACACTCATATTACAGTTTAATTTGAAAAAAGTCCATAATTTACGATGTAATAAATTCGAAATGACAATGTTTGAAATTAATATGCGAAACAGTAGGGGTCACTGGAAATGATCAAATGTTAGTACAGGCTTAGAGATTCCTTTGGGAAGAAAACATTTTCGACTTGTGTATTGTTTTGCTAAACTCAGTCTTTTACAGTGGCGTCTTTTAGTTTCCATTATATTATTAGGGCACTCTCTAGTGCCCTAATAATATAAGTTAATGATTTAATGTTTTTATAGTATTTAGTGTTGCTCTCTTTTATTATTACTCTTAATAATAAAGAGAGTAGTACTAAACACTATAAAACAATAAAGATACAAACGGTTTTTTATACTAAAAGAAATACTTGATGTTTATTTAATCTACAATTTCCTTGTCTTTGTAAACATTAGTAGAAAGAAATGTACGTACAGCCAAACATCAAAGTATACAAAATTGTCTAATATATTTGGCATTTTATTGGATTTATTAATGTTACATTCTAGTCACGAAACATTTTTTTTTCCAAATTCACGATGTGGTATTTCACAGTTTTCGAATTTCACGCGTGAAGTAGTAAAAATGCGACGCTTAAGTCAATTTTAGGGATGTCAGGTAAATATCGATTGATCAAAAAGTTCAGCTGAGGTGAAAACCATTACTATTTATTGACTTGAGTATTAGTATAGCTATAAAAAGGTTAATGAGTTAATGTACATAGTTGCCTTCTAGGGCCCAATGTTTTTTTTCTACCCTGTATGTACAGATAAAGGACAACTGCTTAGACACAGATTAGGGACAGTAACACTTTCTATATAATCTACAAATCAATGCTCTTGCCTATATCTTACAATCAGCCTTTTATTCATTGTTCTTGCACAATCAAGAGACCAGACATTAATTTTACTGATAATTACATTATACAACTGATTTTATAAAGATGAACTAAATATATTTTTTACTCATGTTTTCCAATTACGAGTTCCATTGTCGCTGTCTAATGCATTCTGAATTAAATTAATAATAATAAAATTAAATGAAAACACCATTAAATAACGGTAAAGTGATAACAATATAACGATTATAAAACCATCGATAACTCCCTCGATAGATTCCCATCCGTAGTCGGCAGATAAACAAAAATGGCATCCGAAGCCTACAATGTGCTACAATACCGAACGCTTTTGCGTTAAAAGAAACACCTTCGAAGCACTTTATCAAGTAAACAAAAAAACTGGCGACACTCCTCATAGAATTTTATTTTTCGGAGGGTGAGAGATAGTTCTGCGGCGCTTTGGGTGTAGGGTTTCGGTGTTAACCGCAGTAAACCAAGACTGATTTTAAGTATAATAGTGTTTTTTATAGTGAGCCTGTAGAGTCCCTCTGCTGGGTCAACTTCCTCCATTGGTATCTATCCAACGCCCGTACTTACCGATCTCGGACATACCTACTTAAAACAAAACGTCACACTTTTTTTTCTGGGCCTGCCCTGTTGACGGTGTCGTCCATCGATGGGCCGCCATTGGGTGACGACTTTTGTCCATCTTTCAGGGCTCATTCTGCAAACATGGCCAGTCCCATTTTAGTTTTGCAACAATAATTTACTCATCCGTACTATTTATCAATAGAAAAGTGTACAGTACTTATGTCTATTTGCTTGTCTATCTTTCACGACAAAACGACGCGAGAAGTTGATGTGATCTTTAAGTGATTACAGTTGAAGGGATGGAGTGACATAATTTTGTCCCTTTTTGACGCGGGTAAAACCACGTGACGCAGCTATAGCGTAATAATTGTGTCTTTAAATTTACGTTTTTTACTCTGTGTGAGCTACGAGTGGAATGTATGAATAAACGAAAGATTCAAATAAATAATAATATAAAATCGAAAAACCACTCCTTTGAAGTCTTTTTAAGAAGAGCAAAGGAAAAGTGACAGAACGGAACAGGTTTTATAAAAATAGTGGCAAACTTTAGTACTAATAGATGGCGCTGGGTTTTGATTACATCGCGCAAGTGTGATAATTTTTCGGTTTAGCTTTATCGTTGTCTAAAGAAACTTAATCAATACTAAATATTGTGTAAATGTATATATTATTACGTCTAGCCCTTTATAGACTGTAATCTGTATCACTCATATAAAAAGTATATAAAAGAAGGAAGTGCAACTCTCTTATCCTCTACTACCGCCACAGCTGCCACGTCGCTCAACAATCTTATCACCATAAAAAGCATTACATCAACTCATAATATCTAACGAAATGTCTGCTGGTAGATCTTCCACAAGATAGTTCGCAAAAACTGTTATATACCGCGCGATGAAACTTTCGTTGATACGGGTTTGATGCTGTCGTTGGAATATGGCATTGTCACTTAATATCTTGACGGGCTCAGATCCAAGTTCAGACTTCGCCAAAGTTTTGAGGCCTCACCGTGTTATTTTCGCTGGAATCTTTTAGGCTACTTCTTGTTTTAGTAATTGGATCATTACTGTTCAAGTTTTTGTTTGTTTCCAAGTAAAAAGTGGGGATATTGAAAAAGTAGTTTTTATGTTGGAGGAGGCAAACAACTTCCATCTGACCTTCTTGAATGTTAAATCATCAATATCATGGTTCTTAAATCATGGTTTCTCATTTAGAATCTTATTTTTCAATCAATCAATTATGTATGAAAGATTTTTTTTATGTGATAGGTGGCAGTCGAGTAGACTTAGCGATTGTCGGCGCCCATAGACACCTGCAACACCAAAAGAGTCACAAGTGCGATGCCAACCTTCAACTCCCTTTCCCCCTAATTGGGCCTCTGATATTCTCACTCTCTCAAAAAAACACAGTTCAGGCACTTGACTGCTTCACGCTGGTCTTCTGTGAGGCCGTATCCAGCCGGTCGAGCTGGCCCAGTTATGTCGAACCTAGGCACTCCCACGGTTCCCAAAAGCTATCGCAAAGTATGTTAGTTAGTGTAGCAACATTTTACATACTCAGAAAGAAAATAAATTTAAAAACCCTATGTGTTTAAAATTTCGCGTTGCATTATCCAAGTACTTCATATAAATGGGACTAAACGCGACGAGATTTAATAAGTACATCTAGCACTTACTGCTTGACGTTTCGACTGTAGTAGTAAGTGCTAGAATGTCCCGTTTATCATCATCATCATCATCAGCAACCCACACTCGACCGACTGCTGGACAAAGGTCTCCCCTAATGCACGCCACTGCTCCCGATTTTCGGCCACTCTCATTCAGCCCACCAGCCAGCCTTCGAATCTCATCATCCCATCTTGTCGCAGGGCGTCCAACACTACGCTTACCGAAGTTCCGTATATGAAGTACTTATTTAAAAACCCTGTTTACATACAGAACCCGCCTCGTTTCCAATACTACGCTTGACCGCACCCATAACCGAAGCCTTCCAATTGAATACAGAAAAATGTAAATGAAATAGAGTAAAAAAGTTTCGCGTCAACCGATAAAATAAAGCTTGTTATAAAAGATAATGTTTCTGCTCTAGTTTCCCGTACTATGATGGAGTGATGTGAAAAAAGGTATTGGATATAATAATTGAAATCTTTCGTTTATGTAAGTAAATGGTTTATAATAAAAGTTGGTGTAAAATGTATGGGTAGTTCAATGATTTACCTAATTCTTTTTAAAAAACTTTATACTTTAAAAAGCCGGCAACGCATCAGCGACCTCTATGATCTCGCAGTTGTTCTTGGTCTTGGGCAGCGGTAATTACTGTGAAAACTTTAAAAATGGACTTGCCCATAAAACTTTGAATGCTCACAAAACCAGCTAGACGTTATATTTTTAACTGAAAATGTTGGCCATTGGTTCTTATTTTTGGTAACGAATCAATATAGTTTACTACATCGAGATTAGTCAAATACCCTATTGAGGAAATTTGACAGGTTGTGGTAAACTGAAGTGTGGTATGTAACAAAACAAATTATTTATTGAGCTACCATTATTTCCATTCCAATTTGGCGCCTTAACGTAATGTTGTGGCAGAGTTTTGCAGCTGGAATAAAGCCGAACAACCTGTCAAAAAAAGGAAATTGTCGCAAAATGCGAGGTTTTACTACTGCACCTAATGTTCAGCAGTTACTCAACTTATGGACTCAGGGTGCTACCACAGTACAGTAAAGTGGCATGAAGCATTATAATGAATGAATGAATATATATACTTTATTTATATTTTATTTGGTAGGCTTCGTCAAGTCTTATCGTCACCCATCCCTCAAGTTCGACCAGTGCGTCCTTCGGTCATGACATACAATGTACGTCGACACTCACGGCTGGACTAATCCACCGGTTACCATATAAAGTAAACTGACAGATGTCAATGTGTTTCATAAATTATCACTCAATTCGACACATGCAAAAAGTCAAAATGCATATAATCTTGTCATTTTCATCTGTCAGTTTACTTTACGTGATTATGAATCAGAGTATAGAGATTTTATGAGCGTAGATGACAGACAATATATATTTTTTTAAATAGAACAGCAAACGAGCAACCGTGTCACATGGTAAGTGATCACCGCCAAGTGGTCATCACAAATCAGCTTTGTCCAGCATTGGCGCATTGATCATAGTTACAAGAACACTGAGAAGCCTATACACTGCGTCATCACGGTACCAACCCTAAAGTAATAAAAAACCTTTTTGTTTCCCAAATGTGGCACAATAACCCACAAAATATATCATTTTTGTAATACGGTTCCTTAGTTATGCATATTCCGTGGGTCACCATTGTTTATACTTCATCTTTATTGAATCCGCAGCTGGATAAGGGCAACTCTAAGTTAGCGGCTAGCCGCAGCTATGCTATTTGAGGTTAGGTGCTCGCCAATTACACCAAACTTGGTAAAGTTGATATTGTGTTATAATAATTTGAAAATAAAATATTCATAATAAAATGATGGTTTAAGTACAGAACATTTTTATTCGATTCTTGTCTCGAGGTCTACAGTTAGCGGTGGTTGACCAAACTAACATATTTCTCAAAGCTACTCGTATGATGGAAGGGAATAGGACAGCCAAGAATCCAAAAATATGTACCACAACTGAAGGAAAACATAAATGATGAATACTTACATGAAATGAAAGGCAGGCTGGCAGAGTCAAGGTAATAATAGAGAATACTCCGCCCAGAAAAGAGTGGCATTGAAATAAGAGAAAAAAAAACATCAGATGACGTTGCGTTCGGATTCATCCGAGTCGTAATGTCTTTTGCGGCTAGCCGTATAGTTAGCAAAAAGCCTTAAAACTGTTTAATATTTACGTCACGACGAACTTCGACCTTCGATTATACGTGCGCCTTAGAAAAAGCACATTTATTATATTCAAATCCCTCTGTATCGAAGCGGTGAATTAAAATTCGGTTGTTTGTATAGGATGCTTATTGCAAAAATAAACTGCTATTTTTGGGTATCTGACTTTGAAGCTCGGTTTATCGCGCTGGAGATAAAAGTAAAACACACAAAGTCGATAAAAAGGTGCATATTGTTATTCCTAGTGGGTGTAGCCTGTTTTGAACATATTAAATAAAAAAGTGACGAGTTATCGCGCAACGTGCTGCCATAGAAGCCAGCGGCGACGGCGAGCCGCATCCCAGTCAATCAATAAGAACGACCGAGAGGCTGCATGGCATCTCTTAGCAGAGATGCTAAGAGATCCCGACTATGAAGAAGACCGAAATATTGCTAAAACTACGGTTTTTATAAGAGAGGTGGCAGACAAGCCGACAGATCACTTGATGGCAAGCGAGTGCCATCGCTTATAATATAAACGTAAGCATTACAAGTGGGGTCACAAGTGCACAGCCAACATATTATGTTAGGTGTGTAGCCCGGGATATGCTTAGACCATGATTCGGGATTTGAGAAGTCTTGTTGAATGCATCACCCTGGCGAATAAAGTACCCTAGAGTATGGTGTATAACGCCAGAGTGATGTGATCACCCAGACTCCCCAAATCATGAATCATGGTCTAAGTATACCCCGGGCTACAAAGCGACATGCTGAATTAAAACCCTGGGCACAACCAAGGCGAGATGTAGGTACCTCAGGTGGGACATTGAGAATTAATCGAAACTCAGTTACAAACACTTGACTCTCTGGGATAGTCTATATAGGATGTAGGTATGCTGCCGTAGGCGACTTAGGTTACCAAAGGCCTCGCCTATAAGTCAACAGTGGCGGGCGTATATGGATTTTCGGGAGTCACTTTCCCCAGAGGTTAACCAGTTGAGGTAAACCCGACAGGCTGACAGGCCTGAGTGTAATGTTTAAAATAGAGAGATTCATAATATTAATAATTCACACAAAATTTCATTTATTAAACCTGACTTAGCCTTCACTTGACTCCTTCCTTACTAAGTAGTTTAAGCACATGTGTTACAGATATTAGACAACAGAGGTGAGGGTGAGGAGAGGCTTCACAAATATACTGAAATCCTTACTAATATTAAAAATGCGAAAGTAACCCTGTATGGTACTCTTTCACGTCAAAACTACTGAACGGATTTGAAAGAAATTTGGTATTTTGATGGTCTACACCCTAAGCAAGGACATAAGCTACTTTTTATGCGAATGCGGGGTTGTAGGGTTAAAACAGGGGGGTGAACATTATTAAACAATTAAAAATGCTATCCAAAGATACTATTCCACGCAGATGAAGTCGTGGGTAACAGATAGTACATAATATATTACATCCAAACACTGAACAAACACAAGACAGTATTCATCACACAAATGTTTGTTCAAGATGAGTATCGAACGCACGACCTTTACCATATAAGGCAAGGTCGCTATAAGATTTCACTATAATAAGTCATGAATACCAAATTGACTAATCATCAAAATCGGCATCAATATCCCAAGTATCGATAATCGATAGAATTAACTTCCGACTTAATCGATTCTCCATTAACAGAAGGCATAGTTCCAACATCTGTAATAGACACTACGGCCATAAACAGTAACTTCATCGTAGTTATCGTTTTAACTCAGAAACTACAGTTAACTTATTAGGCAAATAAATTGTTCCCTGATACGGACCAACTGGCCATAGCTGCTCCTATAATTGGACATGAATAATTTATCTATTCATTCATCGTCTTGTGAGAGACAAATTGATTCAAATTGTATTAAATTCAAGATGATGGTTAATTTATAGGCTGTAGCGATCTCTTTTAACTTAAGTTGACGATTCGGCATAGATGCGCCGGCTCGACCGGAGTGATACCACTGCCTCACAGAAAACCGGCGTGAAGCAGCCCCTGTGCTGTGTTTCACTGATTAAGTGAGGGTACCTGGGGGGAAGGGGACAAAAGGTTGGCAGCGCACTTGTAACTTCACTGGTGTTGTAAGTGTCCATGGGCGGCGGCTATTGCTAACTATCAGGTGATCCGCCTGCTCGCCTGCTACCTATTAGTAGTATCAGCCTATATACTGTCCCACTGTAGGGCAAAGGCCTCCATCATAGAAATCATGTTACCACTACCATGATGGGATTAGGCTTAATCACCACGCTTGCCTAATGCGGATTGGTGATCACAAACCCGAGTTATGTTCGAAAAATTCGTAACATACTTTGCTCGACCCGTGAATCGAACCCGGGACCCCGAGATCACGGCCCGGTACGTAAACCAATAGACCAACGGGGCGTTACCTGCTACCTATCACATAAAAAAGTGAAAAATTATATAAAATATGTCACTTTGGACCAACCAACAATATCAACCCCGCGTTGTGTCTCTTTATGAACTGGACTTTTTGTATGCCTAATGAATCGAAAATTAAAACGAATTCAAAGTGAAAATTGCTCAAAATAAGACTAACTTACACATTAGCATTAGTCTAACGCCTTTGAATAAAATTTAATGAAGTCTTTATGATTTTCTGAGTAAATAAATGTTGTTTTAGAATCTTCAATTACTGAAAGCGCAGAGAACGAATTTCAATTTAGAACCAGTGTTTAAGTTAAAGGTTTCTTTTTTATTTGAAAACTTGATAAGTGCCTAATAGATTAGATATTTTTGAAGAAATATTTTTTCTTTTTTCTTTGCCCCTCAAACTTGGCAAAGAAGCTGGAAAAAGTAAATTTTAACCATTTTTTTTAATATTAGTCTGCAAACAACATAACTGAGTCAATAACTTAATTATTTTTTTAATGGATAGACATTTTTTAAGATAGGTAGGTATAGTTGGCAGACGAGCCGACAGATCACCTGATGGTAAGCGATTACCTGAAACACCAGTGGTGTCACAAGTGCGCTGCTTGACTTACCTTTTAATCCCCATTCCCCTGGATTGGGCCTCCGGTACCCTCACTCACGCAGCTAAATACAGCGCATGTACTGCTTCACTCCGGTATTACTTCGACCCGGCCCATTCATGCCGAAGCGTGGCTCTCCCACTGTCAAAACCTTTAACCTTTAACCTAACGTTGAAATCCCGTTAAGGAGTATTTTGACCACGATCCAGAATCTGACAATTCTGGTATTTACATTGAAATAAGTCCGTGTATAGAACAATGTAGACCAAATGTGGTAAATAATATAATTTCTAACCACATTTGGTTTAATATTTACATTAATAATCCTGTCTGAATTACAAACCAATAATACAGACTCCAGGCCACCAACGCACCATTTGCCACAAATTACTATGAAACTGGCATTTCCCTAATTTGACTAATAACCTACGCGGTATATGACACTACGGACACTACTATTGAAACTCACTTTATTCACCAATCTCGATTGTAAAGGCGAGAAAATTGCGTGATTTTTTCGAATCTTTTTTTCGATCACGACGGGACAATGCTTACTTGCCTTTTTAAATCCCGTAGTGTTTTTATTATGATCGAATACGTAACTAGTCATCCTCCCTCACATCATTTCTGGGTTTAACTTTTACCAGTTACCAATAGATGGCGTCGGGAATCAATTAAATCGCGAAAATTTCAACTTTTTTTTGTAATATTAACCTCATTATGTATAAATTGTAAAATAAAAAGTATAGATATTTTATCTGGGACCCCTCTTAGGTTCCTACCCAAAGGTCTCCTGACCCAGAAGTTTATCCTCTAAAATTGCATGACTCAACAGTCCGTTTGACCCCGCCTGCGGCTACAGCCAACCAACCAAGCAGAAAGGGCAAACCTCCTCAGAGGGTTGGTTGTTCGACTGAGGGGGAAAATCAAAATCAAAATTAAAAATTCTTTATTTATTTTAAGGTGGTTGAAGTCAATACAGAATGTTTATGAATGTCAAATATGACGTAATCTATTCCCACTAATCATAGTGTGCGTAAGATTTTTTCTTAGGATACCTACTTGCTTTCTTATTTGATTTTATTCTCATCATTTTATCATTAGTATATTATAATACAATTTGTACTTTTGAAACTCATTTTATTCTCGTCTATAAATCGATGGAAACTACGTGAAATGTATACCTAATTTCCAATAAAAAAAAGCTTTACATTTGTCATAAAGATAATATTAGGATTACTAATACAATCTATTTTTAACGACTAATTCATGTAACAGTAGTATTCTACTATTCATACTAAAAAATGTTGGTTTTGCACTAGCTTTTACCTTGTAAAAAACTTTTATCTCTACTAATTTAAAAAGTTTAACACAATTTAAAACTGCTACTCGTGAAAGTTTCCTTTCATGTGCTGAGATGGCATCCTGACCAGACTGAATCAAGAATCGAATAAAAACGCAAAACGATTTTTCGAAGAACGTCGCCTTCATCTTAGAAAAAGCGTCATAGTATGCAAAAAGTTGCACATAGTGTTGTCAATATTCGTTTAGCTCTTTATCGATAAAAATTGTAAAAACACCTAACTAAAATGATGAGTAAGTTACAATAAGTTGAACCCAAGACCTTCTTACAATCCTGAGTTTTTTGTCGTGGCGTGAAACGGCATCTCAGCAGGCCTTCAGGGTGAGGATGACAGACTCAATAGGTACTTAAGCAGCTTGTTCTTTTGTGCCTGTCAGCCTCATATTTGGATCTCACGGCCGCTTACCATCAGACGGAGTGAGGTAATCTTGATTGTCCTTAATATAAAAAACCCGTTTAAAAACAATTCACTACGGGCCACTAAGCCAACAAAGTAAGTAAGATTGTAAATCGAGATAAATCTCCAAAACAAAGCCAAAACGGGAATAAAGATTACTCCACAAGTTCGAAAGAGTATGCCGTAATTACACGGCATAAAGGGCCGTTCACATGAGAGAACTTTGCGAGTCACAAGTTTATTGAACTGAATCGAATGAATACTAAAAGGGTTTGTTTGAACTCGTTGTAATGAGAAAAGTCGAATATCAGTGGTCCTTGCCTTTACGCTGACTTTGCGAAGGGAGTCATGAATACTGACTGTCTGTTCGTATTATCTTTATACCTTCAGATATTTTTGCAAGTGAACTACTTATCTACTTGTACATAAATATATTTACTAAAAATGTGTATTTTGTGATTCAAATGATAATGTTAATTTCGTTTGTTTGAAAGGTACATTTCTACTTAATTAGCTAAATCACCAGTAGTTAAAATATTCATGTACATACAAATAAAGAGTGACGCTGGCAAAAATGTACCAACCACTTTATTTTGCAACAAATAAGCAATATTGTTAGAGGTTTTTTAAAGAAGCTAAAACTTACACTATTTTGATGATTTCTTTTTATATAACTAAAATGCTTTTATGTAACTACTCAAATATAGCCTCACAAACTTCCGTGTTTATTATATTAGTAGGATAAAAATAATTCACGAAAACGTTCAGTTACGGTATTAGCAGCCAAACCCACTCTTAACCATACTTCCAAGGCTGAACTTTAAACGTCTAAAGGAACCCCCGTAATCTTCTTAATGCCAAACATAAACCGAATGTAGAAAGGAATTAACGAAACCCGCGTAATAAACTAGTCTTGTTAATGTAGCAGTTCAATTACAATCAATCTGGGCTTAAAGGTTTCCGTCTGATGAGAATCTCAATGTTTACTCGTTACTTTGCTTCGGTTACACTTCAACAGGGTGAATCGGGGATAGATGCTCCGCCTCGTATTGCTTTTACTTTTAGTTGTTAGGTATATAAAGTTTATTTTTACGTTCAGTTAAATAATAAATAAATAAATTGAGACAACAACACATACATTGACCTGGTCCTAAACTAAGATTTTCCCTTGTGCTATGGAAACCGGAAACAACGAAGGAACCACAACACCCAGACCCAACACAAATATCTGTTTCATCAACAAACATTTGTGTCGGTGCGGGAATCGAACCCGCGACCCTTACGTCTCAACCGGCGCTCAAATCATTGCGCTAAACGGTTTATTAGGTAGAGATACCCACACATGATAAAATAAATCAGTAAAACTAATTGAATCAATTATCAGCTTAATCTCAAACACGTTCAATTTATCAGCTGTAAAAAGGAAGATTGTGGTAATCGCCAGCTGCCAGATTATAACGAAACCACCCTGTAACGATTGAGAATATAGCATCCAAACAAAGGTGACACACAGTGCTTATGAAAAGGAGCGGAACGCCAATTCAATCGTAATGTCTGCTACAAATTAGATTATCTGATTTAGACACACTTTATGATAAAAAAGAGTTCCAAAATTAAGACAGTCATTATTTATTGCTTTTAAAAATATCACTCGGTCCACATTAGGCGAGATGTAATATAATTTCAATAGCGGTCCATTTATCCCAGTTTTGCCCTATTCAATATATATTTTCCAGTCTCCACTGGGAAAATAAGGATGAACAGATACAGCCCGGGGCAAGTTTGTAGAATACTAATATTGTAACGGAATTTTGAAATAGCTGCGCGGTATTGTCTCAATTTATTGAGCGATGGTATGGAGCTTTGTGGATGAACGTGCCTTCCATGTGGGGGATCGAGGTTCGAATCCAAGCATGCACTTCTCGATGTTTGATATCAATGTTTGTATTCTGCCATTAGCTCGGTGCTGGTGAGAAAAAACATAGTGAGAAAACCTGCATGCTTCGAGTAGTTTCGGAATTGTGTAAGGGTTGCGAAGGTCAGACGGCAGTCACTTCATTGTCATTAGAAGACTCACCAACACATTGCGAGGAGAACCAATAGCCGTTGGGGTGGAAAAGTCCTTGAGTGAAGGACGCGTACAGGAATTTGCCGCCGTGGCAGGCCCCCACAAGGCGGACCGACGATCTAGTGAGGGTTGTGTAAATTCCTTGGGTGCGGGTGGCACAGGACTGATCTGTATGTAGAACATTGGAGGATGCCTATGTCCACCAGTGGACGTCTATTGGTTGAAATTATAATGAATGATGACTGTTCGGAAGTCACGACCCGTGGGGCCAGGCGAGAAGGCTCGTTCTTATCTATGGAGCTACCATCGCTCTAAAACATAAATTATCTATCTATATCTATTTATAAAGAGATAACTTCTATAGACAACGACAAGGCTTATAGGTAAATCGAAAACACGAAACGCTTGCGCGATGTAATTGAGCACAGCGCCATCTATTGGTTTGTTACTGAATTACGGTCCCGAAGCGAAGTGAGGGCGGGCCACTAGTTTATTATAAGAGAATTCGACTTTCGAACGCATAGTAGGGGCAAATCTGCATACTAATAACACACTAGCTATGTAATAATTGAATCACTCATCAATTTCGTGCTCAATGAGATGATGGATTTTGTAAAGAGGATTATAGAGGCTCGATCACTCGCATTAGATAGTTGTTGTGAGGTATTAGGAAACTAGGCGATTTGATTTGGAAGTTTTGGATAGGATCTAGAATTAATTATGTTAGAGATACGAGCTAAATCTAGATCAGTGGAGCGGGAATATGTCAAAAGGAAATCTTTATGTTACCATATGTTGGTTGGAGCCATAAAGTCCTTGAGTGGAGACCGCGTCTCGGCAAGCGTAGTGTTGGACGCCCTGCTACAAGATGGAATGACGACATTCGAAGGCTGGCAGAAAGTGAGCTGGATGAGAGTGGCCGAAAATCGGGAGCGGTGGCGTGCATTGGGGGATACCTATGTCCAGCAGTTCCATATTGCTTCTTGGAAACTATGGATGCCTAAAATTGTTAAAGTAAAGAGTGAGTAAATGTACCGGAGGCCTAATTAGGTCTATCGCATGTAAAAAATCTGCTATATATTGTAGATCTGAGGTCCATCTACACGGTGATTGGTAAGTTTTACCCGACTACGGCAAAGCAAAAGGAGGGTTATGATTTTGACATGCTATGTATGTATTTAATGTAAGATGACGAAATGTCATCAAACTACCAATGACATAGAAGTTGGACTTGAGTCTTACAGTACGCCTTCTGGCGGATTAGGGGCAAAGTTTGGTGGCGCACTTGTGGATCCACCAAAAAAACCAAGTACGCTCGATCCTGGACACCAAGCTCTAGGTTGCAAAAAAATAGAAGTAGATGGAGGAGTCATAAAGGAAAACCTGAGCCCCAACGGGAGGAATCACGACCCTCAGTAATGAGGAATACGACTAGAGAAGGAGGTTTAATACTTGTTTACCATTCGACCACAAATTAGATACCAGATCTCTCAAACAGTTTAGCCAATACAATAGTACAAGTATTATCTATTTGATCACGCTGCCTCAGCGTTATATTGGACCAGAATTAACTGGTTAATTATGCAATGGAACCAATCAGATGGTCTGATTAGGGTCTTGGCAACACAAACAGATAAGCTACGTATTGACGTGTTAATAGAATGTCAAGTGATGTGACCTTGGAGCCCTATTTATACGAAAACAATAAAACGGGACTCATTCGTCTTAAGTCAATGGCTAAGACAGGTAAATGAAAGATCGACTTTTAAGTTTTTATGTTATAGAGGGCAGACAAACAGACGGATTACCTGACGGTAAATGATTACCGCCGCCCATGAGCACCACAACACCAGAGAAGTAACAAGTGCGCTGCCGACCTTTTAAGAACGAAAACACGCTCGCTTTTTTAAGGTTTGCAGGTCTTATCAGTCCAAAAATACCTTACATTAATACGTTATTAATTACTTTAAGCATTCATCGATCATTTTAAGAATTCTTCGATCGACTTGGGATTCGAACTCACAACCTTTCTTAAACTTTTAGACGGTACTCTATGAGTGGTTGTTTTATCATTTTAACTAACCAAACCCTGTACCAAATGCCGCTATTTGTTTTTTAATTTGCATGCGACTTTCACGCATCTGTAAGTCATTTTCATTTATAAAAGCAATATTATAGGTAGGTATTATACCTCTATTAACCGGCTCACATTCGCACAGGGTTGAACGGTAAATTGCAAATTGCTTTAACAAATACTATACACTGTAAACTAGGTACTTTATTGCACATTGATATGAAAAGCAGGACCATTTTTGTTCCAATACATTTCAAAGGCGTCCAATTCGATTTGGTTTTTTTTAAACAGGTCCAAAAACAGTTACACATTTGTGATTTTTTGTAAAAATATACTAAAATGAAGGATATATTTTAGCTGTTACCTTGATTTATTTTCGGCTTGTTAGTAAATGCTAGCGATAAATTTAGCTCTTTATGTTCTTGTTAACTCTCTTGATTAGATTTCCGCTGGCGGATACTTCCTTATAGACATGTGCTGAAATAGTTCACTTTTTAAAAAGAGCATCTTTTTTCTATACTTTGACACATTTTATCTCTTTGTCACTTGGTAAATGATGATATTATAAGGATCGTGTTAGAGTCATGCTTCGGCAGAATTAGGCCCACTTAAACAGAACCGGCGTAAAAATGCGCTACAGCCCAGTGATTTGTTGAGTGAGTGAGGGTACGGGTACGTACCCTCACCTACCCTCGGGGGGTTTAAAAGAAGGGAGAGTTCTAACTTTCCCTCCTTCTGAACCCCACCGAGGGGAAGTCTCCCACCCTCTAGGTTGGGAGACCTCTTGTGACTCCACTTGTGTTGCGGATGTTGTAGCCAGTCATGTTTTTTTGCAGGATTATGTGCTTATCTTACGGACCTAGTCACTTGCAATATCTTCAAGAGTGGTTTCTTTTGAAAAGCCACTATTTTATTGAATGACTGTAGTTTCGTCGTTTATTTTACTTTTAAAAATACCAAGACTGAGTGACCTGGCTTGTCAAGTGAGCTGCCAGTAGTTGAACTGGTTCACAAACCGCTCAAGTTTATTTCTTCGTAAAATATGGAACCACTCAGCTTTATAATATGGTGATTTATGCAGCAGATGTCGGACGCGAAACTACAAGATAGTTTAATTAAACTATAACATCAAATACCTCGTATCTGGGAACTTTAGGTATTCTCTTGGGTCTTAAAGTGGTCTTGTTAAGTAATTAAACTAGTAATGTGTTTTAACTGTTAAGACTTAATTAAAAAAGAAAAACAGTGTCAGGTATTACAACCTATCATACTGTCCCAATGCAGAGGTCAAGTTTTCCATCATAGTAGACTAATCAAGTCTTCTAGTCTACTAAAATAGAATTAAGATTAATGACTATGCTTGCCTTATGCAGATTAGTGATCACAAACCCGATATATGTTCGAAAAATTCTAAACATCCTTGTTTTCAACTCGGGAGTCGAATTCAGGACCCCCGAGCAAAGTTATAGCGTTAAAAATAAATTATGATGTTAATTATTATAAAGTTTGTCATAATTTTCATGATGGTTGATATTATTGTTGAAAGTGTCTACGGGTGACGGCAATCGCTAACCATCAAGTGATACGTCTACTCATCTGCAACCTATCTTATAAAAAAAAGATGAAAGTCAAAAGGGCAACCTTAAAGCAATTGAAACTCGTGTCGAATTCAATTTAAATGGGGAAGGAAATCTTCTAACCACATAGAATGTGGTTCAGATTCCTCTGACGGTGCTGCCGCTGCAGCTAAATTGCAGTGCGGGCATATTGCAAATTTGCGGAGGTGTTACACGCTCGTTGTGTGCAATATGAGCTGTGTCCTCTTAGCGTTATATGATTGAGTAAACAGGTAACCCTGATAAAAAAAGTCCTTACATGTATATCGTACAGTTCTTTTTCCTTTATGTGATTTTGGTCGATATCATACTTGACAGAGTGGTCGTGATCATTACTTCAGGCATGCGGAGGATCGTAGAGTAAGGTTTCGTACCACTGCCCCACGATTTTCTCCTACTTAAGGACGATGAAGGAGAGTCCCAGGAGTTTTAGTCGATATACCCCCGCCTTCTGCGGGGGGGAGTCCGACATAACCCATCCGTTTAAAGACGGATGGGTATGCGTAACGCATTTCTCCTGGGTCATAAAAAAAAATTGGTGGCCTGGTTGGGGCGTTGGTAAGAGGCCATGCTGGCGTGCCTCGCTGTCCATGGGTGGGACGCGGTGCCAAGGTTTGTTTAACCCTATCCCACCCCGTAGCCCTGGATAAGCCGGGGACAGCCCCAGGTGTTTTAGGCATTGGTAGCAATCTTTACTTGAACACTCTGCCACTCTCCTCTGATGGTGGCCATTCTCATTCATTTGTTAAGTTATGACCAGTCACTTGCTGTCTATTGGTCCATAAAAATATCGGTGACTTTAAAACTGCTTATTGAATAGAATAGAATAGCATAGAATAGAATAGAATAGAATAGAAATAGAACAGAATAGAATAGAATAGAAATCATTTATTTGCTTTTGAGTAGGGTATACAGTAGATGACAATGATACATAAATGACCGCCTATTCAGCCGTCAACAACAGCATGCAAACTACAATTGTAATTTTGAGCTTCTGTCTGCAAGTCGGTCAGTGAGTCAGTAATGGGTATGATAAAATTAAGGAGATCTACTGCCATAGTGGCTTGATTTAATGATAATAATGATTTTGTCCAAGATCAAAGATATTTAATGATTTTATCAGTATAAGTTTAATTTTAATGCTGACAAAATTATTTAATATCTTGGTCGCAAACTCTAGTCGCTATCTCAAAACTTCAATAATGGGTTAGGATTATCGTTAGACTAACAATTTGACTTAAAAGATTTTACAACCACCTCAAGTACCCAATCACTTTGAGATTTTTTCTAAATGCAAATTCCTTGAATCTAGACAGCTAAGTAAAAGCCGATAGCAAAAAGGGAAATTCTTTGGCTCCGTAATTAGAAATAGTTCAGACTTTTCGTCCTTTATCTGACTGCACTTTTACTAAAGAGCAACTGAAATTGCATAATACAAAACTAGGCAACTTTTGTGCAACTAGTTATACTACTTTAGATGTATTTAGATATATTGAAAAGTTATTGTATACTCTGATATGTAGGTGGAAATTTCACAAAAAAAATGTTTTGAAAAATGAGTCACAACAATAACCTATGGCAACCCAGTTTATACCCAATATCAACATTCAAAAACATTTTAACAGCGCATCCTATTCAAGCTATTCAAATTGCGTTTCGAATTGGCTTGTCCCCGTTTTAAACTGCAATAAACACAGAAACCAGACTTTGTACGAAATGGGCGAATGTGTAGCAAAATTAAACTATGCGCGTTATGTTAGGATTGAGATTTGCTGGCACATCTGCGTACAGGGAGACCAGATAAAACCGCTTGCATAATGCGAGCTAGCATACGCGTCAGCCTGACGAGAAGCTAATTGGCTGGATGGCGCATTTGGTAGTGACCCTGCGTGCCCTGTGGCTAGGGGCGTTAAGAATACTGCCAAGGTATTCTCGGCCGGTAAGAGGCGACTAAACGGGCTTCGGAGTACGTGAGCATGCCACTACTGGGGAGTGGCTTGCTCAAAATCACGACTCCGCGAGGAAAAAATCTTACTGGGTGTCCTGGTAGGTCTGCATTGCGCCAAACAATTTGGCTCAAAGTGGCGAGCGCGATTTGCGGTACGGTCCAGTACCGGCTGTGGGGTATCCGACCGCGATTGTGCTGAGATGGACACCCTAGGGGTTTTGGTTAGGGTAAGAGTCCCACATACCACCTTGTCCCCCACATGTGGCAAGGTGAAGGCCATGATGGAAAAAAAAAAATGGTAGTGACCCTGCCTCATACGCCAAAGGTCGTGGGTCGATCCCCACCCTGAACAAACATTCGTGTGATGAACACTTGTGTTTGTTCAGTGTGTGGGTGTTATATGTGTATTTGAGCATTATAATATATTTTGTGTATCCTCTGATATCAGATATTTGTAACACAAGTGCTTAAGCTACTTAATGTGGAGTCGGGTAATATTTGAGGTTTTATATGGTGTCGGGTGAATATTATTATGTGGCCGATTCATAAATCAACCCGCATCATATTCTGCACTAAGGATTACAACACGTGGATTAATTTTTAATTAGTCATAGTAATTTAAAAAATTGTATAGATATTACAAATTTAAAAGATGCCAGACAAAGTTGTACCTTATAAAACCATGACTGTACGAGATATATTTGCTTATTTGTATTTATTTTAGAGACCTGTGGGCGGTTATGGTTGGGTTATAAAGTCAGGAGTCTTGCTATAAAGATTTAATGCTTAATAACTTTGTTGGGGCCTTACTTTCTGCTTATTTCGCTTAAGCTTATGATATGTACGATATTACTCACCCTGTATTAAGTCTAAAATATTTTGGGGTATTCCAAAAGTGGTTTTTCGACTGTGACGCCCTAATAGAATAGGTTTTTTCTCTGTAAGACCTTATGGAGTCTAATCTATAAGACAAATGTCTTATAGTTTAGCTAATGCTTATAGCGCCTTAGAAAAGACCAATTCGGTGATAAATAGGGGATGAAAGGTTTGGACGTTCTTAAAATCACGCTTGTGATTGCTAATTTGTTTCTACTTGCAGTAAAAAAACTATCATCATCATTTCAGCCAATAGACGTTCACTGCTGGATTTAGGCCTATCCCAATGTTCTCCATACAGATCAGTCCTATGTCACCCGCATCCAAGGAACTTTTATTTTGACGTAGGTTAAAATGCCGCCAGCTCATAAGGTGCCTACGGTCGGCGGCCTCTGGGAGGCGGCCAGGAAGTGTGGGGCTCTCCTCTGGGTTAGGCCTCTGTTAATCAGAGGCCTTCCAGATCCAGATCACCCTAGATCCCGACTCCGCTGAATGCGGATAAAACGGGCAACACTGACCTGTCCACCGTAATTCGCTGGCTGCGACCGCAGGTCGGCGCAAGTCTCCAAAACGGGGCTTTCGGCCACTGTGCCCGGAGGCACTCCACTCTAATATTAATGTGTAAATTAATTTAATTTCAAACATCAATGTAAATATTGGACTGCATCCTCGCAACGCTAAGCTACGGAAGCCCGCTCCATGCATACAGAAGCCCCTCCATTATTAAGTGGGGGTAAGCCAGGCGGGCGCTAAGCCGCGACAGAGACGTGTCGGAACCTAGATTGCAGGCTGAGTACGTGACCTACAGCCGCGGCTGCTTGTAAACACTGGCTGGAATGCCTGGAAATACCTAAAGGTAATTCCAATTTTGAAATACTTTTTTTATGTCATAAGTGTTGTCTTCTTACAATCCAGGATTTTTTAGGCGGGGCGTGAAACGGCATCTCAGCAGGCCTTCAGGGTGAGAGTGACAGACTCAATGGACACTTTGTCTGTTCTTTTGTGCCTGTCAACCTCATATTTGGATCTCACGGCCGCTTACCCTCAGGCGGAGTGGGGTCATCTTGATTGTCCTCAATATATTTAAAAAAAAGTGCAATAGAGCAGATGGAACAGTTAAGCGATTTCCAGTCGCCCATACATCAACAGTGGAGTCACAAATACGTTTAATACTTGCAAACCTTCTAACTGCTTTTCCTCCCGATTTGAAAATTCCCTAGTGCTCGGATTCGAAACCACAATCTCTCGTATGGAAATACAAGCGCTAGAACTCTCGGAAAACGATGTCATATTTCATTCAATAATTACAAAGAAGCGCCTAAATACACATTTACTTGTGGTGGGGATTGCTAACCTTAGAGTACTACTAGTTTTTTTTTCACTCCCCCCAGCGCACCAGGGGGGAGTGTCGAGCCCGCGCTGTAAGCGGGCTTTCGCCTGGGGAGGAAAGAGGGTCTTCTTATTCAGATTCTTATGTCTCCTCCCTATTCTAGCGTAGACGGGAGCACCCCAGGAGTTTAAGTCGATAGACCCCCGCCGCCATGCGGGGGGAGTTCGACATAAGGGTAAGCGTAATTGCAGTTTTCCTGGGACACCAAAAAAAGAAATAAAGGTACTAATACAATTTTGATTGGCATCAGGTAGTGCCCAATGCTATGACATTTGATGGTACTTGGTGGTTTGATCTCACAGCGCTCTGGTAAGCAGTAAACTGCAGCATAAGACTCACACGTCTTCATCCGGTGTTTTATTACACTCACCGGCTGTAGATTACCTAGAGCAGGGACTGACTACCATTCCTAATGAATGCGTTTCAGGGATTTAATTCTCACTTTCTCGCTTAAAAGTTTCTATAAGTAATTTCTAAGTCCCTAGAGAAAAATGTTAAGTCTAAATATGGAGTGTATGTGACACTGGCAAAGATAAATGTAGTAGGTTCTGGATTTTCTAGGAATCGCGTTAACTGGGTCACTTACAGAATCCTCCAACATTCAATTATGAACACAGTGTCAGCGGACTCTATATCATTTTTTTTTATAAGTACAACTCGACCTTGCAGTTGCAACCTGAAGTTGCCCTAACTAAATGGTGATGTATGGAAACAACTGCTCTTTAACGATTTTTTTACGTGTCAAGTGGTTGGCCCATTTTTTGGCTACGGAACTCTTTGATGCGTGTCCGACACGCTCTTGGCCGGTTTTATCTGTATGCTACTGGACTACAGGAAATAAGTGTGTATCTGAGTGTGTGTGTGTGTGTGCGTACGTATGTATACGTTTTCTAAAACATTAAACTCTCTAATGAATCCATAGGAACATTAAACTAAAACGCAATGTCATGTTTACTTAATAATAAAAGCTGTTTCTTGTAAACAGCAGCGCTGGGTAATATTTTACAAAATGCAATATTCTACGAGATGCCAAATCCAGTACGTGATCAGGTAAGCTTCTTAGAGAATATTTTGTAAAACTGGTCATGTTTTAAGAGGTGACTGGAGCTGCCGACAGTCCGATTTTTATTGCACTTAAATTTTTTTCCTCGTGAATTTTATTTACCAGTAAACTTTAACATTAATTTATTTGATAGTTTGAAACTAAGTATATTTAATTTTCACACACATTTTTCATTTTCGTGGGCTAGATTATGTTTTTCTGTATAAAATGAAAATTATAAAATTATTTACTGCCCAAAATGTGGTACGGAAAATGGAAATATATTAACATTGACTCTGAAAACTTGCCATAATGTGGAGTGTGAAATAATGGCATAACATTTTAAACAAATGAACTATATTATTATTATAAACTTTTGTATTTTTTTTGTACGTATTTCTCTTTTTTAGTTTTAATGTTATGTTCTGGTTGTCCAGCCTGTTTGTATATTGTCCTATGTGTCATGTGTGCGTATCAAATAAATGTTTCTGATCTTTATCTTTTATTTTTGACAGTGAATGTAAAGACAGGTCATTAGTGGACATATAACCGTTTTTCAACTTCCAAGCCAGTGATATTATTACGTTAGTCAAAAAGGCCGATGTAACGAGATAATCCGGAAGAGAAATAAAGATCTTAGGCACTTCAGGTACCTCTTAACTGTTCGATATGACATAGCCGGTATGAGCAGATAATGGCCGCCAAGAATTCAATTTAACGCATGTACGCTTTCCTTTTAGTCGTGGTGGTTTAAAATTGAGTTTAAAGTTAGACGGCGGAGTTTGGACACAGAAATAGTCGTAGCATTTTAAAGTTAGAGTTTTTACTTTGACTACTTGTTGAGGTATTTTTGTCAAAGTTTTGCTTCTGTGGCTACGCAAATGTTCGTCAAAAATTATTTAATTTCAACATAAATTTCATTTAACAGTGGGAGAGCCACGCTTCAACATGAATGAACTTCACCTACACGTAAAGTTCGTTTAATCTGAAATCATACCCTAAAAATATTAGGTTCCCCGCTGATTTGCATTTGAATCGTCCCAGTTAAACCAGGAGATCCTCCCGCGATTCATACTCTGACGTCACACACCGTAAACAAATCGGATTAGATTCGTAACAAAAGCGCATCGGCAGCCGTTCTCGGTTCGAATTTGCGCGACGGTTGCGTGATTCGAAATTTACGGGTTTTCGAAATTCGAATTTCTGAGAATTTGCGAAAGGTCGCTGTCGTTGGGTGTGATTTGATTTTTTAAGTGCTCTCGATTTAATGCAGGTAGGTATATTTGTATTTTATGTCGCTGGAATATTATAAAAACTATTGTTTTAGGATAAGCGTAAATGCTATTTTAAAACCTTATTATTTACACGGTAAAATAAAAATACATGTAAGTATTCTTTGAAAAATACTGTATTCATTATTAGTCATTAGTTAGAAACTAGATCGTTTTGGATAGTTTCTCAAACGTAACCTTGATTCATATGGTTCACTTCCCCTGTTTAATGGTTATGAAAGTCAGATGGTAGTGGCGTCATTGTAATTACCACACTCTCCAAATCCTGAATAATGGTCAAAGCGTAGGCTTCAGATTCTAATGCTTTAGACGCGACCAGGAAAATTTCTGTGTACGAGTATTTAATACACGCTAATATTAGAGAGAATCGTCTTAATTTGCACAAAAAAAACACTCCATATCAAAATCACTAAATAGAAAGAGCTGACTTTTTATGATTTTTTGTCACACATTATAAAAAAAACTTGACGAAAATGACGTGTGAAATAGTATTCAGGACGATGTGATTGTTGCTACCCTGTATTATGAATACAAGTAAAGCCCACTGTTATTAAAAATAATATTTTGACTATGTTTTCCCAAACAATAGGTACAATTATTATTGTATACAACCAATTTCTTCGATAAAGATTGTGATTATAGTAAGAAAACTTCTGAAATTGAAACGTCTTTATTGAAAAGGTAATTTATTTTCAAGTTCACACAAAAGAAAATTTGATCTAGTATCGGAGATTAGCAATTTGATGAAAAGTAAACACTAAAAAGACGCCAGAGTAATAATACTTAGGACCAAACAATGTTGTGGCATAAGTTAGTTTTTATTTAACGTCGTAAGGCCCATAAGCCTTTTAAAAGGCATAAAACAATTGATTTTCCATTGTGTCTGCTGTCTGGGCGTTACGACGTTAAGTGACTTTTTTATGTGATAAGAAAGAATAAGGGAAGGGATACCACGGCCTCACAGAAGACCGGCGTAAAGCAGCGCCTGCGCGCTGTCCTTCGTCGAGTGAGTGAGGGTCCCGGAAGACTAATTGGTGGAAATGGGGCTTAAGGGCTTGTTACTCTACTCTGTCATCATCATCATCATCAGCAACCCACGCTCGTTCACTGCTGGACATAGGTCTCCCCCAATGCACGCCACCGCTCCCGATTTTCGACCACTCTCATCCAGCTCACTCCAGCCAGCCTCGAAAGTCGTCATCCCATCTTGTAGCAGGGCGTCCAACACTACGTTTACCGAGTCGCGGTCTCAACTCAAGGACCCTTATGGCTCCAACGGTTGTGAGTTCTGCGGCTAATGTAACCAGCCCACTGCCACTCTGTGTTGCAGGTGAAATGGGCGGCGGCAATCGCTTACCGTTTAGGAGATCGGTCTTCTCGTCTGTCTACTATCACATAAAAAAAATTAAGCGCAAAATTAAACCTAATTCACATCACTAACAGTTAGTTTAAAAAAAGTTATGACTCTAATAAGATAGCGATAAAAAGTTTAATAGGTAAGACTTTATTTTTTTCAATTTAATAACGTAGGTATTACAAAGTTGTTTTTGCTAGAATAACGAGATAAAATATTTTGACTAACTTGACTTTTAAATTTTGTGTATTTTTAGAAACTTTGATTAAGTTATGAATACAAGCAATAATTAGTCCTTACAATTATAATTAGATCTCTTTTATTTACTTTATGTTATTCCTTTGATACCTGATAGCGACAGAAATGATGAAGAGGTGGCTAAGTATTTTGCCAACAAGTCTTGGGTTTGTTGCCTGGTCCGCCTATTTAGGAAACTTTTTAAATTAATATTGATTTGGGTTTGCTAGGAGAACTTTCCGACTTTTGTTCACTAGTACATTTTTCTAAGAGTCAAAAGTGACAAATTAAAAAAAAATAGAATAGTAGGTAATCAATCACCTTCTTATTCCAAATTGCATCGATAGGCTGTTCATTTTTGTTTGAAGTAGTGATCGGTCCTAATCGTTACTTCGTCCTATGTTTTTGACTAAGTATTTGTAGTACCCATAAAGTCGTTGGATATAAAAAAGAACACCGTATATGTTAAGCTGTAGACCACGTATAGGCTAAACCATAATAACCGTTTTGAATAAACTTTTATCCTAGCACTAAAACCTCACCTACTCCATTACGTAAGTACTCCAAATGACAGCCAAATGAAAATAAAGACTCCACCTAAAATAGTCGTAACAAAATTAAATAAGCAGGGGAGGCCAACCATTGGCATTTAACCGAGAATTTCACCCTACGAGCATTATCGCAGGGTCAGCTATTATGGAATATATTTGACGACACATTTGCCCTTTCGTCGGAGGATATTGCGTCTATCTCCTATTAGACAAGCGACGGCCCTCAGTTCCATTTCCGCGTCAGGACAAATATTTGTGGGTAGACAGAATCACCAGTATTAGTTATCTAAGCTTGGTGGGAGATCGTATTTTCTTTATATAGCTCCGTTAATAGAGCTCGGTCAATTTAAGGAGCAGGGTAGGGGCTGCTTCTTGTTTAAGGGTAGACGAGCATTGGATTAAGTGGACTACCTGTTTGTTATTTTCGTATCTACTTTATATGAAAAAGCGGCATCTTAAAGCTTATAACAGGTTGTGGTGACTAGAGACCCCAAAACGGTATTCACTGACCAATAAGCTGTCGCTTTTACCATTGGTTCGTCACGTATTGGTTCAACACAGCGCGCTGCTTCACGCCGGTCTTCTGTGAGGCCGTGGTGTCACTCCGTTTGAGCCAGCCCATTCATGCCGAAGCGTGACTCTCCCACGGTTTAAATGGAAATTTATTACGGGAAATATAAATTCCTATGTGAACTGCATACTGTCTATACTAAATATAAAGAGGTTAATTGCATATATAATAACGATTTCATCTAATGTATTTATTTATTTAATTACACAGGCTCTTAAACCTAATAACGTAACTAAACACAGTAACAAAAAAGTAAAAACGATAATGTAATAGACACTCAGCGCCATACATATGTTTGTTCTAAGTCCCGAAACTAAGTGAGAGCGGGCCACTGTCTAGTATAAGCCAAATGACCCTTAGGTTAAACTATGCATTCCACTAAATATGCCTAATGAATTGTATCCGCCGATTATGTCACAATATCAGCAATTCATTTGGTTTTCAGCGTACAATCACAGTGCAGGCACCCTGATTGCACATTAATTATGTAACTCACCGGTTTCATGACGCACATAGATAACGGATAATCTAAAATATTAACATCATACCGGTAGTTGCGAAACGCTTATGGTGCGTTTTGAATTTTTATTGTACGAGGTTGATTACCCCTGTTTTTTAATTATTTATTATAACTATTCGACCCGCCACACTCCGATATCACATTGGTCTAGTGGTTTAAGAAGGTACCGGCCGAGATCTCGGGGTCCCGGGATCGATTGCCGGATCGAGCCAAAGTATGTTTCGAAATTTTTGAACATAACTCGGGTTTGTGATTCACCAATCCGCATTAGGCAAGTGTGGCGATTAAGCCAAATCCCATAATAGAAGCGATGACTTTTTATGATGGAGGTCTCTGCCCTGCAGTGGGATAGTAAGAGAATATAGGCTGATACTTTACTTTTTACTATTTTAATCGTTACAATTTATTTGTAACGTTACTAAATCAATACAAAGTGGTTTTGTAACGGTAAGAACTTATAAAATAATTTATGTGTATTGTCCAAAATATTGCGAATAACTAACTACACGCGTACGAAGTCGCGGGCGGCCACTATTTATTAATAGACCTCTGTCTAGTTTCTATTTTTTATGAAATCTGAAACAACTTCAATGACAGGTGTCATCGCAGGAAAGGTGATTTCGGAAAATAGAAACGAAATAAGGGCTTTGGATGTGACACTCGTCTACTTAGATGACAGGCGACTTATAGGTATTTGCTTTGATATGAGCACATTTTCGCTTTGATATTTGCCGGTTCGATGGAGCATGGTGGTGGTAGGTTGTGATAACAGCTAGTGAAAGGGCATACATGTAATCAATCAACATCTTAGCTTGTGATTTCTCAGTTGCGTCCAAACCGTCGATTCGGAGTCCTGGTACAAAATATTTATACCTGCTGACTGTCTAGCTGCCATTTGTGATTTTGTGATCTCAACCCTGGGTCTATTTTTTTAAACAATAATTTTTGCTGACCCGGAATGAACTCAGGACCTTCGAGATTACGCCTGGTAAACCACAGGCGACAAAAAAGGGCAAGCGAAAATTGCTCTGCATTAAGAGATTAGCTGGTAATTTTTATTTGTATGACTGGGCTTTCACCTCGAAGCGTTACCTGCCTGGATTTAATATACTTTCCGGTAGCAAGGTCGGCTAACTGGGCGTCGGCCCATCGGTCGGCTCTGGTATACCTACTTTCTTCACAAGACGATCAGTCTTCTCCCCTGTTAAAAGGTTGCGAAGCTATATTCAAAAGATTCGAAACACTTTTTGCTGGGCCCGGGAATTGAACTCAGGACCTCGAGATTACGGCCTGGTAAACCACTAGGCGACAAAAAAGGGCAAGCGAAAATAGCTCTGCAATATAAGAAATTATTCTGTAATTTTATTGTATTACTGGCTTTCACTCGAAGCGTTACCTGCCTGGAATAAATGATGTTTTCCCAAAGGAATGAGACGCTCTCTCCTTACAAAAAATTTACTTCATTAATTTAATATACTTTCCGGTACCAAGGTCGGCCTATTGGGCGTCGGCCCATCAGTCGGCTCTGGTATACTTTCTTCACGAGACGATCAGTCTTTTCCCCTGTTAAAAGGTTGCGAAGCTATATTCAAAAGATTCGAAACACTTTTTGCTTGGCCCGGGAATCGAACCCAGGACCCCGAGATTACAGCTCGATAGTCAAAGTACTAGACCAGTGAAACATGTACTATGCCTACCAGCAATGATCGGCAATCTTAACCATAGCTGATCAATATACTTACTTAGATCGTACCTACCTAAAAAAACCAGCTACCACACGTAGGTGTTTTCAAGTAGATAAGAGTACTAGTGGTCTTTAAGATAAGGGCTTATTCTTTCCTTAAGAACAGGCAACGCATTTATGATGCCTCAAGTGTTGCAGATGTCCATGGGCTGTGGTGATCATTTACCATCAGATGAGCCGTTTTTTGTAGGTAGCAGACTAGCAGGCAAATCACCTGATAGTAAGCAATTTCCGCCGCCCATGGACACCTGCAACACCAGTGGGGTCACAAGTGTGTTTGGACTGATATAAGGTAAAAATAAAGATAACATCTCTTTCATCATCATAAAAGTATCAAGTGAACCTTGTAAAAATGCCCTCTTTCAAGACCACTCGCTCAAAACTTCAATTCTATTAATAATACTCGTTCTTACTATAATACGTCGACAAACAAGCAATCGAGCCGGCCACAATAGCGACCCGATAAACTGCCCTCCCAGGCTTTTTCTGCTTCTATTGTAGCGTTTTTATTTAGCCCGGATACAGGCTGTCCGAGAAATAAAGGCGGATTTCAAAGGAAATAATATGTTTGTCTCTTATAATTGTAGTACTCATTTATTAGAGTACAAAACTGCTCGCACTTTGATTCGAGACATTAGTTTCGAACGCTTATATTTCAGAAAATATCTCAAACGTGTAGGTTTTGTTTTTCTCATAATATTTTTCCACACCGTAGATCTAATGGCATAAATACGCAATTAGATTTGAGATATCCAGGGGTACCTTAATTATGTGTAAAGGGCCTTTCCGCCTGGGGAGGGATGTGAAGTAAGGGTCTTCAAATTCATGTCTCTTCTTCTCTCTGGCGATGAGGGAGCGTCGTTGGGGTTTAGTCCGGTCGGCCAGTGCCGGAGGAGAGCCCGACATAATTCGCCTGTCCCCTGGCAGAAAGGTATGCATAAGGAGGCATTCTTATAAAAAATTGGGTACCTTAATTATGCGGATGGTACCACGCCCAATGCGTGCCTGCTCGATAGTACTGTAAACAACAGAAGAATCCACATTGCAATGACATGACAGATCATGATGGCACGAGATCATATCCTTTGGTACTGCCATACTTATACGTGAGATGCTTCTTTACACTTGAAGGAATCCTTATTAGGTACTAGCGGCCGCCCGCGAATAGGGTATTTGACTAATCTCGATATAGTAAAAAATATTTATACTTTTCCAAAATACTGGTAAATGGGAACCAATGGCCAACAATTTTCAGTTAAAAATATAACGTCTAGCTGGTTTATGAGCATTCAAAGTTTCATGGGCAAGTCTATTTTAAAGTATAAAATTAAAAAAATATATATATATCATCGAACTACCCGTACATTTTTCACCAACTTTTATTATGAAACCATTTACATAAACGAAACATTTGATATAGCTACCAAACAAAATTTACTAGACGCGCATACAAGATACGGGCGTGTGACGTCACTTGCCTGAAGCCATTTGTATAGAGCGTTTTTGGGCTTGCCCAAAATATGTGCTCTTAAAGTTGTGATATCTCAGGTGATTCAAATCAGAATCGAGCAATTCTTTCAATAATGTTCTTAAATTGAGAGTCTTTTGATTAAACAATTTTTTTTTTTTGTCAAATACCCTATTCGTACGCGTGGAGCTAATTATTGACACTTACCGTCATATTTGGACAATCCACACAATATACTTAGATTTGTAGTGTCTGAAAAAACCAGCTACCACCGTAGGTGTTTCAAGAGATAAGAGTACTAGTGGTCTTTAAGAAAAGGGCTTATTCGTTCCTTAAGAGCAGGCAACGCATATGTGATGCCTCAAGTGTTGCAGATGTCCATGGGCGGCGGTGATCACTTACCATCAGATGAGCCGTTTTTTGTAGGTAGCAGACGAGCAGGCAAATCACCTGATAGTAAGCAATTTCCGCCGCCCATGGACACCTGCAACACCAGTGGAGTCACAAGTGTGTTTGTCCGATATAATGTAAAAAATAAAGATAACATCTCTTTCATCATCATAAAAGTAACAAGTGAACCTTGCAAAATTGCCCTCTTTCAAGACCACTCGCTCAAAAACTTCAATTCTATTAATAATACTCGTTCTTACTATAATACGTCGACAAACAAGCAATCGAGCCGGCCACAATAGCGACCCGATAAACTGCCCTCCCAGGCTTTTTCTGCTTCTATTGTAGCGTTTTTATTTAGCCCGGATACAGGCTGTCCGAGAAATAAAGGCGGATTTCAAAAGAAATAATATGTTTGTCTCTTATAATTGTAGACTCATTTATTAGAGTACAAATCTGCTCGCACTTTGATTCGAGACATTAGTTTCGAACGCTTATATTTCAGAAACTATCTCAAACGTGTAGGTTTTGTTTTCTCATAATATTTTTCCACACCGTAGATCTAATGGCATAAATACGCAATTAGATTTGAGATACCAGGGGTACCTTAATTATGCGGATGGTATCACCACGTATCACGCCCAATGCGTGCATGCTCGATAGTAAACAAAAGAAGGTTAATCACATCATTTGGCACTGCCATACTTTTACGCGAGATGCTTCTTTACGCTTGAAGGAATCCTTATTAGGTATAAGACAGAGCACATACGCTGCCAACCACTTCCTTCTCTTAATAAGCAGAGAAGTATTTATATATCCCACTATGTTGTAAGTGAAATATAAACGTGAAATAGCTTCTGTGTTTTACATAGTTTGACAGTGTACACATTTCACAATTTTTGGCGACTATGGTCCAGTTGGGGCTTTAGGAATCGAGCTCCCGCCATCGCCTCCTCAGTCTACCTCGTGGCCGCCGTCGATTTTTGGGCTCCCACTCATCACGTTTAAGTAAAAAAAAGTTTCATCATGTAAACACCCTGTAGGGTACAGTCGCAATAAATCGGCTATTCGGTGCACCAGAGCCGGCCCTCAGAAGGAAGTGTTGATTAGTTTTCTTTCGGTCAGTTCATTTGCCTCATGGGCGCCTTTGTAAACAAGCTTGATGGAAACTTTCCTGATTACGCACTGAGTTTATTTGTTGGGAATCAGTGGGGTCACTTATTCGATGATCTTTTGCTTAAAGTATCTTTAGCGTGAAGTTCTTCGGTGCAAATATTGTATGATAGTGTCCTTGTAAGTACGTACATAATGGTATTTTTATTCGTCGCCGCATCTAGTTAGGCTTTAGTACGATAATTCCGAGTAAATGATAGTAGTCAGCAACAGTACCTAATAAAAAAAAATTAACAAAACAATCATAAAACAAACTATTCTATAGACGAAAATATGGACGAAAAAATACTATCATACTTCGGAGTATAATTTCTGCCACTATTGAATCAATTTAAAGCTAGTTTTGACGTAGGTTACTTAGATATTATGATGTTTACAAATCAATTAATGTTTAAACTCATAATCACACATTAGGTTGGGCTAAAATACCATCTATCTAGGTCAACCATATCCAATAACATCCCAAGTATGAGCTATGCATTCTTAGAGAGGCGAGCTAGAAAAAAACAACTTAATGGAAGCAAATAAACCCACATTACACCTTCACAATGTGCTCTGAAATACCGGGAGCGCCAGCTATGGCTTGGACATCCATTGTTGTTTGCCCTGCGGACCCTTCCCGCAGGGAAAAAAATGACAGTAAGACATGTACTCTAAGGGCCCTCGCCCACGGCGACTTTTTGTAGCTGTTGTGGCGCGTTTCGTAAATGCGCTACCTACATAATGTCCTCCTAACCGATAATACGGTTATGGAGGCCAATCTCAACGATCAGCCATCGACGCAGGACTATATGTACAAGTGTGTGCACAAATGTGTGCGCAAACATAGGTGCACTCTCTATTCCTTTATCTCATATTTCGATGGGACACCAGTGTGACACGACCGAAGAGGGATTGGACGTAGAACCAACGGCTTAACGTGCTTTCCGAGGCATAGGGGTATAAGACCGCCAACTTCCAGACTTCGGGCTGACACCCACTGCGCCACCGAGGCAGTACGAGCAATGCGCTACAGCAACGCTGCTGACACGAGTTAGTTGTATTCGCAACACACTACTGTGCGCGTTATTAAGCGCAATAACGCGCTACAGCATCGTGACTTTCGGTGTCGGACCAGGAGAGAAAGGAGGAGAACAAGATAAGAAATGTCGACTATAATCTGTGTTCTCCTATTGGTTGTGCGTTCCATGAAGTAGACTCGACATAGAAGGCGAAAACCGGGAAATTGGCCTCCAGCGCGTGAGTGGAAAACCGAATGAGCATGAGTGCTTTTGTGTGTGTGTGCGCCAGAAGTGCGACAGTATTTCGTCTCCATCACGACTGATCCGTGTATAAGTGGGCGAGGGCACACAGCTACTCGTAGAGCCCGCATCGTAATTAGATTGACACGAACGCGCTACAGCATTTGCTACAAAAAGTCGCCGTGGGCGAGGCCCCTACAAGTTATTTCTGATGGAATAAATCCGAGACCACGTTTCGGTAAACTTAGTCTAGGACGCTCTTGGAGTTTATCACTCTTCCGTCTTGTCCAGGTAAGGAACCGCCTATCCCGTTGTGTATGCAGGCATCCCCCAGGGAATATCATGAAAGGACGCTTCGACTATAACACCATAATACTTCCCCAATATGGGCGATGAGAGATAATCCCATGGGTTTTATTGGGTATGCAATGGTATTAGTAGGATCGCAATCGGAACTTGCGATCAGGAGATCGCAAGGAGATCGCAAGGAGAACAGGAGTGTTAACCTTTATGTTATTCAGTCACTATGCGTATTTAAATAAGGATTAACATTGTCTGAAGCTATAATAAAGTTGATTTACGTCTCGTGAGTGCGGGAGTATGCTTTCCACGGAAAAAGCCCCTGAAGCACGAAATGTAATCCTCTTTCTCAGACATTTAGGTAAGTCAGGCAGGCTATGTCCTAGCCAAAGTTTCTCACAAAAGGATTATGTCACCTGTGGGATCCGAAACTAAACTTAAGCTTTTAGCAGGTGACAGCTAAACGCCTAAATACAACACCTAGGGGCTAAATAATTAGACGTTAAGGGATACACGTGTAAGTATTTTTATTAAAATAATATATTTCACTTAGTCATAAGAATCGAAGTTATCGTTACAATATTTTCAGTCAAACTTCCAATTTACTTAGAAATATCGTTATTTTTATTTTCTAGTAGGTGGGCTATAAAAACACAGCACAGGCGTTGGTTCACAGCAGTTTTCTGTGAGGCCGTGGCATCACTTCGGTCAAGCTGGCCCATTCATACTGAACCAGGGCTCTTCCACGTATGCTGCAGCAGCCAGAAGCCGCTGCAGCGCTGATTTTTAAAATCAACCTTGATTTGCTCACTTCAACCTTCGTATACTATGCCCTTACACATGGCCCTCATAAATTATGGCAACACTATGAAAACCCCGTGGTTTAAGGGTCCAGGAAGGAAAAAACGACCGGATGGGTGAAGCGTTAAGTATAAGATATAACGGTGGTTGGGACTGCGCTCTGTAATTAATGAGACTAAAATATTTTTGTGGTTTCAAATATATTTTTTAATTTTGCTGGGTCTTTTTTCTCTGGACCTCAAGAACTTTTTTCGTCTAACCAAATCCTATCCTAATGACAAAGGTATGAAGATAAATAATATTATGTTGCTACTAATTACTACAATGCCGCAACAATCTTCATGAGCGTTAAAATCTGTATTTTTTTTATTTGATAGGTAGCAGGCGAGCAGGTGGATCACCTAATGGTAAGCAATTGCCGCCGCCCATGGACACTTGCAACACCAGTGGAGTTACAAGTGCGCTGCCAACCTTTTATCCCCTTCCCCCCGAGTATGCCACCGATACCCTCACTCACTCGGCGAAACACAGCACAGGGGCTGCTTCACGCCGGTTTTCTGTGAGGCAGTGGTATCACTCCGGTCGAGCCATTAATGCCGAAGCGTGGCTCTCCCACAATTGAAGGTATGAAGATAAATAATATTATGTTCCTACTAATTAATACCATGCCGCAACAATCTTCATAAGCGTTAAGATCTGTATGTTTACGAGCTTAGATAATCGTCTACGAAAATCTAGAACGCGTATAATTAGTGTGTTGTGTCTGTGACGCTTATTTGCTTATTGTTCTTGAAGAGGGTACTAGGGTAAGGCTCAATAGCGGCACTGGTTTTTAGGGTTTAGGAAAGCGGATCTCTTTTGTGGAACCTTCGTCTACCCCTCCGTCAAAATATTCATAAGAAATTAATAAATAAATTGAGACAACATCACATAAGGAAAACCAGAAACAACGCAACTACAAACATCCAGACCCAACACCAATTTCTGATTTATCAACAAACATTTGTGTTGGTACGGAAATCGAACCTGCGACCCTTGCGTGTCAACCGGCTCTCAAACCACTCAAATGAGTGTAGAAAGTCTCAAGCATGTCCGATAAATTTACAAATTATAAATTTTTTTTGGTGATAATATGTAGACGAGTTACAATGATAGTAATCGATTCTGATGACGAGTAGTAGTACCTAAGTGGTGTAAAGTTACTCTTCATTTGAAACTGATGCTTTCACTTTTAATTAGTGGCCTGCCCTCACTTCGTTTCTGGACAGTAGTTTCAAACTGAACCAATAGATGGCGTTGGGCGTCGATTGGATCGCGCTAGCGATTCGTATTGTCGGTGTACCTATAAACTTTGTCGTTGTCTATAAAAGTTATCACTTTATAAATGGTATAGGTGGATGGAACATAGATGATCATTTTAACAAAAGAGACAGCAACACTGTTGATTTGAGACCCTTTCAGCTTTTGCTTCCGTTGAAAGTGTCAAAATACGGTTTCTTTGCGCGGCCTCTATTTCTTCGAAAACGTAGAAGTGTGGTTTCTCCAAAACTTAATGTGCCGTAGTCTTGAGTAGTAAGTAGTAAGAACTAATACGGTTAAAATTTTAGCTCAATACATTGCATTGGCGCGTTTCTGAAACAAAGGGTCTTGTCACAAAAACGGACTAACGGACTTCAAAGTGATCTTATAAGTGTTCCGTTTTTCCTTTTGATGTTCGGATACCTAAAAATAGCCCTGCGTAAGGTGACAGTAGTCTTAACAAACATCCTTAAGTGATTGGCTGAGAGTTAATTGCTAAAATTGTTTTGTCGTTTGCAAGACAGCGTCCAGATTATTTTGAAAGATAAATCTTTAGGCAGTAAAGTGATTAATTTGTTTTGAAAGCGCTAGGTGCAAAAAATCTATTCGTTTCGTTCTAATTTATTCCTCAAGAATAGTAGGGTAATTTAAGACATAGTGAAATTTTGCAATTATTACATACTTAAAATGTTTTTCATTTTAGTTTCCACTTGCGTCCAAAGCTGTCGCTTCGGAGCCCGGGGTTCGCTAAGAATCAATGATGGATTCAGTGGCCTTACCATGAGTTTGAAATACTATCCTCGCTTTTGAAAACTATCGTTTTGTCTCTTTCATTGTGATGCATTTGATAGAGACAGAGCAATAGTTTACGTTATGTCAGTTTTCGATGTCAACTCATGGTAGCGCTACAGAACAGTAGCACTACCATGAGTTTGAAATACTATCCTCGCTATCGAAAACTATCGCTTTGTCTCTTTCATTGTGATGCATTTGAAAGAGACAGAGCAATAGTTTACGTTATGTCAGTTTTCGATGTCAACTCATGGTAGCGCTACAGAACAGATAGGACTCGACGAAACGCGCCTGCCTCGTATCTTCGAAATATTATACTCTCGTTACCAGATCTGTGATTTGAACTAGAAAAAAGACGCGGCTTTGGCATTGACTTATTTTTTATGTAATAGGTGGCAGCTAAGCAGACGGATCGCTTGATGGTATGCGATTGCCGCCGGCCATAGACATCTGTAATACCAGTAGGTTCACAAGAACGTCGCCAACCTCTAAACTCCATTCCCCCAATGGGGCCTCCGGTACCCTCACTCACTCGACGAAACACATCGCAGGCGCTGCTTTACATCGACCTCGGCGCGGCCGTGGCATCATTCCGGTCGAGTCGACCCATGTGTAACTCTGCCCCGGTTAAAACTTCTAAAATAAGGCCGAGTTCAAATATTGCCAGATATTTTTACCTGCGAACTATTTTCATAATTAGGGTAAGTTTGTTCTTAAACGATTCCGCTCCATGGTTTATTTTTTAAATCTATGTGACGCTTCGGTGGTTTAGTGGTTTCCTTATCCTTCTAAAGTCTTACTACAATGCAATCATTTGATATTCAAATGGCATAGCAAATATAAATATACGAAAGAGTATCAATGTCTTATACGCAGTTCGCGGTCGACATTCCGTTTTGTTATTAACCCTGGAACATGTCATGGAAGAAAATTTATTTGGGATACAATGTGGCTTGAATAAATAAAAAAGAATTGAGACAACATCACATGTATTCGTCCTGGTTTCTTTTTCTACTATGGAATCTAGGAACAACAAAATTAACACACACCCGCAGACCTAACATAATATCTTTCATTAACAAACATTTGTGTTGATGCGGGAATCCAAACCCGTGAATTGTGTCTCAATCAATAAAAGCTTTTTCTTTTTGGGCTTCTGGTAACCTCACTCATTCGGGAAAATACAGTACAGGCAATGCTTCCCGCCGGTCTTTTGTGAGGATCTGTGTTGGTGGTATCATTCATGCCAAAACTCTTTTTTTTTATTGACTTGAGCCCGCGAATAAGTCGAAACTATTTCTTTTACCGTAAAAAAGTGTCAGTAATTTGACACTGAGAATCTTCCGCAAGAAGCGTTTCGTTTCTTAGTTCTTATTGCTGATAGCTAAAGAATAAAATACGCTGGCGAGGTCTGATTTAAAAGCGAGCATTTCGCCCGAATCGGGGCTCCCACCACTTTTACACGTGCTATGCGCGTTTTTATTTGAATGCGACAGGTATATTTTAGAATAGAATAGAAAATGCTTACAGCTAAACATATAAATACAACTTGTACCTATGTGCTAAAAAGGTCCCACTCCGCATGTCTCGTGGTAACTCGAGTAGTCAACAGCGACGAGTTAGTTTACCTAATTGGTAAAATAGTCACCCGGATCGTGGAAGGTTGATTGAAATCAACGACGGTTTGTTTTTGTACATTAGTTAAGAGGCTATACGAATGAAACTAGCACCGCCAACCTATTTACACTGATTGTGGCTAAAATATGATATTTTTAAAGAAAATACAACATTACAGACTTAGATCCAAGTAAATTGGATTTTTCAAGATGCAATACAATATATCGAACACTCGAAAAGTAACAATAATGTTACTTGTCGCTTGTTTTTAAATTGTATTGCATCTTGAAAAATTCAATTTACTTTTATCTAAGTCTGTAATGTTTTTCTTTCTTAAAAAATATCGTATTTTCGCCACAATCAGTGTAAATAGGTTGGCGGCGCTAGTTTCATTCGTATAGCCCCTTAAACAACAATCTTCTTGATCAAAAAGATTTAACAAAGGGGTGTTTTTGATCAGAAAAGCTTATAAAAACGTAATAATAGCTTAATAATATATTATATATCGTACAAATATCACCATCACGTAAAAACTGTTCATTACACACATGTCTGATGAATATGCATTGTTATTATTTGAAAGGGTTCAAAGGGGGAGATGTAATGAAAATTGACGGGGAAAGATTGTGCGAGCGCGGAGCGGAAAGCATTGTTTGTTTATTATGAATTGGAAATCCTTATTTAAACTGCATAATTTAAATTTCAATTCCATGAATTTAGTATCATCATATTCCCAGGAGAGCTACGCTTCGGCATGAATGACACGACAGCCTCAAAGACTGGCATGAAGCAGCGCCTGCGCTGTGTTTCGCCGAGTAAGTGAGTGAGTGTACCGGATGTCCAATTCAGGGGAAAGGGAGTTGAAGGGGTGGTAGCGCACTTATGACTCCACTGGTGTTATGGGTGACTTGGGCGACGGCAAGTGCTTGTCTAATCGTCTACCATCTAACCTTTAGGTATGACTTTTAAAATTAAAGTAGGTAACCATTAGAAACAACAAATATTCTACGACTTTAGATAACACGTCGAAATTTTCACGTCACAAGTCACGTGACCGAGTTTGTGTGAAATGTTGTTTTTATTTTTTTGCGATTTTCCAAAAGTAATATAACAGATGTATATTAAAATGGTTGGTAGATAACGTGGTTAAAGGGATGTAAATGTCCATAACTCCACCCTGTATATCCAGCGTACGTCTATGATCGTTGAAATCGGCCACCGTATCCGAAGGAGGATACTTATTGTTATTATTAAATACCAAAATATTGTCATAATTTTCCTATTCTTTCAGCTTTTCAGATCCGCCCATAACGACTGCCCCAGGGCGTACTTGTTTGAACCGCTATAATTGGCTAATACAAAACGTAATTGGATTGTTATCAAAATGTAATTCTAACTACAACATTAGTACAGGAAATGACCGTTAAAAAAGTGAAGTAAAGTAAAGTATCAGTCTATATACTGTCCTACTACAGGACAAAGGTCTCCATCATAGAAATCAAGTCATCGCTACATGATCGGATCAGGCCTTATTACAACGCTTGCCTAATGCGAAGAGAAGAATTTCAAACTCGAGCTATGTTCCAAAAATTTGAAACGTACTTTTTATTGTGCTCGACTTAGAAATTGAACCTGACACCACGAGATCACGGATCGGTACTTAAACTACTACTGTTTTTATACATTGCAGCGGCATACATAAGCTTTGATACGTGTACTAAGGCTTTATGTTACTGTTTTGTGATGTTTGCTGTATGTACTGTAGCAATTTTGTCTTTTATGAATGTATGCATGTGTGTCCTTTGATGCAAATTATTTATTGATGGGTATATTAATATATCTATTGGTTTTGAGACCAAAAGTTTTTTGCCACCTCCTGTACTACGCCACATTGGGAACAAACATTAGTTGTAATAATTGCATTCAAATTTTAAATGATATCAGCGGAATAGCCAGAATAATAGTAATAAGCTCATTCAGTTGCGAATTAAACTTCTTAATTTTGTTACATTACATAATGAACCTATACGTTACCTACGTAACCATTGAACGTAACATTACAATAACCACCTACCTATTACGTCACATTACAACTCGCACGCTGAAATGGTAGTAAGCTGATCAAGGCTATTAATAAGGAAATGTCTAATGACTTTGTTTTATGATGAAAAACCATGTGAGAGCCATGCTTCGGCTCGAAAAGAGTGATAGAAAATCGGCGTAAAGCAACGCCTATGCTGTGTATCGTCAAATGAGGGTACCGGAGGCCCAATTGGGGGATAGAGAGTTTAAAATTGGCCACGCACTACTGGTGATTCTACTGGTGCTGCAGGTGTCTATTGGCGGCGGCCACCGCTTAACATCAGGCGATCCATCTCTTCGTTTGACACCTATCACAAAATAAAAATAAAAAGCGAGGAAATTAATTAAAAATGCTGTACCACTTTTGCGTCACTGCGTTGTAACTCTCATTACGGCCTATTTTGTTTACGTCTACGCACACAACGTAATTGGGGAGTACGCGCCGCTACCCGAGCGTGAATACGACTTTATTTAATATATCACTGGCGTAGTGACGTCAAATTCGACGTCAGAGGAATCCCTTTTATGTACAGTGTACAAGGAATTCCGGTTGGGTGCGTTTGATTTCTGAGGTCGTATAATTGATTGTTGCGAGATATTAAATTGTTAAGTGAAGGAGATGTTCTGAGGTTCTCGGTATTTTAAACGAACGTCTTTGTTGAAGTTCATAAAGGGATGCTGTTGATGGAACTTGAATGGAACGTGGCGGCTGATGCAGTGCAAAGATAGATAGATACTATTTATTGCACAAAATATTAAAGAACTTGATAATATGGTAATTTACAAATACAATATCAATATTATCAAAGGTTTTGAATAAGTATCTAAAATGGTATCTGGTGGATTTAATTTTTTTTTTATGTTTGAAGCAAAACGCGATCATCAGCCTATTGCAGTCTACCTATGTCAAGAGGTTGCTCCTCATATTCGCCACTCCGATCGATTTTTCGCTACTCGTATCAAGCTTATGTCAGCCATCCTGTTCAGATCGTCAATCCTTCTGGCTCAGGCCACAGGAGGGCGTTCTACATTACGTTTACCGAAAGGTGGCCTCCACTTTAGAACTCATTTACCCCAACGGTTGTCAGTTCGGCGACTGATATGGCCAGCCCACTGCCACTCAAGCAAGCAGGTCACATAATGGTAAGTACCTACTGGGTGATATTTAACAGCTCAGCAAAAAAAAAAATATTTTCGCAGCAGTTATAAACCTTCGCTGAACTATAATTTTAGTCACGCAATTCTTTGGGATATGTCTGTGACCTTAAATTTCCTACGGACCTGGTCATTTCTAACACGATCACGCAGGGAAATTCCAAGCACAACCCTCTCCATTGCCCTCTAAGTGACTTTGAACCTAGGCGGATCATTGTACAGTAACAGCCAAGATTAGTTCCGTTTATCATCACTGGCAACACACACGAATCCAAAACTTTCAACTTGAGACACTGCACTAAACGGGGCCGAAAATATGCGTAACTTCCCAAACGCTGCTGAGTTGCGTAGTTCAAGTGACAATGGGCAGGGCGCATTGTGAGGAGACACGGCCATTGGGTCCGAAAGGCCCTTGAGTGGCGGCCGCGTGCAGGAAGTCGCATCCGTGGTAGGCTCCCCCACAAGGTTGACCGACGATTTGGTGAAGGTCGTTGCGGTGCGGGTGGCACAGGACCCATCTGATTGGAGTACATTGGGGGAGGCCTTAGTCCAGCTGTGGACGTCTATTGACAAAAATTATGATGCATATTAGTAGTATTTAGTTTATTGTACAGGGCGGAATTTTGTAATGCCACCTTAAGTGAAAGTACTCTTATTATATCATCATAGTGACCATCCCTACTTAATCTTTTTTCGTACTCACCCAAAAACAAACCGGAACGTTCCACTATTATGTTGTTTCTATTGCAGTTACCATTAACATTCATAGCGGGTAAAACCTCTTACATAATAAAACATAGACGTTCAGTGTTTATCCATTATTCAGTAACTATTAACCTATCTGTATCCTCACACGTTCTCGTGTACAGTCCTCTAAAATGTATACAATCCGTTTCGAATAGGACCTTTATTGCAATGCCATAAGGGGTATCTGTATGCGTTTAACTGTACTGGTACATACGTTTTATCGCTCTGTTTACGGCGGTAAATTTATGGGGATAAATAAATTGGTATGTTTGTTTGTCTGTTCAGATTTTGATCTCGTCATTGATCATTGAAATTTACGGCTAGTAGATATTTAGTTTCACCAAAATAACCTAATCCTTCCTTCAATTATACCTTATAGATGAGTCATTCTAATCGAGATTTCACTATCGAGCTGTCTTTTAATTAATACTCCTCCGAAATAGGCCTATTTTGGGTAAGCCCGTTTTATCGTAGATTTCTCAACTCTAAGAGTTCAGTATGAAGCCCAGGGCAAGCCCATTTTTAATAAATAAATAAAAAATAAGGCGCAAGTATAATTTTGTATAGTATACAACAACCAACGAATAACTAGTTTATATCTCACCTATCGATATACTATCGATACTGTTTTTATGAACCAAGCCTTTAGTCAACACTACACCGTAACTTTCAAATCTCACTTAGGTAGATGTATGTATAGCATGAATTTATTTTCCTTCAAGTGTTAGGAAGACTAGTAAGTTTCCAAGTGAGGCCGTAAATCGCTAGCACTTTGTTCCGTTTAGTTGGCTGTTAACATAGATTTAGACGTTCAAAGTCATATAATATGTATGAACTAGTGGACCGCAGGTTTACTCGAATGGTGTTTCTTTGGAACTAAAAGATTTTTCTAATATAAGTAATATGTGCCCTTTATTTTGGATTTACAACGTGCAATGAAAAAAAAATTAAAATATAGTTTCCTAAATTAGCGAAAGCAAACAGATAGACAAAATATTTAAATACTAGTGGCCCGCCCTCACTTTGCTTCGGGACCGGAATTCCGAAATGAACCAATAGATGGCGCTGTGTATAATTACATCGCGCAAGCGTTTCGTGTTTTCGGTTTACCTATAAGCCTTGTCGTTGTCTATTGAAGTTATCTCTTTATAAATAGTATAGAAGATAGAATATATAGATATAGAAGATTGTAGATTCATGCTTAAATTGTACTAACTCAATGCAAAAAGTGTACGATTACACCTTATTAGTAACAATAATGTTATCGCGCCTATTAGATTCTTTCTGACATCGGACTTTCGACAGATTACGTTCTATTCGCACTTTTGTACTGGCAAATATGACGTACTATTAGTAGGTAGGTACTTAGTGTCCGATTAAGTTTTACCGTTTGGTACGTTTTTTGTAGCACAATGCCTACAGCTACGCGTACTACACAAGATTACTCGTAAATATTAGTTAACAATAGATTTACAAAGATAATAGACAAAGATCTCCTATCTCACTCATGCCTAAACCTATCACAATCGCCCTGTCATAATAGCTTCGCTTCTAATTCCATCTTAAACTCACACACACGCATGCCTATTATAACTTACATAACATTCCAACTTAACCTTGTACCTATGAGTAAACAGAACAACTAAAACAGAGGGACAGGTAGGAACAACGCCTAAATAAACAGAGGCCTAATCAAAATAATGCCTTACTAACTCGTCTTTGACAGCCAATCTAACCGAGAACAACGCGTGTTGTTGACTATACTCCAAACTGGAATTCAAGACCAAAAAATCTACGACAGATACATCACTGTCAAATCTGTTAAAGTCACTTATGTCATTTTCAAGTGGCGTTTTTAGGTTTCGCCAACCTTTTTGGCATTATTTTTCTTATTATGCAGACTACATAAACTGTCAACTTTCCATACATTGTTAAAATGTTGTGGGTAGATAAAAAAATTAATAACACCTGAAGTGTTACAAGCGCAATACCATCTTTGAAAACTAAAATTACGGATGGTTAAGTTTTTATTAAAGTGTCTAGTATTTATGAGAAAAAAAGTAAATAGAATAATTTTTTTAAATTATAGAATCAAAATCACCAATAAATAAATTACAGCAGCGAGAGTTTTTTAGAAATAAAGGGTATACTATGGAACAATCATTTTATTACAGTAGCAACATTGTAGTAGTTTTTTTGGTCTTGAATTCCAGTTTTTGGTATAGACAGTGTTAAAGCACAGGCAGACATGAGTTCTCTTATATCTATTTTTGATAAACCCTTTAAGGCTTAATGCCCTACTAGTCGATACGATAGTTCAGTTCAGTTAGTCCAGTGATAGCAACCTTCGAAAGATACGGGCAAATGCTCTTACGCGCCTCCGAGGCCGTACGTAGCTTTAATCGGATTAATCTGATGTAGGCACGACTGCCAATTTACAGACTCCGAGATCAACCTTAGAACTTCGAAATCCAATAAACTAGAACAAATTTGGTTCCAACCTAGGACAAACTCTCTTTAAGTGCAACTACCATTACCGACTGCGCCTATCAAAAATAGTATAACTTGCATAATTAAAAAGTGAACAAAAAATAAACAAAGTTAAAGCATGTTATTGATTTTACCTATAAAAAATCTTAAAATTCCGAATACTGCAATTTTACCCTTGTATTATCTTATTGTATAATAAAATTAATAACGATTAGATATATTTTAGATTAGGTAATTTTATACAGTTCTGACACAAACTCCGTATAGCCTCAAAGTGATTCATGCAATTCTGACGCGGACTCCACTCAAAAGTGAGTATTGAGTTATTGAATTTGATCATCTGCTTTTGTTGTTGACTTTTCTAATGGTGAGTGACTGTTTCTACGCAAGATGCAAGCATTCCTCTTGCAATTGTCAATTGACAACGAACGCGTGCGTATGGCGTGCGGATAATGGAAAATGGGACCGGGTAGTGTACTGTGTTCGGAAGTAGAATCATCACAATTGTTCGTACCTTCCCTTCTGTGATTTACTCATGTGATAACATTTCAACCCGGACCCGCAATTTACTTAAAAGGAATGCTTTTGTGACGTCACTGGAGATGGAATCAGTAATAAATCCCTTGCAGTCTCCGTAACCGTTCGCGGAAGATTCATGGGTTTATTATTGCATTAGAGTTAATAAATCTAAGCCCCAATTGGGTACTGTAATTAAGTTTACTTTAAATGCTTCAACATGTAGGGGTTTAATCCCTTCATTGTACTAGCATATACTAGAATTTATGATTTGTAAACTTTGTGCAATAGAATAAAAGAGTGATTGTATTTGTTAGAAAAACCTTGAACATTTAGGTACATCCCTTTAACCAAGCCTTCTACAACCATTTTGAACAACATTCAAAAGTGATACTACAAATGTGGTTCAGAATGATAGGTAGAAGTCATGGCTAAAGGAATATAAACGCACGTGGTTTTTTTTTTCAAAGCAGGCAATTATTTCCAAGAAATTGAAATTATATTTAGCTATAAGTTTACTCCCACGGATAAAATTCGTATTTAAGTGTCCAAGTAAAGGTGTCTATTCTAACTAGCGGCTTTGCGTCGTAACATCCAGAGCCTCATACGAGGAAAAAAACAATTGATTTTCTATTGTGTCTGCTGTCTGGGCCTTACAAAGTTAAACGATCAACGGAAATAGTTAGTCTGTTAGCATATTGGTCCTATTTTTCAGCCATTTCTTGTCGTTTTATTATAAGTATGTATAAAATATGATTTCTGTTATGAAACCGTATCTAGGCTATTGCCTCTACGGCAAATTAACTCCAAGCATATTCAAGTACACTCATTCAAATTGCTATTTCACACAACCCCGCCTAACTGAGTTACTCTAAACATTCCCACATCCACATTACACAAGCACTCTCACCCAGATCACTAGTTCACACAACCCGCGACAAAATTCAACTTAATTACTCTATGGGCACAAAACATTCATTCAAGGATCCTACGTAACTCCAGATCTACATAGCAAGAGGCAGGACTCGACACATCAACACAGCACTAACAATGTACGGAACAGCACACGTCTGCGCACTGTGAATATATTGTAGCTGTCAGTCTACTGTCGTATTTGTTAGGTTGTTTGCGGCGCAAGTAAAGGGCGTGTTCGGAATAAGATGATTCAGCACTTTTGTGCTAGTCCTGTGCAGCTACGCTCGCAATAGTCTTGTGCTACGCCAGCAAAAGTGCTTTGAACGCTTGCAATAGTCCTGAGCTACGCTTGCTATAGTCCTTTGCTACGGCTGCAAATAGTCCTGTGCCACGCTTGCAGTAGTTTTGTGCTACATCTGTAATAGTCCTGTGCTACCCTTGCAATATCTCTGTGCTACGCTCGCAATAGTCCTTTGCTACGCTCGCAATAGTCCTGTGCTACGCTTACAATAGTCCTGTGCTACACTTGCAACAGTCGTGTGCTGCGCTTGCAATAGTCTTGTGCTACCTTTGCAATAGTCCTGAGCTACGTTTGTAATAGTCCTGTGCTACGCTCGCAATAGTCCTGTGATACGCTTGCAATTACAGTCCTGTGCTTCTCTTGATAATAGTCCTGATCTACGCCTGCAGTTGTCTTGTGATACGCTTTGCAAACAATAGTCCTGAGCTACGTTTGTAATAGTCCTGTGCTACACTTGCAACAGTCGTGTGCTACGCTTGCAATAGTCTTGTGCTACCTTTGCAATAGTCCTGAGCTACGTTTGTAATAGTCCTGTGCTACGCTCGCAATAGTCCTGTGATACGCTTGCAATTACAGTCCTGTGCTTCTCTTGTAATAGTCCTGTGCTACGCTTTCAATAGTCCTATAGCTACACTTGCATTAGTCATGTGATAGGCTTGCAATAGTCTTGTGCAACGCTTGCAATAGTCCTGTGCTACGTTTGCAATAGTCCTGAGCTACGTTTGTAATAGTCCTGTGCTACGTTTGCAATAGTCCTGAGCTACGTTTGTAATAGTCCTGTGCTACACTTGCAACAGTCGTGTGCTGCGCTTGCAATAGTCTTGTGCAACGCTTGCAATAGTCCTGTGCTACGTTTGCAATAGTCCTGTAATACGCTCAATGCTATCAGCGTTTTAAGCTTTTAATCAAACGCTATCTTCTGTACCTTATACATTTTAAGTAGTTGTGCCACGCCCAAACAATTTTAAACGTTACGTCTATTATAATAAAAACTTTTAGTTACCTACACTCAATTTCGTGACACTAATACGCATTTTGTGTGAGTCGGTTCATACATGAGTGGGATCTTTTGTATGAAGGTTTTTGAAAATGTTGAGACAGTCCAGTACTGTGCTGGCTCAACATTTTACAATGTTTGTTAAGTTTTATTTTCTGTTGAATGACAGCAACATTTTCAAGCGCATTTGATTTTACATAGTATAATTAAAATCCATCGCTCTATTTATTTATTTACTTAGTGTCATGTAAATTCTGACTTCATGTGAGAGAGACACTCTTCGACTTGAATGAGAATCAATTTTCAATATGTAACCTTATCAGCTATTGAAATTGACTCTTGCGCTCCTATAAATAAGTCTCCCTTTCCCATAGCTATTATCCCAAATTGACTGCACAGTAAAACAAATAACACTGAATACCTATACAGAGTATAACAGTATAAAAGCGGAGCATGATTGCTCAGTTCTCAATAGCCAATTCGACAATTTACATTCATTTGCTAAAACAAACGATGTTTTCCCCTTGCCTCATTAACTGGAACTCAGGGTTCCAAATTAAATTATTGAAATGGACAAGTCTCTTAAATCAAAAAATGTGAGTTATCAACGCTGCAACCTACAACTGAATAGATGACAAGATCCACTTCTGGTCGATGAGCCAGTGTAGTAAGTTTTTTTTTTAGCCTAAGCTATCCCAATACTAGGTAAAGGCCTCTCCCAAGCTCTTCCATCGGTCTCTGTTAGTAACCAGCGCTTGCCAATCCTGCTTGTGGTGGTCTAAATCGTCACGCCATCTCTTTCTGGGTCTGCCCCTTAACCGTCGCTCATCTGTTGGCTTGATTGTGTGACGATTTAGTCTACATCTTTGTGTGCATCCTACACACGTGACCTAACGTGACGTGAGCCACGTAGACGTGAAATAGCTCCGGAGCTGTGTATCGTCGGCTGAGTAAGGTTACCGGAGGCTCCATTGAGGGTAAAGGGGGTTAAGTTGGCAGCGTACTTGTGCCTCTACTGGTGGTGCAGGTGCTATGGGCGGTGGGCAATCGCTTAGTCTGCCTACTAGCAGACTGATCACCTGATGGTAAGTGATAGGTGACAACCTATCACATAAAAAAACCTTATATTCTTTATGGGAGGTATCAATGCTGAACAGTAGGTATTCTAGTTACCTTCCTATTAAGGAATGTCCGTAGCTTTCTCCTTAACCTGGCTACTGTACTGAGCCAGTAAAAAGAATTAACAAGTGGATATTTATAAAAGCATTCCTGCCTCCCCCGGTTTCATTACCAGTGGCCCACGTAATTATAATTAATTAACGAAAACGAAGAGAAGACGATACTGATAAATATAGATTTAGAGTTGAAAGGCGGGAAGTTAAAAGGGATCCAAAATCTTGACTTAGTAACAAACTCAAGAGATATTAGGTTTTTAATTAAAATTAATGATCCGTCCCTCCGGTTTTTCTTTTAGCGTCTCGTTTTGGGATATAAAAACGGATTGTTTAATTGTTTTCTAATGTTTGTTTTTTACACAAAGAGGGTTAAACGGAAACTCTCTTACGCCAGAATGCTTAGGGCAATATTTTTCGATGTTACTCAAAATTGTTGTTGTCCCTTTCATAAAATTGACATTGATAGGGATAGCTTTGATTGGAATTTTCAAAGCGTGACTTCACTTCGACAATTTGATCTTAAAAAGTAATGTTTTATATGCATTTATAAAATCTACTATGTCCCCTACCTACATAAAATTAAAAACAAAAAATAGGCAGCACTTGTGAGTTTACTACAGGTTAGGGTCAATAATTTTTTTTTATGTGATAGGTAGCAGACAAGCAGGCGGATCACCTGATGGTAAGCAATTGCCGCCGCTCATAGACACTTGCAACACCAGTGGAGTTACAAGTGCGCTACCAGCCTTTTATCCCCTTCCCCCCGGGTGGGCCTCCGGTACCCTCACTCACTCAGCGAAACACAGCACAGGGGCTGCTTCACGCCGGTTTTCTGTGAGGCAGTGGTATCATTCCGGTCGAGCCGGCCCATTCATGCCGAAGCGTGGCTCTCCCACAGTTAAATGGCCGTGGCAATCGGTTACCTTTTTCTTTTTTGGCTATTTTGATTCTTCTGCATGTATATTAGACGAGCATTGGTGCAAGACCAGTAGCTTAAGCCACCAAAAGAGAAAAACTAAAGTACAATTTTTTGGGCCGACCCCGGATACTGAACCCAGCACCCCAAGCGCAGCAGTGGGCAACGTGCCACCAAGGCAGTTAAGAGAAATGATAGATGTATAACATATATCTCTTAATCCTTTATTTAAAACATGTATCGCTACACAATTCTCGTATATTCTGGTATTTAAGTTTTTGTGTTTTGTGGCCAATAAATCTTATCTTATTCTATCTTACCTTATCTTACACAACGCAGCCTTAGAACTACCTCGGGCGAAGTTTTTATACCACTTTACGATATTGCCATGTTCCATAGGCACGGTTTCCTAGGCCGATCGCACCAATTCCAGTTCCCCTAACAAAACTACCCTTAAACCTTTTCCAGAAGCAACTTAACATAAACTTACCCAAATTATGCCCTACTATAATTCGGCCAAATTGCTCCCGAAAGTTCTTTAGTCCAACGTATGAAAACGCAGTGAAGTTAATACTTAACTAGTAATGTCATGAAATTAAATGATGGCGCCGCTGCCGCTTATATCATAGGGTACGGTATCTATATTGGTTATTAAACATGGGAACTGCGTTAGTTCTTCCAAAAAACTCGATTTTATAACTTTATTGAAGCATTAAAGTGCTCCTACAGCAAATATAAATGCCAATACCGGGTCTACAATCTTAGGTAAAACAATAAAAATAATTAGTTTTTCTACTGTCTCATTTCTTTTTATGTAGTAGATGGTAGAGACTGATTGAAGTGGCTTTGAGCTGGTCACATTAGCCGCAGAACTGACAACCGTAGGAGCCGTAAAGTCCTTGAGTGGAGACCGCGCTCGGTAAGCGTAGGGTTGGACGCCCTGCGACAAGATGGGATGATGACATTCGAAGGCTGGCTGGTGTGGACTGGATGAGAGTGGCGTGTGGCTATGTCCAGCAATGGACCAGTGTGGGTTGCTGATGATGAGATGGTAGAGGAAAGCAATGATCTCTAGAAAGCGATTGCTGATGGCCATAGACACTGGTCGTCGAATCTCGACTGCACTGCCAAACTTTAATCCCTTCCTGGAGCCTAGTATTTACCCGCCTTCACGTCGGTTTTTTACGAGGCCGTGGTATCACTCCGATCGAGCCCATCCATGCCGAAGCGTTACTCCACCGTCGGTTCCTATACTGTACACAGGCTTTTATCGAACAAGTTTTCTTACGAAGAGTTTCGTCATCATTATAAGTTGAACCGATGGATCGCAAAACTTTCTTTACCTACTGAACTCTGACAAAAGGGATTGTCGCTGGTTATGGCATAGTTTCCTATGAGTATTTCAACTTTTTAATCTTTTAAGTATTTCGTCAAGGGGCTATACGAATGAAACTAGCACCGCCAACCTATTTACACTGATTGTGGCGAATAAATCGTTTTACCAACTATCTTCAAGAAAACCAAATTTTGAAAGCAATTATAAATCTTATCTAAGTAAATATGCACTTAAAACAAGACCTTTACTCAAAACGGCCAAAGCATCAACAATGTAGAAATTGAAAAAAAAAAGTAAATTACCCGCGAGAAAAGTGGCGGATACGGATCTCTTTCCCAACGGGTACGGAAACGGATATCCGGAACATCATTAATAACATTTTATTACCTCGTACAATAAATTCGATTCTCACTAACTGGAGTTAAAGTACAGATTGCTAACAATTCGTTAATGTGTTGTGATTCCGTCGAACCAAGCAGAACTTTTAATGGGTGCATATATTTTCCTTTTCACATCGTAGACTAATGTGTGGCCAAATTGAACCTTTTGTACTGAGCTTAGGGTAGTTATTTAATTGGGATTGGTTTTGAGGATAATGCAGTTTAATCTGGATGTAACCATGATGTTGGAGTGATAAAAAGGTGAGTATTTTTTGTTTGACGCATTTTATACCCCAACCAAGGTAATTCCTTTTTTTTTTATGTGATAGGTAGCAGGCGAGCAGGCGGATCACCTGATGGTAAGCAATTGCCGCCGCCCATGGACACTTGCAACACCAGTGGAATAACAACTGCGCTGCCAACCTTTTGTCCCCTTCCCCCCCGAGTGGGCCTCCGGTACCCTCACTCACTCGGCGAAACAAAGCACAGGGGCTGCTTCACGCCGGTTTTTTTCTACTCATTCCATAAAGTCAATTTCAAACGTAAGGCCCAATTAGGGAGGAAAAACATGGCAGCTCACTTTGTTTCCATTAGGTATCGGATGTGTCTATTGAGGAGGCAATCGCTTTCTATTAAGTGATACCTACCCATCGCGTCTGCTCTTCTGCTACCTATAACATAAAAAAAATTAAAGCATTTGGCTAACGAAATACGGTCTATCTTCATACTATAGTAAAACTAGCAAAACATGATCGGAATACATAAATACATATTTTATAGGAACATTCCCTTCCAAGGACAAAGTGGAAGCGAGTTTGCCTTAGCTATGGAAATCTAATTTACTTTGTCTATTTCCTCTCAGGCCCGTTTAGTTTTGCAAGAATATGGCCTTCATGGGAATTTATTCTGTCACCAAAGTCTTCATTCAAATCCATTCAGTAGTTTTTACGTGAAAGAGTAACAAACATCCATACATCCATGCAAACTTTCGCCTTTATAATAGTAGTTAGATTATTTAAAACCCCCTTTCCCCCAATTGGGCCTCCGGTACACTCACTTGACGAAACACAGTGCAGGCGCTTCACGACGGTCTTCTTTCTGTGAGGCCATGGTATCACTTCGGCCGTACCAGCCCGTTATTTGGTATGAATGAGCGTGGCTTTCACACAGTAAAGAAAATATATAAGGCAGATAAAATAGTATCCTAATTTACTAATTGAATACATTCTTGGGAGGATATTTCTGTTCATTCAAACACACTATACAGAATCTTTTATTGTTTCCACCCAACGAATGCCTTGCTTAGATATTTGTTTCTGGCAAATGCTCACATAATCTAATAATAGAACCAATATTCCAATGAGTTAAACATCAGCTCCAGCGAGATAAGGAGCTCCTCCTCATATCCTCCAGTAATTGAAGTGGAAGCTACTCGAGCAAGTACTCTGATTGACGATTAGTGCTGAGTGTTCGAGATTAGGTTCCTGTGTGGGAGATTTTACGTCTCATCGCATACTAGGATATTAGGTACATACTGCTTTAGCATAGATAGTACATTAAAAGAGTTAAAGTATGTTATCTACCATCCAGGGTAATCGATAGAAGTGTGGATAGTTCATTTTTTGTTTAATGTGGTAGGTAGCAGACGAGCAGGCAGATCACCTGATGGCTTACCATCGGGCTCGGGCGGCGCCCATGGACACCTGCAACACCAGTGGAGTTACAAGTGTGTTATTATCGGTAGACTATTTTTATTTAAAACCATTATTAAAAGCCCGTCGTGTCCCACAGCTGGGCAAAGGCCTCCCTACCCCTCCTCCACGTTTCACGATCCTGGGCGACTACGGTCCAGTTGGCGCAATAGGTGTCGAGCTCATCCCGCCATCGCCTCCTCGGTCTATCTCGTGGCCGCCGTCGATTTTTGGGTTCCCACTCTGTGGCTGTTCTGGCCCAAAAGGTGTCCGACATGCGGTAGACGTGTCCAGCCCAGTCCCACTTCAGTTGAGTGGCTCTTTTGGTATTTAAAACCATATTACACAAAATATTATTCACTTTCCCTATTGGGCCTCTGGTACCCTAAGTCATTCGACAAAACACAGTGCATTCGCTGCTTCACGTCGGTCTTACAATAAGCGAACTTAATGCTAAGAACCATTTTCTAAGTTAACCACTCAAACTTAAGGTCATACAAAGAGGATAATGGTGAAAAATGAGGATAATGGTGCGGTGACAGATAGGATAAAAAAACATAGAGGATAATCAAATAGTGCGCGTCAATAAGGATAAAAAAACAAATAGGAAAATGGTGCGGCGAAAGAAAAATGTGATTACGAAAAACTAAAGTATGTAGGAAAGTAATACAAAAAACTAAAAGTGATTGCAATATACCTACATACCTAATTACTATTGATATTATTGCTACGTGTAATAGTAATGGAAATTCGAGCAATAACAACTATTGTTAACGCTAATTCTGTCAATAGTACCGATAGTATTGTGATTGATGACTACTACTTAAGGGTTGCAAAAGTTCAGACGATAGATAGATATTAGATAGATAGTATTTATTGGCCATAAAAATTTAGCGTTTATTGGCAACATAATATGTATGCTACATGCAGCAGTAAATAAGTATATATAGATAGTTGCCTTATTGTTATTAGTCGGGAAATCCTGGATCATGCTGTAATCACAACTCCAAAGCAACAGCTTTCGACGCAACTGAGATATAATCATGAGGAAGACGCCTTCAAAAACTGCCTTGCAAAAACAAAACTTAAACGTCTCAGAATAGTACCGCGAACTGTGAACAAGGCAGGCTACGTACTATTGTTTCCTACTATGTACTAGTTTAATGACAGCTTTGGACTCATCTGGGCATCAATTCAAAAACTGCCCTGCAATTTTAAAGACAAATCTTTAAGAACCGTCTCCGATTAGTACTGCGGACTATTGACAAGGCTACGCACTATTGTATCTATGTACTAGTTCAATGATAGCTTTGGACTCAACTGGACATTAGACGCTAAGATAAGGAGGACGCCTTTAATGATAATGATAATTTATTTCACAAAAAACAGAGTACATGAGATGGCATGGTAACAATAATATCCGTCTATTTAACCACTTAGTGGTATGTGAAATAGTACATAAAAGGGCATGCATTTTATTTATACATACGTTTAAAAACTGCCCTGCAATTTAAAAGACAAAACTTTAAGAAACGTCTCAAAATACCACCGCGAACTATTGACAAGCCTTCGTACTATTGCTATGTACTAACACATGGTACTAGTTTAAGCCCGTTGAGTTCACCCTGTGACGAATACGCACAATAGTCTAAACCGCGTTACAACTGTTAATACCATGTTGCGGGGAGCGAGATAATTCAGTCTGTACATGGTAATGTAGTTTGATTAAATAAGGTTGAACTTAGTTGAGCAAAGCTGGAAGCAGGCTGGGATAAACTTTTGTATGTTAGAGACTTGCACGCAAACCGTTTCAATACTATGGAATGATAAAGACGCCTATCATACGCTTGTGGCACCAAATAATTTGACTAAGTGAAACCCAGAGACTGTTAATTAACCTTAATTGTCTTTTAACTAAAAATATTGACTTTTATTTCAATAGATATAAAGACTATCCATAATTAAGAAAATGTGCATTATTGTTAAATAACTTCCCAGGATGCGCCAGTTAGAGTGGTAATAGATTATTATTTTCGTGCGTACGAGTATATTATGGTCGTTTCAGCTTACACTGGGGGAGGGGGGTGGGGGGGCTCACACTAGCGTCTTTTGAGCGTCGGCGAAGACCACCCCACATTAGGGTTTTCGGGCGCCCGCGTCGACGCAACGCCTAAAAAAACGCTAGTGTGGGCGGTCGCCAGTAAGACGCCGACGCTCAAAAGACGTTAGTGTGAGCCCCCTCACCCCCCTCCCCCAGTGTAAGCTGAAACGACCATAATATACTCGTACGCACGAAAATAACTTGTATGACTGCTTAAACGCGCTTCCAAAAAAAGCTAACACGCGCTTAAAAACGCTTTTAAGAAATGCAGCTCTTAGAAGAACCGGTTGCGCAAGTCGGGAGCAAAATAGGCTAGTGATTTCAGATTTCGGAGTGAATGACTGAGACAGACGTGCATTTTTTTTATAATGAGGACAATCAAGATGACCTCACTCCGCCTGATGGTAAGCGGCTGTGAGATCTAAATATGAGAACAGTACAAAAGAACAGAAAAAGGGTCCATGAATCTGTCACTTTCACCCTAATGAGTGAGAGTGACAGATTCTCACCCATTACATCATCGTCGCATTTCATTTCATATATTTCATTTCATTTCACCAAGCTACCATCGCTCGATCCCTGAGCGCGTACATATTCTATTCCATTGCGTATAGACTCCTAATGTACGAGTACGGTGTGTATCTTGTATAGTTGTGTATACGCGCTAATGTCATTTAGTGGTACACATCTTATGAAGTATTCCGGAGATAATTAGTGGCGGAATGCGGCGGAATTCCGATGTCATGGTAATGATGTCTGTACGTTCATTACTTAGGTACTCGATGGAGAGCAAGTGCTCATTTACTTTACTCAGTACTTGCTTCTGTCAACCGTGGGAGAGCCACGCTTCAGCATGAATGGGTGATGATACAACGGCATCACAGAAGACAGGCGTGAAGCAGCGCCTGCCCTGTTTCGTTGAGTGGGGGTACCGGAGGTCCAATAAGGGGAAAGGGAGTTAAAGGTTGCCAGCGCACTTGTGACAGTAGAGTCTGTGTGTTGCAGTCTTGCAGGTATCTACGGGCGGCGGCAATTGCTTACCATCAGGTGATTCGTGTGCTCGTCTGCTAAAGGAAGAAAGGAAGGCTGAACATGGTGAGACTATAAGGATTCCTCGTAGACTACAGAACCCTAAAAAGTAAGAAAAAATACCAAAAACATTCAACAACAACATCATAATTAACACTTAACCATTAATATGCAGTTGGCTTACGAACTAAGCTTTTAGGTCATTTGGTGCCCAAAGCTAAAAGCCTATAAGTATAAAAGTGGAACAATTACTAAACGTGAGAGGGATGTTAATACGTAACCGCTAATATGAGGTCGCGGGGCTGGCGAGGAGCCAGGGAGGGCTTGTACGGCGGGGGTGTACTGGGAGTGAAACTGAAGGTCATGAAGAAAAAATATGTTTTTTTTTATACGGTGGCATGGACCGAGGCACTTTAATTCTGCCAATGTCAAAAGAATAGGACACGTTGCGTTGTATTGAAATTGACCGGTGATTTTGAGCTGTATCTTTAACGAATCGAGTTCTTTTTTAGTACTAGCAGCATCTATAACAAAAACAAATCTTACACACAGACAAAAAATGTTTCGTGAGTACTTTGAGCAGTTTTGGCGTGAATGAGCCGGCTCGATTGGAGTGATACCACTTTGCCAAAGACCAGCGTAAAGCAGCGACTGCGCTATGTTTGGTCCAGTGAGTGAGGGTACTGGAGGTCCCATTGGGGAAAAGAGCTACTGGTGTTGCAGGTATCTATGCTGCTTCACTTACATCATGTATCCTCCGTTGTCTGATATCTGTAACACAAGTGCTTAAGCATACCTACTTAGTACGGAGTCAAGTCAATGTATGAGATGTTGCGTGAATTTTCCTACATTCCTCTCGGTATGCCAACGTCGTGATGTGGGCAAATTGACAGAGGCTCCGGACTGGCGTGTATTTTCGCGGTGTTTAAAGCTTTCTTATCACATGTCATCCGAAATATAGTGCTATCTCACATCGACAATACAAGAAATCGACACTTTATAGATCATCTTTGGGTTTAAGACCTAGATTTTTTTTCTCGTTTTGTTTGTCGATTGTTCATGTTACAGCAGACGAGCAGACACATCACCATGTTGGCACAAAATAATTACACACAGAAGTTAGACTTTGACCTGATTTTGAATTTAGAAGAGTTCGTTGACATATGCTAGAGTTGTTGCCCGGCATGAGTAGCATAAACGCGCGGCCTCTACCATAGACCTCGACAGTTTGACAATCTTATGTCATACGTTAGGATTAATGTGGTCGAAAAGGCGTTTTTTCCCGCTAGTGCGCATGCGTGAGTACATGTCATATTTTTAGCTCTTAGTGGGCAGTCAGCCTTCTGTGTCAATATGTATTTTGTGATGTTGGCAAGGAATTACCGCAATCCATAGACACTCGCAATACCATTGAAGTCACGCGCTGACAACCATTTAACCCCTTGCTCCCCGATTGAGCCTCCGGTACTCCGGTAATCAATTGGTGAAACACAGCCCAGGCGCTGCTTACGCCAGTCTTGTAAGGCCGTGGTATCACTCACAACACAAGTGGAGTCTCTAGTGCGCTTTCAACCTTTTAACTCTCTTTCCCTCCGATTGGGATTATCCGGTACCCTCACTCAATTGGTGAAACATAGGGCTGGCGTTGCTTTGAGCCGGTCTTTTGTGAGCCTGTGGCATCAGTCCAGTCGAGCTGGCCCATTCATGGCTCTCTCACATAAAAATTTGAAATATCTGTTTTTGTCGGATCGTTGAAATTAGTCGCAATAGCCAAATAAAGGTAGGAGCCCATTTCTTAGTGTTGATATTTCATTTAAAGATTTTATTTAAAAGTTCTATTGTGCAAGTTTCAAAATGGCTGACAACAGCCGTGCAAATAACGATCTTGTGCGTCAGCTGGTTTTGTTCTAACTTATTGTACAACAAAGAGATAAAAACATGAACTTTATACCACTGATATAGAGTCTAAAATAGTTCTGTTATTTGTTTAACAGTATACAGACGCAACTCATTTGGAAGAACAAAGTGTTCCATATTTGTTATTGGATCGTATTGCAACAACTGCACTATTCCCACACTGTATGAACTATCACAGTATTAATAAAATCCGTAGTATGACAGAAAGTGTACAGCTGAGGCACAAATAACCTACACACAGAAGTTAGACTTTGACCTGATTTTGATTTTAGAAGAGTTCGTTGACATATGCTAGAGTTGTTGCCCGGCATGAGTAGCATAAACGCGCGGCCTCCACCATAGATCTCGACAGTTTGACAATCTTATGTCATAAGTAAGGATTAATGTGGTCGAAAAGGCGTTTTCACCCGTTAGTGCGCATACGTGAGTACATGACATATTTTTAGCTCTGGGTGGGTGAGCCTTAGCATGGAATTTGTGATGGAATTTCGAAATTGATTGTCATTCGCTACATAGAGGTACATTGGGCGACTTATGACAACTAACGCTCTGCCCGCTACATCTTAGACCTTATTGTCACTCTCCATCAGGTGAGATGAGGTCAAGAGAAACCCATTTAAGTAATATTTAAAAAAAAATTTACAAAGCCAGTCGTCATTTCCGATATAAAAAAAAAACATGGCGGTATTTTTTTTTTATTAAATGGGCTCGCCCTTGACTTCATACTGAACTTTGGAGTTGAGACTTCATGAAAACCATACGACACAAAACTATTTTATCGATTTTTATACAAATATTCCACACAAGTGAATCGGGGGCCATTTCTCGTGAATTTATTTGGTATGTTATGATAAGCAAATGCTATTTTCTTTCTACAGTAGATTAATACAGGAAAAAGTAAAAAAAAAATTTGGACACTTGAAGGGTTATGTTTGTGACATATAATAATATTAATATTATCAAATTAATCAAATAATTATTTAAATAAAAAACATAAAAGTAATTAATATCCTATCCATATAATAGAACGTGCTTTATATTCGATAGTTTAAAATATAACCAATAAATAAGTCCGTTCAATGAAAACAAACAGCTCGTGTTAGTCTCGCTATGAAAAATTTCTTAAACTACTTTCTACTTGGACCAAAGCCAGAAGAAATAACCTTGTAAATTGTATTCGTACTATGTACAGGAAATATCAGTTGGGATAACAAAAACATTTCTTTGTTTATCAACTTCAGTGTCTGCATTTTGAAAAGCATCTCTATCTTTGTCCATGCATTTTTTTTATGTGATAGGTAGACAAGCAGGCCGGATCATCTCTGTTCACTTTTTTTCTTTTTTTTTTTTTTATGTGATAGGTAGACAGGCGAGCAGGCGGATCAACCTGATGGTAAGCAATTACCGCCGCCCATGGACACTTGCAACCACAGTGGAGTACAAGTGCGCTGCCAACCTTTTATCCCCCTTCCCCCCCGAGTGGGCCTCCGGTAACCACTCACTCACTCCAGCGAAACACAGCACAGGGGCTGCTTCACGCCGGTATTCTGTGAGGCCGTGGTATCACTCCGGTCGAGCCGGCCCATTCATGCCGAAGCGTGGCTCCCCCACGGTTCTTCACATTCATATCAGACTCTCAAAATTTATCCACTATACCTGCCCGAAGGATGTAAAAGCCATCGCTACAAAGGCAGTATGTTATCCGTGGGCGTAAGAGACGATCTCCAAATGAAAGTGGAGGACACGATTGACAGTGACCAAATAATATGATTCTTGTTTTTTGCTTCACAACATACGAGTAGCATAAAGTTGTTGTAATATTTTATGGTACAGTGCGATATGATGTCTTCCCATAATTTACTTATTTATTTATTAACTAGTGGCCCGCCCTCACTTCGCTTCGGGACCGTAATTCAGAAATAAACCAATAGATGGCGCTGTGCTCAATTACATCGCGCAAGCGTTTCGTGTTTTCGGTTTACCTATAAGCCTTGTCGTTGTCCATAGAAGTTATCTCTTTATAAATAGTATAGAAGATACTTTGTTGCACAAACATTTGTTACTCTATATTGCCTTTTCTACCTGTTAACAGGTTTTAAAAGACATTAAGTATTTCTAGGTAGCAAATATGTAGTTTTATAAGTTAACTTTGATTTTGTAAACGGTACTACGTCACAAATTTTGTAAAACAAATGACTGAAACGAATCTACGAACTAGTCCAGCCTAATAAGTACTAACCACAAAGTAATCCTTAGTCCAAACTTAAAGAACAACCGACGATTCCAGCGGAGCCGAAACTTGCTCCAGTTTGTAAGCATTTGAAAAAGGGAACGCTCAGCGCAAACAGACTGAGACTTGCTGCTCAAGTGTCTTGAGACAGACTAAATTAAACAATTCTGTGACCAGACCAGGCGTGGGGCTAATGGGTACAAAAGAGAGGTGGGAGCGTTTTGAACGAAATCTCAAAAAAACTAAAATTATTTCGAAATTTCTGAACTCGAAGATTTTCGGCAACTACTTCAAAACTTTCATAAAATGTAACTTCATTACCCTAACTTACACACATAATGTTACGTCTTAAGATTCGTTTTGCATTATCATGATTTACTCGCATCATTTCTATCAAGTTGCGAATACCTGTAGTAGCTTAGTAAGTAATACATAACTTTGTAATTTTTGCTGTAATATACGCTGTTGGAGTTCCAAACAATAATAAATAATAAAATGAATAAATAAACATAATTAGATATATCCATGTGCTACACGCAAATAAAGGATTGTTCTACTACGCTGAGATCATAAATGGATAACTTTCAAGATAAGTCTTCGAAGGAGTAGAATAATAGGCGTGGATTTCCCGGTTGCATTCTAAGCTGTCACTTAGACCGTGCACTTAGATCATAATTCAGGATTTGGGGAGTCTGGTGATAACAGCCAAGCGACTGTTGATGATTTAACACAGGACCCTGAGCTCACGGCCCGGTACTAAACTAGACCAACAGGGCTTATGATTATGACTGAACATGGTTGCAATCCCGTTTCAAACGACTACTAAGTACTACTTCTCTCTCGCTTGCTCCTATAACTTATACCTACATAAGACACCCTCTTAGATTCTGCGCCTGCATTGTTTGCCGGCCGCTCCAGGACCTGCTTACGACCTAACTAGAGACTTGAATGGGACTTACGATCCTGCACCATAAAGGAATGTAATATCATAACCAGCGCAGATAATGAAAGTTTGTGGGCGTATAGCGACTATAAAGCTAATATATAGCGGGTAGTGCTGTTTGAATGAAGGCTAGAGATGGAATTTTATCTTTTAGACTCCTCCTACATATGCGGTTACTGTGCGGCCAATCTTAACGATCAGCCACGTACGTAGGATATATTATATTGCTCAAGTGTGTGCGGAAACACAGGTGCACTCCATATTCCCTTGCCGTCTTAATTCGATGGGACACCAGTGTGACACGACCGAGGAAGGATCAGGCGCAGCACCAGCAAAACGTGCTTTTCGAGGCACGGGGGTACAAGACCACCAACTTCCAGACTTCGGGCACTGAAAATTTCTGAACAGGAAAAAACAGGTCAAAATTTTGGCCCGACCTGGGGATCGAACCGGGACCCCAAACGCAGCCGTCGCTTTCTTAAGACCCAGATGTCCTCATACGAGGCAAAAACAATTGATTTTCTATTGTGTCTGCTGTCTGGGCCTTACGACGTTAAAGTGCGACCAACTACGATCTGTGTGGAGAACTTCAGGGGAGGCATATGTGGATGTCTATTGGCTGAAATGATGTAGGTCATCATTTCAGCCAATTTATAAGCATCGCAATTTTTAAGAGGTCACGACTAGGTAACATATCTCACGTTTTATGTAGGGTAATTTTGATTCAAAGCAGCTGTTTAGAATTTCACAGACGGTTTTTACTACTTCAGGTGTGGTTGAATGACAAATGTTGCGCAACTAGGTCAACAACTTTTGAACATGCTAACTAGAATTTTTATTATCTAGAGCATGAATAGTAGAGAAATAGTTGAGCTCACGCCGAGGATTTCCCTCCATATCAACATTTAAATATGAAAATTATCATCTATCTGAATTATTTAGATATAAATTCTATATCTACATAACGACAAGTTTACAGGTAAACCGAAATAATGAAATACTTAATAATCATATTAATTTATCATTCAAACTGGATCGAGCAGATTGATACCATGTTACGGCCTCACAGAAGACCCGCATTAAGCAGTGTCTGTGCTGTGTTTCGTCGAGTAAGTGGGGGTAACAGAGTCCAAATTGGGGGAAATGGTGTTAAAGGTTGGCAGCGCACTTGTGACTCTGCTGGTGTTGAGGTGGTCAATGGGCGGCGGCAATTGCTTAGCATTAAGTGATACCGTCTACACATCTGCCACCTATTACATAAAAAAAACTATTGCGCGATGTGATCGACCCCCAGCGCCATCTATTGGTTGAATGAGAAACTAATGTCCCGAAACAAATGTTTGGGCAGGCCACTAGAATTATAAATAAAACTATGACGTATAAGATTTAGCAAACACGTTTTTTTTTTCAAGAAAAAATTAACAGTTTCATAAAACTTTTTAAGATACTTTCTGGGAACCCCTTAGAAAATCTAGCTCAATTTGAAAGACTAAAAAAGGTTAATAACATCCAAAGTCATGACTTATTCATCTTAAAACTTTTTCATGAAGGCAATTACTTAGTAAGAAATAAAACAGAAAATATCAAGTTAAGACTACGCTTCAAGTTAGTTCATAGTTAACAGATCGTAAGTCAACACTGAATCTTACTTATGACTGTAAGTTTACACTTAAGATAAGCTCCTTTTCTAAGAAAGTAGGAAGATTTAAGTTCAAAGTAATAAGTTAATTCCATCAAAAACGTAAATGTAAAATTGAGAGCCAAGTTCAATTTATTAAGTCATATGGTTTGGTGGATGTCAAAATTACAAAAAACCTGTGATAATAATACCGAAGTCCGTGATGTCATTGGAGAGTCACGCTTCCGCATAATGGCCCGGTTTTCGACCGGAGATTTTTTATGTGATAGGTGCCGACGAGCAGTCGGTTCACCTGATGGTTAGCGATTGCCGCCACCCATAGACACCTGCTATACTAAACAAGTGCGCTGCCAACCTTTAACCCCCTTTCCCCCAATCGGGCCTCCGGTTCCCTTACTCACTCGACGAAACGCAGTGTAGGTCTTCTGTGAGGCCGTGGTATCACTCCGGTTGAGACAATAAGAGCTTCGGCAAATAACGGTGTGTTTGTGGTCTTTAAGTAAATTTTAACTGTGGGAGAGCCACGCTTCGGCATGAATGGGCCGGCTCGACCGGAGTGATACCACTGCCTCACAGAAATCCGGCGTGAAGCAGCACTTGTGCTGTGTTTCGCCGAGTGAGTGAGGGTACCGGAGGCCCAGCCCGGGGGAAGGGGATAAAATTTGGTAGCGCGCTTGTGACGCCACTGGTGTTACAGTGTCCATGGGCGGCGGCAATTGCTTACCATCAGGTGATCCGCCTGCTCGTCTGCCACCTATCACATAAAAAAATCATACTGTCTAGAAAACTATACCTTAAAGGTATAAAAAACAGAGTTTCAATTTCAATTGTCCCTTATTCCTGTATCGTTCTCAATCTTTCCTAAACGCCATCAAAGTGAAAGGAAACACGAAAACCTACTTCTACCAACCATTGTTTTACGCTACTAAAAGTCCATTCATACCCTTAAGGAGCCCTTGGCCTTAGTTTCAAGTCTGTATGCTATCAGACTTTTAGGTACTTTATCGCGAGTAGTTCTGGCCCTTTAGTAGGGATGTGACAATTGAATAAGTTAAGGGCATAGGAACTTTGATCATAGAAACTCTAACAGTTTGAACGCATTAAAAGTGTTGTCGCCAATGAGGTCTTCATAGCAAAAAAGTGCTACTTAGGATTTTCGGAATTTAAAACCAATTAGAAGGCTACTATGGTTTAGGTACGTAGGCACGTAGGCTACACCACACATCAATATAAAAAATGCAGTCAAATTTCTTCAATCGACTCTCATCTTAGATTGAATATCAATTGAGCAAGTTTGACAGGTTGTGGTAACCTGATGTGTACCTCACTGTACATTGAATTTATGAAATACTAGTGGCCCGCCCTCACTTCGCTTCGGGAAGGTTATTCAGAAATGAACTAATAGATGGCGCTGTGCTCAATTACATCGCGCAAGCGTTTCGTGTTTTCGGTTTACCTATAAGCCTTTTCGTTGTCTATAGAAGTTATCTCTTTATAAAATAGTATAGAAATAAAATAAATGCGCCAGACACTCACACCAATCCATCTGGTCTCAAGCTAGAGCAATACCAGTACTATGAGTACCTGATGTTAATTAACTGGGGGCGTCAACCAAGAACACCCAGACCCAAGAAAACTATGTTTCCTAAATTGACTTGACCGGGAATTGAACCCGGGACCTTTCGCGGTTCAGGCAAACACCTTATCCACTGCACCATTGAAGCCGCCTATGTATGTACTAATTATTTATCATTATTAGTTAATTTACTAATTAAATGTCAGAAATGATAGACATCGTAATGTGAGCACCCATCCACGTTAATATTGCAATACATATTTGAAGGACATGGTACAGTCAGCCACACAACAACTACAACTGTCAAATTTCCTCAATTGATATTCAACCTTATCTGCATGACAATATTATGAGAGTCGATTGAAGAATTTTGACAGTTTTGTATACTTTGATGTGTGATTTCATCGAAGGTGCTTTGTGCTGAGTTTATAGCGTAAATATTGCAAATTCTATTTTCATTTTAGCTAAATATGAAGAATCTATTTCGGACCAAAATATGATCAAATCCAGAGGGTGGATTATGTGATTATTGTTAGAAATGAATACACCCACCAACCCAGTACAAATGTGTGTGGGAGTTTATTGCGTGAGAGTAAAAATCATAAATGCTCTTATTTATCACAAAAACGGGATGGAAGATTTAGATACAATTTTGTTATCTGTCAACAAAAGTCTTTGTACCGAAAAAACCTTATCCCCGCTTTTTATTTTCAAATATAAATCGTCTATCACTGCTCACCATCAGGTGATCCGTATGCTCTTCTGTCACCTTTCACATAATACAATTCGAAGCGTCACAGGTCACAGCTACTTCGGGTTGACCTAAAAAATTGTCACAGACATCCCTACCCCTCTTTCTTCTATCGAGCCGGTAAGCCCACAATAATTCTTGTATACGACTCTAAAAATCGCGCTCGCCGCTCGCCCAGGATATTCCATTACAATATTTTCCCGTCGAAATAGTAGATCGAACGATCGGTCGCCGATTGAAGCCGTGAGGAGCTTTTTGAACTGGCGAAAGGAGACGCTTTTGTGAGTGCTGGCTGTTGCTATGTGGATGTATTTTGTTTAGTCACCGTAAATAGTCCAAGCCGTAAGATGATCAATTTGTAAGATGTTCGGCATGAATAGGCCGGCTCGACCGGAGTGATACCACTGCCTCACAGAAAACCGGAGTGAAGCAGCCCTTGTGCTGTGTTTCGCTGAGTGAGGGTACCGGAGGCCCACCCGGGGGGGAAGGGGATAAAAGGTTGGCAGCGCACTTGTAACTCCACTGGTGTTGCGAGTGTCCATGAGCGGCGGCAATTGCTTACCATCAGGTGATCCGCCTGCTCGTCTGCTACCTATCACATAAAAAAAAGGACATTAATCAGGTGGCTCTCCTTTTCCATAAAAAATACGCCTTATTTCTGAATACAAATTCACTCGTAACAACGTCTGGATTATATACAACTTTACCTATCAATACGAATCGATATAAGAATTATACGATCGCAAAAGGCATCAATTATACGATCCGGCGCGAACGTATCCCGTAACGATCGCATAAACTCTATACCAGCCACCTATAAACCGTAGAATTATCAAACCGTGCAGGAATTGCCCAATAAATTATTACAGCCGAAGAATGTTACAAGTTACAGCCGAAACCTGCTTACTTCACATACGATAGCCGGCGTCGTTAGCAGGAAATATTGCGTCGTCAAAAATGTTAATGTTTGATGCTGCGTAGCAGGTTTAAGGGGTAGCAAAGGGTAATTACTTGACATAACCTAGTGATATTCAAGAAAGGGGCTTATTCCTTCCTTAAAAGTCGGCAACGCATTTGTGATGCCTCAGGTGTTGCAGATGTCCATGGGCGGCGGTGATCACTTACCATCAGGTGAGCCGTCTGCTCGTTTGTCCGCAATAATGTGAAAAAAAAACTGATTGCTCATAATTACCACGCGCATCAAAGTTGCCGTAAGATTGCCTATTTGAGTAGTCATAATAACTATGGCAGACTTTTTCTTTCAATGACAAAGGTGGCAAACGAGCCGACGGATCACCTGGTGGTAAGCGATTACCGCCGCCCATGGACAACACCAGTGGTGTCACAAGTGCGCTGCTTACCTTTTAACCCCTCTTCCCCTGGATTGGGCCTCCGGCACCCTCATTCACGCAGCGAGACACAGCATGCACTGCTTCACGCTGGTTTTCTGTAAGGACGTGGTACTACTCCGGTCGAGCCGGCCCATTCATGCCGAAGCGTGGCTCTCCTACGGTTAAGCACACATAACTGATCGCACATAATTACCACTCGCATCGTATTTGCTGTAAGAAATTGCCTATTTGAGTAGTCATAATAAAGTACTTACGGCAGACGTATACAGAAAATATTATCTCAAACATACAAAGAAGACTGTAGGAAGCTTTAATAAATAATAAGATAAATATAGGTAGAGATTCGTATCAAATTCCCTGAACGACGGCAGTTGAATAAAATATTATTTTCTATCACAAGTTAGTTGGACGAGCTGTCATAGTGACATAATCAGCTGATTATGTTACTATACCAACAAATAATCCAATAGAAAAATCGGCTAAGTGCGAGTTGGACACACCAACGGAGGATTCCGTAGCAGCTAGTAACATGTGTTTTCATATTTGAGTTGATTGAAGCAATGTATGACAGTCAACAGCAAATGTAGATGATCAAAATCAAAAACTCTATACCTACTCATTATTGGGCGAAGTTCGCGTCAGAACTGTATGGTGTCAAATTCATACAGTTCTGACGCAAACTCCGTATAGCCTCAAAGTGATTCATACAGTTCTGATGCGAACTCCGCTCAATAGTGAGATAGAGTTTTTGATTTTGATCATCTACTTTTGCTGTTGACTGTACGTTCCGTTAATCAACTTTGTTTAGAAGAAGAAAAAAATAGTTTCAGTTCTAAGTATAGGGACATCATCATCATCATAAGCCTGTTGCATTCCACTGCTGGATGTAGGCCTCTCATAAGGACACCCAAAATAAATAATTGTTTTTAATATTATAAATTCTTAACGCGGTTTTCAAAGTACATCTACTTACTAAGATTCAACTATATAGCAGTTTACTGGGAGTGCACTAGTGACACTACTGGTGTCTATGGGCGGCGACAATCGCTTATCATCAGGTAAAAAAAAATGCGCTTACCGTTTTGGAAATAACTGCCTGTGACATAAGTACCGACAGAAAAATGTGACTTATCTATTAAGGGAGACGGTTCTTGTCATTTGGCTACGAAAACATTAAAACACTTATCTATTACGGTTCATGAGCTACAATCCGATGACAGACAAACAGATATACATCGTTTTAGTAATGGAATCTCGAATTTCACCCTTTGGTGAAACCCACAGAACCCTAATAACATTTTCAGCTGAGAATATTACTAGTTTATTCTGGCACTTGTATTTATATTGTGAACCAGAAATTTCGTTTCCATGAAGAAATTCTAAGGAAAATACATTATTATGATATACAATAAAATATGAAGCATGTTTTTGTAACGGCTTGATATAATATTTCCTCTGCCTTTAGTTTCGTTTAACAGATCAGTTGGTACCACGAATAACGATATTTCCAAGAATAACAATAAACGATATTGCTATCTTTATCTAGTATCTACATTTTAGAAAAGGTATATCCTTTTCTAATAGATACTTTCAATACACAGAATCATATTTTATTAAGCAAAGGAAAGCAAGTTAAGCCTTTGAGCCTGCGTCTTATCTTTTTTCAGTCGTATCAAACTGGTTTCCCTTCAAAATCGTTGGTTCGTGTGTTGGCACACACTTGAACTTTTTAATGTACCTATTACTGCAAAAAATCACGATGTAAAAAGGCTCAAAGGATTCCGTTTTTTGAGGTCCTTAATAAAATTAAACCAAGTTTCCTAGTGCATTAAATAATATCAAACTTTCGTAAGTAAAATTATGGTGTAAGTTGGTGTATAGTTTTTAACTTCTCTTCAACTTGATGCAAAGTTACTTAATTGAATGTAAAAGTTGCACGACTTTAATTTTATAGTTGATATAGGAAAAACAGGATGTATTTGTATACCTATTTACATCACTTTAACCATGGTGCTCTACGAACCTACGAAATTCTGAATAACATTTGACCAACGACTTTTCACGGACATAGCCCAAAGAATTGCGTGGCTGAAGTGGCAACGGATAGGGCACATTGCGAGGAGAACAGACGGCCGTTGGGGTGGAAAGGTCTTTGAGTGGAGGCCACGCGCAGGAGGTCGCAGCCGTGGCAGGCCTCCCACCAGGTGGACCGACGATCTGGTGAAGGTCGCGGGAGTCCATTGGATACGGGTGGCACAGGACCGATCTGTGTGGAGAACTTTGGGGGAGGCCTATGTCCAGCAGTGGACGTCTATTGGCTGAAATGATGATGATGTTGATGAACGACTTTTAGAAATTAAAATCAGCTGTTCCCTACAAAAAGAATATGCAGCAGGCAAAATATACGGATCAGCTGTTTTTTTTACTAACATTCTTCATTCGTGTTACCTATTGTCCGGGATTAAAACGACTGAAATTTAACGGTTTCTAGGCTGACTAAACTATGCCTAACAAATTAATGAATAAACAACAGCACTCTATTCTGATCGGCTTTACACTGTCCGGCTGATTAATTAACTGTCTGAAACAGGGATTCAATTTCTATACAAAGCCTAATATAATACTCGGCACTGGTAAAGTAAAAAGTAAAGCCTAAATTTGTCCCACAGGGCAGACCTTCTCATAAAAATAAAAATCAAGTCATTGCTACTATTATGCGATATCAGATCAATAGAATGAAAGGGAGTCTAGGTACCTACGGAATATGGAGACCACATTACTATAATAGGAAAAAGACCCAGTCTGTCCGTCTACCTCCTTTATCATGTAAAAAATTTCATGCCTATATATTTTCGTAGCCAAAAAAAACGACAGCCAGTTTTTAATATAAAATTGGCTACACTTTTATCATGTTAGTTAAGTGGCAAATGAACAAGCGGGACATCTAACGGTAGGCTAACATCTAAATAAGTAGTCGCTGATGCGTTGCCGATCTCAAAAATAGTTCTAAATCTGGCACCATTAATGTGTTACGTCCGCAATCTATTTTCGCCATTTTGTCAGAAAAAGGGTACAAAACAGAAGCCTTGTTAAGTCATGTAAAGCAATAACGGTTTGTTTCATTGCAAGCCTTTTATTTAGATGGAGAGATATGGGTCTTTTTAGGGATACGTTTGGAATAATCGCGATGATAGTTGATAGTTATTTTATACTAGCAGCTCGCTCTCATTTGTTTCGGGACATTCGTTCCAATCTAACCAATAGATGGCAATGGACGTCAATTACATCGCGCTAGTGCTTTGATTTTTTCGGTTGTATGTAAGATTTGTCGATGTCTAATAGAAATTCACCTTTTTATAATACTCGATGGATAGTTACTCGTACATCAAAGAAAGTTTCTCTAGGATTTTGGTTTTTCAGAACCTCATGATAAATTTTGACTTTTTACAATCAATATTTGGTGACATGCTAGAAATTGGCATTGTGAATTGGCTTAAAAACTCCCTACCCTTTCTACACATTTCACGATATTCGGTGACTATGGTCCAGTTGGGGCTATACGAGCTTATCCCGCCGTTGCCTCCTCTGTGTCGCCGTTGATTTTTGGGCTCCCACCTTGTAGCTATTCTGGATTTCTGGCCCAAAGGGTGTCCTACAGGCTGTAGAAGTGTCCAGCACAGTAAGTTGAGCGGCTCTTATGGTAACTTCGGCGGCTGCAGCATTATGCTGAGGCTGAACCTTGTTGGCCGCAACTACTATGTTTTCTTTATTTTGTCTTTTTGTCTGTGTAAATATGTTATGGTCAATAAATGTTTTCTTACTCTTACTCTTACTTCTGCATTTTGAGTTCTAGGGCGCAATGTAATATTTTTAATGCGGATTTATATAAAACATATAAAAAACCTTTTAACCCTAAACCCCACTCACTCTTACCGCACTTTTTTCTTTCCCCATGAATCACGAATTCGCGATACATAGTAATAATTCTTTTAACTAAGCCAGTAGCTGGCAACAAGCCAACTGTATGAAACGAAGCACTCATGTTTTTAACAACGAGCGTGTTGTTTCCCATTTTTATCAATTTTGATTTTGAGAAAACAAACTCTTTGTCTAGATATGAACAAACGAGTTATGTGCTGTTTTTGAAATTGTTTTCCGACATTTTTATTGTGTAAACATTACACAATTGGGATGCAACTCGTAACAATGTGCTGTTGATTTTTATATTAATGAAACTATGGAGTAACGTGATATGCATTTGGAATGGAAGTAAAAGTTTATTTTGTTTAAATCAAAAAAGCAAGCATTTTAGGATTCCGATTAGAGTTTCGTTTCTTATGATGGGTAAGTAGTGTCAAAATGGTTAAGAGCGCGTACCCAATACTTTTTTTACGCAAAGAAAACGTCAATCAACATGTTTTGTAGGAGTATAGTATAGATTTAAAAATCCATATGTGCTCGCTTGGGTTCAAACCACGATCCATTTTAACTGTGGGAGAGCCAAGCTTTGGCATTAATGGGCCGAACCGGTGTGAAACCACAGCCTTACAGAAGACTGGCGTAAAGCAGCGCATGCGCTGTGTTTCTTCGAGTGAGGGTATTGGAGGCCCAATTGGTGGGAAACGGGTTAAAGGTTGACACTGCACTTGTGACTCTACTGGTGTTGCAGGTGTGTACGGGCGGTGGCAATCGCTTACCATCAGGTGTCCCGTCTGCTCCTTTGCTACCCGTCATATATAAAAAAAATCTACCAGTGAGCTGTACCTGAACCGTCGCTCAGAAGACAATGATGTTGATAAATTCAAGTCAAAATTGCTAATTTTAGTATCAAAACGCGCCTTTAACATCCGCGTTTCGACCTTAACGGAGATTTTTTCCTTCTCCCGAAGAATAAATCTGCACAAAAACTTCTAAAGCTCTTAAACCCTTATAGATTGATTGACGGAAGCGTTTGTTCAGACTATTAGTGTTAATTTGGCGTAAAAAGCCTTTTAACGTCCAAATTTCTGGGCTTATTTGGATTAGCCATTGCTGTTGCAGAAAGTATCGAGTTTTGTTACAAATAGTGTTTGTGATCTTGTGGGAACTAATGTCGTTGAGGTAAAGTAACGTATCAGCCTATATACTGTCCCACTGCAGGGCAAAAGCCTCCATTACAGAAATCAAGTCATCGCCACTATGATGGGATTAGGCTTAATCACCGCGCTTGCCTAATGCAGATTGGTTCACAAATCTAAGCTACGTCAGAGGTAGAGGTAAGTATAATTAGATATTAAATACCTTACCTATCCCTTACATTCCATCATTTTATAAGTATGGTACAACAAAGAACCTACCATAAGTATTCTTTGCATTTTTTTCCCATCCAACATCATTTCCAAACAAATCCCAACTCAGCTCAAAAATCCCAACACGCCCGTATCCTCAACCTTTTCCGCAAAATTAAATAAATATCATCCCACAATAAAATAAATAGCGTCGGAAATCCACATAACGGCGTGACAGGTGAAATCGGTTTAATTGTTGCCAGGGTACTGGCTAGTGCGGTTGCGGCGGCTATAGTCTGTCGATACTATCGTGACCTGGAAAACTAGTCATACGATCAAGTCTTATAAAAACTATCGGTCCTTGACTATAAGTATAAAAATCTTGATTGTTTCTATTTTCAAATGCATTTCTGTTACTTTGTTACCGAGAATTGCGTGGCTCATGTGGCAATGGGTAGGGCACATTGCGAGGAGACCAGACGGCTGTTGGAGTGGAATGGTCCTCAAGTGCAGGCCGCGTGCAGGAAGGCTGCAGCCGTGGCAGGCCTCCCACCAGGTGGACCGATGATCTAGTGAAGGTCGCGGGAGTCCCTTGGATGCGGGAGAACGTTGGGGAAGGCCTATGTCCAGCTGTGGTACGTCTACGTACGGTGTAAGGTGGTTAAATTTCGAACCGGATCTCCGTTTCAAAGCAAGACATTCTAAAAGTTTTTAGTAGAAGCACAATGTCTTGCTTGTCAAAGTTCAAACCGGAGACCAAAGAGCGAGTTATTAAAAAATATTTGCAATAACCAAAGACTTGCAATTACAAGACTCTACCTTACGTCTTTTTGCTGAAATGATGATGATGTAGATTTGTATGTAGGTTGGTAGATTATTAAGGTCAACTATCGATATCTTAGCAACACTAGAACTGACTCTGCTTTCTGGTCACGTAAGGGCCAGGGGAATCTGACGGTAATGGCGCAAGGGTAGCTTCGCTGACGTATTGAAGTTATTGATGCAATTATTGGGGGTAGTTTCGTAATTATTGAGATAATTGGGGTAACTGCATCGAAGTGGGATAAGTAATTGGTTTTGTTATTGATATGAGGGTGAAAGTGTTATCAGAGAAATCGATTGATTGTCGATGGAGTTGTTAATGAATTTAATTGAATAAATTCACACAACATTTTATTCATTGTCCGCAATGCACAAACAATTGATTCTAATATAAATGTAACACCTACCTAACACAGTCAGTTCTTATGTTATCAAAACAAATAACGCTACAATAGCTGCGGAAAATGTGCAACCACTCTTCTATAAAAGTAAAGTAGGCTGACCTTAAGTACTGTCCTACTGCAGGGCAAAGACCTCCATCATAGAAATCAAGTCATTACTACTATGATGGGATTAGGCTTAATCACCACGCTTGCCCAATGCGGATTGGTGATCACAAACCCGAGCTATGTTCGAAAACTTCGAATCATACGAGTAATTTTGCTTGATCCAGGGAGTCTGCTGTAAACGCTTCGAAAAAATAGCTGTGTTTCCAAAGTAGTATGGTCACCGACAAGCCTTTGTTCTATTTCAGAATAACACGAACATGGTAATTTTGCTTCCAGTATCAAAACAGAAGCGAATCCATAACAACATACGGAAACGCTCCCCACTTTGTACGTTCCATCCTTTCCTCAATTAATCAAAGAAATACACACCCCACGTGCTCCCAACAACCAATCGCAATATATCTTTAGACGCGACACGTTAATTCACACCTAGTAATAAGGACTTCGTTGGATGGTAGAGAGTTGGGTTCCAGATCGATTTGTAAGAAAAATGCTAGCAGTAAATTTATCATTGTAAAATTTTAATCTTTAAGAAACGAGCCTTCACTTTCCTAAATGTGTAAGTAGCTGATATTTTTGATAATCTTACCCGCATGCTCGTTTGTTTCGCTTTATAAAAAAAAACATCTTTTGTTTTTCTCAAGAGTTTGTAAGTATGGATGTATGTTTGCTCCTCTTTCACAGAAAAATCACCGACTTATCAGATATCTTGGGTTTCAGAAATTCTCGTAGGTGGAATGATTACCTACAGCATTTTCCTTTGATGCAGGTAATGTTTGCCAATTTTTATTTCACTTCTGCTACCGGGAACTCGTTGCCATTGCATGTGTTTGCTATGATGCACAATATGGATTCATAAAACAAAACGTCAAGAAGCATATCGCGGGCCAGTTATTTAGCAATCTCCTATTAAACTCTCACACGCCATGCTAATTCAAACATCGATTTATTATGCGTTCCTTTTCAAGTATCACCTAATCACCAATCACATTCGTATCATTAAACTAAAACTCAGTTAGAAAAGCCAGTTAAATTTAACCTAAACTCCGTTGGGGACATCTGTGCCGGCAAAGCTTAGTCACGTCCGAGTGCTATCCGAAGCAAGCGAATTTGTTCCTCTTCTCTTTGACTATTAGATTAATCCCACGTACACTGAGCCACCTGTGGGTAATTAAATAATAGTCTAAGGTCCCATTGCTCGATTTTGCATGTATCTGTCTTATTGATAAAATAAATTTAAAATGGATGTTGAGAAGGTATTTAGTAGGTAAATGAAAGGTTGCCAATAAAAAATGGCTGCAAGTAGAGGTTGCTATACTTTAAAGTACAATTCTGAAAATTGATAGGCATAAAAATAAAATACAACTAAAATTGTTCTATACTTTTTTGGAAATTATGGGGTTAAACTGGGTGTATTTTATTGATTACATTTGGCAACCCTAGTGTTGCGACACACTGAGAATTGGCAACCATTATTTTTTCTTTTATTGTCGCGCTTTGCAGTCGCCACTGTTGGTTCAGTGTGCGCTCGCTTCAAGTTATTAAAATGCACTTAGGTATTGTTCGATTGGACAGTTTGAGATTTCCGGAATATGAATTGTTAGATGACTAAATAGGCTGGCGCAGCAACCCAAAGTGAGCCTTGGCCTCCGATAATAAGAGCTTTGATCTAAAACGGTTCTGCGCCACTTCCAGCCAGTCATCAACCTGGAGAACATGCAAAGCTTTATCAACTTCATCTCTCCAGCGGTAACTTGGACGGCCAATTGGCCTCGATGGATCCTGGAGCAGGAGAAAAAACAAAAAAAAAAAAAACAGGGAGCCAGCCTAATATCATCCCGTATACCACACTTCCACATTTATTATACGAACAGCTAAGGAGTGGAACTCCCTGCCGAGGTCTGTTTTTCCCGACCACTATAACCTGGACATCTTTAAGGCAAGAGTGAACAGGCATGTTCTAGGCAAACGCGTGTCATCTTAGACCTCATCGTCACTTTGCGTCAGGTGCGATTGTGGTCAAGCGTTGGCCTATAATCTAATAAAAAATATGTACATTCATCCTGTATAAGGTAATTTATTAGCTCTTGGAAATAAGTGAATTAGTTTAGGTAAAATGTCTTGTTTTTAAAGCTACCTAAAATCCTTTTGAATATCAAATAAGCAGTGAAACTATCAAAATCATAGACAGTAGATGACTCCAAATATCACTAGATGGCGCCAGTAGTACAATAAATCGCATTTTTGGGCGCGACCTACAAACACCATGCTAGAATTAGTCTGGTGATAAAAAAGCCAAGTTTTATGCCCTTATCAACTTTACTGGACCAATAAGAAACATTTTAGTACATTGAACAGCGTCCAAGATTCCCTCTAATACCTATTCTCAAAGAAGGCATGTCAAATAAAATCTCATACGAAACATTCCCATTATCATTTAGAGACATTTAGGGGCTACGTTGCCCCGTCCTAGTTTCGGGTTAATAGGGACCAGTTGGCCACATTACACCTCGTATGTTTCATACTAAACTTCGTACACAAGAACGCTTTTATTATGATTGCCCTGCAAATTAGGGTCAGAAACTTTCCAGTGTTGGGTCAGAAACTATTTTAAGGCGTCGTCATACAAACTGCAATTCTGTGTTTTATATTTATTAAGATTAGTGGACGCCTGCAGTGCTTGCAGTTTCGAGTGCGTGGAATTCGGTTCTCAACTAAAAACATGTTTAATATGCCTTGCCCAGTAGCCCAAGCTTAACACCTTAATGGGCAAGATATGTATACAAATCATTGGTTTTGGACCTCATCTTCAACACATAAGGTTCAAAATATGGTATCTAACATATCGACAGAGCCCCGGAAAGGGTTAACGACAACAATATTCCACTCGAATTCTAAGGCGACACATAATATATTGTGTAACTCATAATCATCATTTCAGCCAATAGACATCCACTGCTGGACATAGGCCTCCCCCAATGTTCTCCACTTGGATCGCTTCTATGCCACCCACATCCCACAAACCTCAATTTTTTTTGTGTGTTGTTAATATTTCCACCCTGAACAAACTTTCATCACTTGTTTTATATTTTAGTATTACTTTAACGTTTATTTACTCTTTTTGATAAATATCTCTACGAGTGCTTAAGCGGCTTACTACGGAATTACAAAAATATATGAAATGTTTTTATAATACGCTGAAATTAGAATAAACCTTTAAAACCCAGGGGTCCGTCCTGAAGAGGGTGAATGAGCAAAGACAGAGGCGTTATCAGCTGACATTATCAGTTCTGTGATCTGAGGCAGCCTGTGCCCATCCCTTGTGGCTTGCGGGCACAAGGCATTGAGTGATAACTAGGCAGAACAGTCGGTAGGAACAACGCTTTCTCATAGGTACATCGAAGTTTTACTATGTGAGTGCCACATAGTAAAACTTCGATGGTGTGGGAATGAGCTGGCCCGACCGGAGTGATAACACTGTCTTATAGAAGACCGGCGTGAAGCAGCGTCTGCTTCGACGGCGGCAATCGCTTACCATCAGGAAAACCTTCTACTCTTCTGCCACCTATATCATAAAAAATATGGCGACTATAATTAATAAAATCTTCCAACCGATATTCGGCTACAGCGGCCAATCTCAATGATCAACCACGTACGCAGGATATTCAAGTATGTGCGCAAACACAGATGCACTCTCTATTAACTTACCTTCTTAATTTAATAGGACACCAGTATAACACGACCGAAAAGAGATCGGGTGAAGGACCAACAACTTTACGTGTTTTTGGGTAAGAGATAAGATGATTCCGCCAACTTCCAGACTTTGAGCTGACACTGAGAACTTCGAAACAGAAAACAGCAAATTTTTGACTCGATCCGGGAATCGACCACAACATCCTAAGTCAATTTAAAATGGTACCCCTACCCACTGCGCCACCGAGGTAGTCAATCAACTAATAAAAATCTTAATCAACTATGGTCAGAAGACAGTCGAGAGATAAAATGCTGTAAGTACCATTGTAGCATTGTTCCTACCTATCACTCTGCGTTTAGTTAGTCAAGTGCCAAATAACTGAGATGTTTAATGACTGGGTTGTAGGAAAGGAGTGATAAGCTAAGTTAGGGTAATCTCTGGTGAGTGGAACTAGTCAGTAACTAAAGATGGTTTATTTGAAATGAATGGAAAAGTACTTACTACACGACCTTATTTATCACGAAACATAAAAACTCAGGTAGATCATTTTTCGCGTTTTGTAGTTCATTACTGTTTGCCTCCTGTGCATCGTTTACACAGCTTCTTAGTCAAGAGGCATCATCATCATCATTGCAGCTAATAGACGTCCACTGCTGGACAAAGGCCTCCCCTAATATTCCCCACACATATCGGCTCTGTGCCACCCACATACAAGGAACTCCCGCGACTCTCACCAGATCGTAGGTCACCCTTGTGGGGGGCCTGCCACGGCTGCGACTTCCTGTACGCGGCCTCCACTTATTGACCTTTTCCACCCCAACAACCGTCTGTTTTTCTCGCAATGTGCCCATTGCCATATGATCAACGATTCTTTGGGCTATGTTTGTGACTTTAGATCTTCTGCGGTGTCATCATTTCTGACACGATCACGCAAGAACATCCCAATTCATTGCCATCTGAGTAACTTTGAGCCTCCTTTGAGCATTTTGGTTATGTCATCAGTAGCAACACACACACGCATTAAAGACTTTTTAAATCAAGAGTAATGAACAACAAATAGCGTGTAAAAGGCACAAGTAAAACGTGTCATCTGGACCAGCTCTAACGTGCGTGTGAACGTACACCAGCAAAGTGCGGTCTGCAAACAGCTCGATGTTAAATCAACAACTGGCTAGCTCGCTTTCGTACGAAGATTAATTGTGTTTTGTAGCTGGTTTGGAATCGTGTAGGAAATGCATTTTAGTTAGCAGCAGCTATTTATACGATCGTTAAGATGCTTGTTTGTTTAATGGTTCAGCTTTAGCAAATTTTGTTCTGGAAAGTATTAACCTACATACTTTAGTTGATTTGTTTTTACCCAAGTAGGTAGGTAGTAGCGTATACGTAGGCTATAATGCTATCTCGCGAACAGTTGAGGATCCTCACAAGAACTATCACAGGTCACTGTAGGCTGAACAAACACGGCTTCAGAACCGGGCTGACCGTGGAGTCTACCTGCAGATTCTGTAAAACAGAGGATGAGACACCCATGCACATCCTCTGTCATTGTGATGCCCTCGGGCACCCAAGAAGCCGAACCCTGGGCAGCTACCACATCGGCCCGGAGGATGTTAAGGCTATCGCTCCCAAGGCTATCACATGGTTCATGATGACCGTGGGCCTAGGAGACGATCTCTAAAAGGGAGCGGAGGACACAATAGATCTTATTGGTCGCAGTGTCCACTCGATAAGAACGCTTCCGGACTCACAAATAATAAATAGGTAGTAGCGTACCGACTTCATACGCCTGTATGCGAAACCAATGAAGCGCCTATTTTTTTTTCATGAATCTTCATGATGGCATCGCGTAGGCGCCCCTATTACCTTGGCGCCTATGTGCACTTCGGGCGACATCAGGAAAGGAAAAGTCCTGATTTCTTGAATAATAAAATAGGTATAACAATAATAGTCAATCGTAGTAAGTCCTGCTTATTTTTAGATTAGTGATCGTGTGAAGTTTGCTACCAGACGTGTTTCGCTTCGATTCCTTGACTAATATGATATAGGTTGAGCTTCTGGTAATAGATAGGTACAGCAACAGCAAAAGTAGATGAACAAAATCAAAAACTCTTTACTCACTATTGAGCAGAGTTCGATTTGACACCTCAAATTCATACAGTTCTGACGCAATCTCCGTATAGCCTCAAAGTGATTCATACAGTTCTGACGCGAACTCCGTTCAAAAAATAGTATAGAGTTTTTGGTTTTGATCATCTACTCTTGTTGTTGGCTGTACACTATGTACAACTCTGTAACATACACGTACCCACCTTAAAAATCCTGTTTGGACAAGTAAAATCTTCATACGCGAGTGGCGCGGATTAAGCTGTAATAACATGCAAATTAGTCCCTTATTCAGCATTTTTTGGTCTAAGTTATAAGCTTGTGGGTCTTTCGATATAATTATCATTTAGTTGAGCCTTCAAACGGTAAACGTAGTGTAGGACGACCTCAGGCCAGATGGAGTGACGATCTGCGCAAGAGGGCTGGCTGTAGCATCTTGTAGCAGGGCGTCCAACACTACGTTTACCGAGTCGCGGTCTCCACTCAAGCACTTTATGGCTCCAATGGATATATGGATAGGGCTTTGTGGATTTATTATTTTGGAAATAAAACATCTGTTAAGCCGGTCCAAAAAATTGAGTACGAGGCTGCCTGCCAAGTAGCTGCACTGCAGTAACTTGCAATGTTATGACGACACGTGTGAGTAACTCGTACAAAAGAAGTAGAATGTAGCTCGCACAAGCCGAGTAACTATCAAGTACCTACTGTAACAGTGGGAGAGCCACGCTTCGGCATGAATGGGCCTGCTCGATCGGAGTAATACCCGTCCTTACAGAAAACCGGCGTGAAGCAGTGCATGCGGTGTGTTACGCTGCGTGAGTGAGGGTACCAGAGGCCCAATCCAGTGGAAGGAAGGTTAAAAAGTAAGCAGCGCACTGGTTTTGCAGTTGTCTATGGGCGGCGGTAATCACGTACCATCAGGTGATCCGTCTACTCGTCTGCCACCTATCACATAAAAAAGTGGCTAAGCAGCATTACCGCGTAAACCAGGCTTAAAGCTTATGACTTGAAGTAAAACCGCCATCATGAATTATTCAAGACTTTAAGTTTTAGTTTTACAGGTATACCAGCAAGCAACCTGTGGACTCCATCACCCTCTTTAATCTATGCGTTTAAAGAATGGTTTGTAAGCCCTAACTCATTTTGTTACGTTAGTTTACAATTAATTAATTATTAGTTTGGTAAAGATTAGTGGTGTTTATAAATTAATTAATGTAGTTTTTAAAACATTTTACACTGTTAAATTTTAATCGTTTTAACGCTGAAGTCCTCATAATAGGTAACATGATTAAATAATATAAGCAAAATAAAAATTCGATGTTCCCTACCAAAAATAAAATTCCATAAAAATAATACTTGTCAAAAAAACCAAGTCTCGCAACTCAGTTGTTCTACCGTAAGAAGTTGTAGGATCCATGTAATACCAAGGCGGTTATTAATTTAATTAGTCCCTTCAACATTAATAACGGTTTAAATTGTAAAAGTGGATTTTTCTCACCTTCGAGCTAAAAGTATAAATGCGAACATAGATTTCAGGAGGTTTAAATCACTTACCATCAGGTTATCCGTTTGCTCGTCTGCCATCTATCACATTAAAAGTGCATACTCGGATTCAAACCACGACCACTCATGTGGAAGTCAGCTTTTCCTAGTTGCGTCTGTGAAATATTTCTGTGACATATCTATGTCATAGATGAAAGCTATCAGACTAAAGCAAACACTGAACTTTGTAATATCCGCTGCAGCCAGTGGCAGTGTTTGTCAACAGAAATAAAGGAAAGAAAGATCACTCGACAAGGATAAACTAAGTAAGCAAATAGTTGGAATGCGATGTTGCACACCAAAAGCATTGCCTTCTATTTCATTGTCTCATCATCATCATTTCAGCCAATAGACGTCCACTGCTGGACATAGGCCTCCCCCAAAGTTCTCCACACAGATCGGTTCTGTGCCACCCGCATCCAATGGGCTCCCGCGACCTTCACCAGATCGTCGGTCCACCTGGTCGGGAGGCCTGCCACGACTGCGGCCTCCTGCACGCGGCCTCCACTCAAGGACCTTTCCACCCCAACGGCCGTCTGTTCTCCTCGTTTTATTGTCTGCGTGTAACAAAAAAAGGCTAACCCATTTTTTAATATCGCTGGTGAAATGCAGCCCTCCCTAAGTGCAATGGGAGGAACATTCTTATGCATACTGTCATACACATAAGGTTGATTATCAGTTGTGGAAATTTGACAGGTTAATTGGTAACCTAATGTGTGGCTGACTGTAGATACGTCTGTACGTATAAAACAATTATTTGAAAATGTGGTAATATCAAGGCGTAACAAAAAGTTTTAAATACAAATTTCTGTGTAAATAATTAAAAGTATTTGCAGTCATCAACAAAAAGCAATACTGATAAACTCTTCCCCTTATAATACCGCCCGGGTTCAAAGTACGAGTATTCTTTATTAAAAAAGATACCCATTCCGGTTTCCCGGAAAAAATATCCAACTAAAGCCAAGAGTTCCGGCTTCATTATATCTTGGGTCTAGCAACAGAGTCTAGTAAAATACTAAAAAATATGTAAAAGACGCAAACAAGGAACTGCAAAATTCAGTACTTAAAACTTTGACATAAGAGCTTCAAATGTATTGTAGGTTTAATTTAGTTGCATTATAAGCAGATAATTTTGGAATGCATGCTAGTTATAAAAAACAAGTTATAATGAAATGTGACTAATGTAATTTAATGCGTCTCGTCTGCTTTGCTTTCGTGGAAATTAATAACGTTGATTTAAGTTTTTTGGATACATTTTTATGAAGCAAAACAAATTTAACTTTATTGTGTTTGTTTGTCTGAGAAGAATGTTAACGAAGTTTTTTTTTAAATATTTAATACAGAGTGTATGTATGTGTGTATATATTTACATCCCTTTAATAACTTCTTTTACCAAGTATTCTAAGAAACATTTGCTATATGACTTTTAGAAAATCGCATGTAAAAACTACTACGAGTATAGTATACCATATCATATAGTATAACTATTCCTGCAACGTCGATGATGTGACTTCTTTATTTTGTATAGGGATTAAAAAGAACTCGAATAATTTCCAAAAGTCGAAGAAAAATAAAGTTCAGAATGGTTGGTAGAACACGTAGTTAAATTGATGTTAATATACACAGATGCAACCTATAGGTATATTATGTTTAGACAACATACAAGCTATGTAATTTTTTGAAGCAATTATTATAGTGGCCAACCAAATTTATGCGACCAAAGCTGCGGGCATTCACCACCATCCATTTTCATTGATCACGATACCAAAAACATAAGCACTTCAGCTATTTACTTCGGGATTGGGTCGAAGGAATGTCATATTGTCGTTAAATTGTCTGATATAATATACATACTATTATTAATGGAATTTCATTGTAGAGTGATCCTGAGGGGACCCTTCGTGGGTCATAAAGGTCAGGCAGTAATCGCTTATAATAATAATAATAAATTCATACAACCTCTCATACATGGACTGACTCCGTACTAAGTAGCTTAAGCACTTATGTTACAGATATTTGACAATAGAGGGAACACAAATAAAATAATTAAATACAAACATTATATCCAGACACTAAACATACGCCCCGTTGTCTAGTGGTTTAAGTACCGGGCCGTGATCTCGGGGTCCGGGTTCGAGCAAAAAAAGTTTCGAATTTTACGAACATAGCTCGGGTTGTGATCATCAACCGCATTAGGCAAGCGTGTTGATAACACGTTCACAGTCATGCCCCATAGGGGGTCACTGTGAAGGAAGGTATCCAGTCCGTGCCCCCATACGGGGGCACGACACTTATACACCTTCATACTTCAATAAATTGCTCGGACTTGTGAATATGTTAATGCAATTTTGTGGACTTGTGAACAATGAAAAAATGTGTATTATGATAAAAAAACATGCCGCGAAATGTTAATAATTTTCTAAATATAATTTTTAAAGAATAAGGTAATAAAAATCGTTGTACTTACAGTACAAAAGCGAACTTACACCAGAAGTATTGATGAAATTTACAATGTTTTCGATAGTTTCTTCTTCATCTTGCATGAAATCATTAGTCACATAATCATTTTCAAATACAGAAATATCACTTTCAGCATCACTGTCTTCCAAAAATCTAATAATATCTTTTTCGGGCAAAGTACGCATCTTGAACAATACATTCAAAAACTCAGAATGCAAATAAATCGTAATGTTATGATTGATGTGACTAGGTAGTTTTATCACAGTTTTTTAACATTCTACCCTCAAAAGATTTTTATTTTTTGTCTCACAAGTCCGTGAATCCAAAGAGGGGTCACGGTATTTTTGACTCACAAGTCCGTGCCCCCTATGAGGGGCACATGAAAATCTGTGAATAATTCACTGTTATAACATGTTTTCCAGGAAAAAAAATGGTTTCCCATGTTTGCAATAAACTATTAAATATGAATCCGTTAAAATTTTATTGGGACATACAGGCTTAAAAAACAAAAATGTATGGGAACTGTGAACGTGTTAAGCCTAATCCCATCATAGTAGCGAAGACTTGATTTCTATGATGAAGGCCTTTACCCTGCAGTGGGATAATATATAGGCTGATACTTTACTAAACATACACAAGAGTTCATCACAAGAATGTTGGTCCAGGGCGGGGATCGAACCAACGACCTTTGTCGTATGAGACAGGGTCACTACCAAATGCGCTTTCCAGCCAGTCAAAATATAAGCACAGGTACAGTATTACGTAAGTCTTCTATGTTTGTTTTTCTTTGTTATAAGTAGCAGACTAGCAGACACAAGTGCGCTGCCAAGCATGCCGTGTCGTTGTCCGTGGAAGTTATCTCTTAAATAGTATAGAATAAAAAATAGATATTCATTCATTGTCGTACATTACCCCGTGTCCATACCTACTAAGTACTATAAAAACCCTTATCTTAATATAAAACTCCAAGACTCGTTCTTAACTGCTGACACAATATAAAGAAATTTTATTTCGTTGAAATTCGCAACCAGGTTTCGCGCAAGGTCATTACATTTTGAAAAAGAGCCGTTTGTTTCGATACACTCGTTGAAACGGTATTATTCTGGTAAGCTCTTAGACCGTTTAGGTTTTGATTCCGCTCCCCAAAACTGGTTGAAAACCAAAATGATTTCGCCTCCGCTCGCCTTTAAATGAAAAGCAACGATGTTAAGGGAAAGAGATCGCAAGCATCGCGTCCAATCGCGTCGCGCGATAAAAGAGAAAAATATATCGCTGCACTATTCACGCGCATCGTGGCAATTAACCAGGTTTATCCAAGAAGCAATATCGCTCGCGAATCGGTTCCGCTCCGAACGAACCCTTACGAAAAAACCTGTTTGAGATCGCTATTAACCTGGTTAATTAAAAACCGGTTTCCAGCCATGTCTGTAATTATTTTCTTCATTAGTCTTTAATAAATATTATAACCCGGTTATACTCAATAGCTCAGAAGTTACTGTTATTCCATCTTCGTATAAAGATTTTAATTGACCGGACCATGCGCTATCATTGTCTACCTCTGCACCTGATCAGCATGAGGCTCAACCAGAAGTAGGCAAGATTTAGATACAATCTCAGAGTCTCCTAGTATGGTCATACCTAGCGTTCGCGTCTCTTATAACCATATCGGAATGTAATTCTTCACCTATGGCAGTATCCCAATCAGTTGTAAAAAAGGGGAAATGTACCTTTTTTTAAATATACCTCTAAAATAAAATAAATGATGTTGTGGAGTATGTACGGTATGCATACTCGGCAGAGCTCTTTTTCGAAGCGTATTCCATGCGTGCCCAATCGGGTTGAGGTCTGGTGATGTGCAGGCCACGGCAGAACGTTGATACGAGCTTTGGCAAGAATGCGTGTTACGACTCTAGCCGTGTGTGGAAGTGCGTTGTCATGCTTTAGTTGAAAATAATCACCCAAGTGGCAAATACCGGCCCATATCGTTATTGTTCCCCCCACATTGTTTATATAGATGAACTTCCTGACAGTATCTCAAACGTTCTTTACGTCCAAATGTTCTCCAAACTCGAGTACGTCTTTTATCCGGTCTCATACCGAAGCGGGACTCATCCGAAAAGCACACATAGCGCCAGTCTTCTTCCTCCCAGTTTGTGTGTTCGCGAGCGCATCGTAAACGGGTCCTGCGATTGCAAGGTGCAATAGATGGATCTCTCAGCGGTCTTCGGAATCGCAGACCCACTTCTCGTAAACGATTTAGGATTGTTTGATCGCTTATTAGCAAACCTGAGGAGCTGTGGCGCCTCGTAAACAACATCACGGCGGTCATGATACGATACCGTTGAGCAGTATTTTGGATATACCGGTCCTGTTTCCGAGTCGTGATGCGACCGCCCTTAATGTCGCCCGACCACGCTGCCCGGTATGCCCGTCATGCAATAGCGCCTCCAGAGGCGACTGATGACGCTCTGTGTAGTGTAAAAAGCGAAAGCCACAGCACGTTGCCTGGAACCAGCTTCCAACATTCCGACGGCTCGCATCATCTCTTCTCAGGTTAAATGATGTCGTCTTTCCATAATAATGTAAATTGGATCGGTTCTGATGCAGATATTGTAATGATATTATCAAACCGCTAGTACTGTTTTATACAAATTCACATTGACAATTCACTAAACAGCATTATTAGCGATACAAAAAGTTAGTAAAATTAACCATAATAGCAGCAATACTCTTAAACGTACTTGATCCCTAGACACTTTTGATGTGTGTACTTACATTGACCAACTCATATCGGTAAATCCTAAGACTTACAAGTAAATCTTATGATTTACCGAACTTTGAGCTTTTACAGTAACAGCTTTATTATTTATATTTAGAATATTGTTTTTATTTGCTGGTTCTCCATTATGTCTGTTATCTGAAAAAAAAATGTAGGTAAGGTAGGTCATTAAGTATTAGTAAATGTTAGTTTAAATTAAATTACTAAGTTTATAATTAGCATTATAGACTTGTCAGTTTAAGTAATAGATCGTTTAGAAAACGAAAATAATAGAACTTGACTATTTAATTTAAGGAATACAGCCATGGGTGTTTATTTAGCCACCATATTTTCAATAACACCACCAATTACGCACCTGCATACAACTGCTGTGTGTAGTCGACACAAATTATCACACTCATTACGCGTATGTGGTGATACGCACAGTAAGCAAATCAACGTAAATGGGCACTTTTGCATGGTTATATTAATTATCTAACATTATTCCGACTTTATACGAATGGACGCGGGCGAGGTATACCTACGCGTTCAGATCTTGACATGAAACCACGCGATTTCAAGGTCATGTCCTTGAAATCCGTACGATAGTATTAGCCTAAATTTAAAATTCCAGCGAAAAGCTGAGATACGAAAGAATAAACTTAAACAATACAGTGACTTAAAGTAAAAATTCCAACCTTATATTTAATACTACAAAGACCTATTTTTAATTGTAACTTCGATTTATTCAGTTTTTTTATGAAACAAAGACCTAAATTCAAACATTACAAAACATTTTCGTAATTTTTTAACAATACAGAGACCAAATTTGATTTGAGTTATATTTCGTGAACGATTTCAAATAAAACACAGACCTAAGTAATAATTTGTCATTGATCCTACAGTACATTTTAATAAAATAAAGACTCAATTCAAGTTGAGCCCGTATCAACGGAGAGAAAATTACTGAAACAAAGACCTATTCCAAAACCAGTCAATATTATAATGATAAATATTTAACAAACTTACCGATTTGTTTAGTAAAACACTGACGCATCTCCAAATCTGCCGGCGTTTGACACAAACCTCGCGCGAAACCGCCGCCCCAAAACTGAATTGGTCGATATTCGATGAACGAACGAAGTGTGCGGGGCGGGAAAGATAGTGACTCATGTATTTTATACGTTATTATTTACAGAATAAAGTTGATTTTTAAAGAAGTATGCTGTGGCCCTTGGTCTATAAGGTCGTTTTTTCACCAAAACTCATTTTTCCGAAATTTTGAGTTAGGTCGTTATCAGTTTTTTGGTGTGAAATATTATTTCACACCAAAAAACTGAGCAAACACAAGTGTTCATCACACGAATGTTTGTCCAGGGTTGGGATCAAACCCACAACTTTTGGCGTATCAGACAGGGTCACCACCAAATACGCTTTCCAGCCAGTCGAAATATAAGCACAGGTACAGTCGAGTTCAAAAATATTGTATACACTTTATTACCTTGTCACAATACATATTTATAAGAAAGTGGAAGTCGTTTTCTTATACATAATGTACTGTGACAAGGTCCTAAAGTGTATACATATTTTTGGACTCGAATGTACAGCATTAAGTATGTATTCTATGTTTGTTTCTCTTTGTTATAAGTAGCAGACTAGCAGACACAGGTGAGCTGCCAAGCATGCCGTGTCGTTGTCCGTGGAAGTTATCTCTTTAATATATAGTATAGAATAAAAAATAGATACTTCATTCATTGTCGTACATTACCCCGTGTCCATACCTACTAAGTACTATAAAAACCCTTATCTTAATATAAAACTCCAAGACTCGTTCTTAACTGCTGACACAATATAAAGAAATTTTATTTCTTATTCAAGAAAGTGCGAGCTATTTTCCCCAACTAAAAGCAGTCTGCTAAAGTGTTTCCACATCAAAGAAGCCTACGTCACGATTCGAAAGAATTATTCCAGTTTAACGCCCAGGCAATCTTTTCGGCCTTGCCTGTCCTTTAGAAATAATTTACGACGCCTCACATACTTGTAGTAAGACATTTCGTGCGGTTTATTTGGGGAAAAAAGTGAGCAAGGCATGAGATTTCGGCGAGGGAAAGAAATTAAGTAGTATTTTTTACTTAGGAGATAGGTGATGCGATAATTTTCATCTTATTAGCACCTTGGACACTGCGATAAAATGTATGAAAACAAACGCGTTTCTTTATGAAATAGGTGGCAGATGAGCAGACGGATCACCTGATGGTAAACGATTGCCACACATAGACACCTGCAACACCAGTAGAGACACAAGTGCGCTCCCAACCTTTAACCTCCTTTCCCCCAATTGAGCCTTCGGCCTCTTACTGATTCACCAAAACATTGCAGGCACTGCTTCACGCCAATCTTCTGTGAGGCCGTGTATCACTCCGGTCGAGTCAGCCATTCATACCAAATCGTGGCTCTCCCACGGTTAAAAGTTTTTTTCAATTTAAGTCCATCACAGAACACTAATACCTAATTAATATCAATATGTTTACCTCTTGTTCAAAAATTTAGTTTTCTACCAAGAAAACATCAGGAAGAAACTCAGCAGTTACACTTAAAAAAAGTTGTACAGAAAGCCACACCAGGTTACCACAACCTGTCAAATTTCCTCAATTGATATTCAACCTAATAAGTTTGACGGTAACATGAAAGTCGATTAAAGAAATTTGACAATTTGAAAGTACAACTTTCATGGCTGTACGTTGGTACAATGAAGTTCACCATGTAAAAAGCCCCAGGTGATATTGGAAATTCACCACGCATGGTACTTTGCTTCTGTTGTGGTCAGACTCTGTATACTCTGCAAACGTCTCGTTGGCTATAGATTAAACAGGAATAGGGTTGAGGTTTGGAAGCAAGTTAATCAAGTCTTAAACATACTGAGTTACAACAGGTTGAGCACAGACGGAATGGTTTATACCTGTTTGCGGTATCTATACTATGTAATAAATATATATTATCAGACAGAGATAAAGAAACAAACTCTTGTCTGGCTTTATAACTTCGACATTAAGGCACATAATACTTAATAGTACAATTAAGGTGAGAATCGAGGAGAAACTAAATCAAGGTTGTCTGTAATATAAACTATCCCACTGCAGGGCAAAGACCTCCTTCATAAAAATCAAGTCATCGCTACTATGATGGGATAAGGCTTAATTATCACGCTTGCCTAGTGCGGATTGGGGATCACAAACCCGAGCTATGTTCGAAAAATTCAAATACTTTCTGCTTGACCCGGGGTTCAGCTGATCGAAGTGTTGTGTAAAAAAGATTTTAAATAAATAAAACAAATTCTGAGTCTGTAATCAGACCGTTGGTAGCGACAATAAAAAATCTTCCAAAAACTAGACGCTCTAGAAATTTAACAATATCATCAAAATAACTTGCACATTACACTTGGACCAACAAAACTGTAAATGGCATAGCCAAGCGTAGCTTGAACTTCATACGAAAATTTGTATCTAGGGGGAAGAGGACAGCTACATTTCACGTGTAAAGTGCGAGCGAAACAAGTGATGTATAAAGAAATATCTCTGTCATGTGGCTTGCGGTAAACACTTAGATGAGGGAATTCTCAAACGCGAACCTCTTTGTTTGCGAATTATAATGGAAAATGATGAGGTTGTAATTATTTAGAAATTGGGAGATGGAGAACCACGCTTGGGCATAAATGGGCTGGCTCAAACGGAGTGATACCACGGCCTCACAGAATACCAGCGTGAGGCCTGCGCTGTGTTATGTGATTGGTGGCAGACGCGCAGACAGATCACAAATGCGCTGTCAGCCTTTAATCCCCTTTCCTCTTGATTGGACATCCTTACTCTTATTCTTCAAGCTAACTCTCTTACTGGTATTCCATCAAAATATGGGGCTAAGGTAATAAATAGTGCACTTGTGTCTGCACACACACTTATACACTGCAAATATCCTGCGTCGATGGCTGTACTTTAAGTTTGGTCACTTGTTGCTGGTGCATAGGGGCGGCAGCAATCGCTTACCATTTTCGTTTATCAGGTCATCCGTCTGCTCGTGTGCCACCTATCACATAAAAAACCATTGCTAAAATATCGGTTAGGAAGACATGATTATAATACGATCATTTCTAAGTTTGGATCAGCAAAATCGTATAACCTACCTAACAATTTCCATGAAAAAATTGACATAGCAACTTGCTTTTTAAAATAGAATATTTTTCCTTAAAAGGCGTACCTGTCAGTAAATGACGGTCTTCAAAAAAGTTTTATTTACCAACGAATCGCGCAAAGTTTCTTTTCACGGGAAACGATATTTATTTAGTTTGGTATTTACCGCTTCAAAGGAAATTGGGCTTGTTTATTTACTTTCAAATAAAGTTATTTGGATGTTTAGATTTTTTCTCTGACTCACCTGGTTTATGATAAAAATATAATCTTTCTAGAAAATATAAAATGTGTGGAACTGCTGCTCTTAGGACTGATTTTTCAATGCATGGATAACAGCTTATTCGTCAGATATTGTTTTATACTTCCCAATTGAAAAGTAGTTGTCATTCGTATCTCTCTTGCTTTAACATTGACATTTACTTTGTTTGGTTATTAGTTTAACTGACTGAAAACCACTATCTAAAGATTGAAAAATCAGCCCTCAGAAACGTTAATTAAACCGTACTTGTCACTTAAGTAAAAATATAGGCCCTGAGTGCAGCAGCTAGCATCCGATATAAGACTTCACTTTTTCTTAGACACATTACTAAAACCTTAATTTTGTGTTTGCAAAATTGCCATACCTATTTATTAAAACTGATTCGATTACTGTAACTTTTTTACCCTAAATTTTATTTTTCAGTCGTCTTCCGTTGGTATAATGGTTTAGGAACAGGGCCGTGATATCGAGGTCCCGGGTTCAATTCCCGGATCGAGCAAAAGTTTTTTCGAATTTTTCGAACATAGCTCGGGTTTGTGATCACCAATCCGCATTAATTGTGGGAGAGCCACGCTTCGGCATGAATGGGCCGGCTCGACCGGAGTGATACCACTGCCTCACAGAAAACCGACGTGAAGCAGCCCCTGGGCTGTGTTTCGCCGAGTGAGTGAGGGTACCGGAGGCCCACCCGGGGGGGAAGGGGATAAAAGGTTGGCAGCGCACTTGTAACTCTACTGGTGGTGCAGGTGTCCATGAGCGGCGGCATTGCTTACCATCAGGTGATCCCATCTCTGCTACCTATGAGATAAAAAAAAATTAGGCAAGCGTGGTGATTAAGCCTTATCCCATCAAAGTCGCGATGACTTGATTTCAATGTCCTTTTCCCTGCAGTGGGTCAGTATACAGGCTGATGCTTTACTTTATCACGAAAGACCGATAAATAAGGTAATAATAGTCCGCAATCCCTTAAAGGACTGTCCGTCATCAAAACTGGTGGGTGTTAAGATGTGACCCTCACGATAGGACAAATGTGGCGTCAAGTGAAAAATAACACCTCTTATCGACACTGTCAAAGGCCCAAAATAGTCTCACCAGGATCAGATTGGTCACAAATGGAATGAGGGTGATTTTTTCTTATAGTCTCTAAGAAAATGGTTTGTAATTTTTTACTGAAAAAGGTTTTACCTTAACAATGTTTGAGATTGGACAGCAAAATACTCATCATCGTCTCAACGTGTTTTCCCAGCTGCTTCCAAAACTATAGCTTCTGGGCCCGGGGTACGCTTGGTCATGCTAGGATATAAAAAGTCTGAAAAATATACAATTAACAGACCACCATATCACCGCCATATTTGGTTTAAGTACAAAGCCGTAATCTCGAAGGTCTGGGTCAGATTTTCTAGCCGAGCAAAAGGTATGTTTCAAATTTTACGAACATAGCTCAGGTAAAATTATTACCAATCCGGATAGCAAGACCTATTTTTTTTTAAATAAGATTTTATTTTGTAGTTTCCTTTTATTAGTTTTCTTCTGTGATTCCTTATCATGCCTTTGTTGACGCATTAGACCAATTTTTTTTTAAATAAGATTTTATTTTGTAGTTTCCTTTTATTAGTTTTCTTCTGTGATTCCTTATCACGGCTTTGATGACGCATTAATATATAAGTGGTTCAATCCGTTTCTAACAAACATGCACACTGTATACTGTAAAGCATAGATAGACATTCTGTGTACTTTGTACACCGACCCACCTTAATTAAAGCAAACAGAGGCCACACATCCTTGTAACCAATTTATTAGTCCACCACTTAAGATGTCCGTCAATTTTCAAGCCAACCTTACCTTAGTGCAAATCTGACCTTTCTATATCGATTATCGATAAAAGTACAAATTATAACTTACTTTGTCATAGGCACGTGTTTCTGATAGGTCGTTCATATTTTACAACCCGTCTGTGGTATATTGAAGGGTATAATTCTCTATTTAATAATCTACGTAAGAAGTCGTTTGTCTGTCTATGAATCCTATTAATATCGTAAAAGTGTGTGATTTATAGAATTTCATTTCTCGTTATCATAAATTTTGGGTAAGGTAAATGTCATAAGTATAGCCTAGTTTTCAAGGACAATGCCGCATTGGAAGACCAGTAATGCCAAAGAAGTTCTTAGGTGCGTTGCCGGCTTTATTGATTTTTTTATGTCATAGGTGGTAGACGAGCAGGCGGATCACTGATGGAAAGCAATAGCCGCCGCCTTTGGATATCTTAGGAGTTACAATTGAGCTGCCAAAATAGTAGAAACCTGAACGTATCGGATATTTTTTGAAACGTGTAACCTTGATGAAATTGGTGTGGTTCCCATGTTAAAAGGTTACGAACACGAGACGGCAGTCGCTTCTTTGTATCAGTTTCTTGCGAAGACATCCTAAGTCATGGTTTAATAACCCGTACTCCAAACCGACAGCTTTCTAACCGGGAAAAACACTCTTAGAGGACACATATAAAAACTTCGATGACTAAAAACGAAAACAACTACGCTCGTTCCTTGTTTATCCTCAACAATACACAGCTATAATCCACTGTCTTATTACGATGAAAGTTTTGTGACCTTGGCACGGCATAGTAGTAAAAATAAGCCATTTGTACTGTGTCGATATTTATCAAGAATATTATTTATGCACGAAGTGGTACGCCCATTGTCTACGTAACCGCATGTCATACGCACCCTTTTGTCAATCAGGGTTTTTGCAAATGGTAAATCCGATAGATGGCGTTACGTTGACGTCAGGTTCACCAACGAGTGGATTGGTTACATTTTGACTTATTATGTCAAAATTATGAAGTTATGTTATGAAACAACCACTGTCGTCAAAGTTGGACCTGACGTCAACGTAACGCCATCTGTCGGATTTTGCATTTGCAAAAACCCTCATTGACGGTTGAAACAATGAATTGACTGACCACAAAGCGGCAACGTCACTTGTCCTTAAGTACATATTATAATGCACTTAAAAAATCATCGGAGGGTTCATGTGGGACTCGACACTTTCTTCATACCGTGGACAGTTAGGCCTAAGCCGTTTTGTTTCCAGGCGATGAATTCTCGTGCACTCGACATTGTAGTCTTATTAGAAATTTGTATGGACGAATGTTCAATGTCGAGTACACGAGAATTGCCCCCTAGTTGTAACACTTAGCACTGTGTTTGTGTTTTTGGAATTGGAGCGTATGAGACAGATAAGAAAATAAATGATAGTTTTTCCTGAACGTAACATAATACATTATGGAATATGTTAGGATTTCTATCTTTAGGTTTGGATGAAGGAAAGCTTCAGAAGAAAACGTACATAATTTTGATATCTTATGAAACGGGTTACGATGATTCTGTTGAGCTGGTTTCTCTATTATTTTAACTTCGTAAGGCCCAGACAGCAGACACAACAGAAAATTAATTGTTTTTACCTTTTAAAAGGCTTTTGGTTCTTACGACGTAAATGGATGTAAAGGTCAGATGGCTGCTTCATGTAAATAGTCTAGTTTGATGCGGATTCATCAACCAGTAATAGGTGGCAGACAAGCAGACAAATCACCTGATGGTTAGCGATTGCCGCCGCCCATAGACACCTTCAACACCAGTAGAATCAAGCTTTAACCTCCTTTCACCTCATTTGGACTCCGGTACCCGGTACTCACTCGACGAAATTCAGCGCAGGTCCTCACAGAAGACCAGCGGGAAGGTCTTCTGTGAGGCCGTGGTATCATTCCGGTCGAGCCGGCCCATCCATGCCGATGTGTGGTTCCTCCAAGGTGATACAAATGAGTTACTTTATTTTACTAGATTCTGGCTGTCATACAAGCGTAACGCACTATAGTATGACCTCCATTTCTTGGAAGTATTCGCCGGCTTTTGACATATAAGTCGCAGAAGAGCCGGACATTATGGCCGACATAATATAAAGAACCGTAACATAAAATAGGGTTCGGAGCAAGGAAGTTACCATGGCAAACCCCAATCCTGCAAACCTGCCGGTGGCGACGCGGGTCTGTGAGACCCGGAGTATAATTATCTATAACTGTTATTGTTTAATTTTAATAACAATTATAAATCATTGGTTATTATACTTACCATTACTTAGTTATTATTTAGTTGATGCTTTAAAGGTTATTCTTTGAACTTTACTCTTAACTTACCATAATTTTCAAACTCATTTTATTGATTATATCTAAGCATCGATTATATCGCGCTAGTGTTTCGGGTTTTCGGTTTACATTGGCCTTATCGTTGTCAACTTAAATTATATCTTTATAAATAGTATAGAAGATAGATATAGATAGAAGATTTCCCTTGACATTCAAAGGTCAGGGAAGAGTCATACTTACTACGGTGCCCCAGCAATCCAAGGTGGGTCTTAGCCTCCGACGTCAAAGTTCGCCATTTGGTTCGGTCCTGTGCCAATTCCGACCAATCTTGCACCTTTAGTAAAATAAAGTATAGTATCAACCTGTGTACTGTCACACTGTAGGGCAAAGGCCTCCATCATAGAAATCAAATCATCGCTACTATGATAGGTTTAGTGTAGGTACATAACATCGTAAGACTTTAAAAGGCATAAAACAATTGATTTTCCATTGTGTCTGCTGTCTGGGCCTTACGACGTTAAATTATAAAAAAATCTTATTCGGTCTGTCAGATCATTTTCGCTCAACACACACCATTTGGGGGTTGAATAATATTTTCGCACTATGTCACAGCTCCTTGCCAACGCCGTGACCTTGACATACTTATCGATATTCTCTCCACATCCCTGCCCATTTCGTATGCGAGCCGAAGACTCGAACAAAGACCTTTGAGGGTTGTTTATAGTCCACTGAGAGTATGCTTTCGAAATACAGGCTAGCTTTGTGCATCTAACAGCTTGAATTTTGGCTAGGCAGTTCCTTTGTGAAACATGGCGAGCGGATTACAGTAGTTTTTGGGAGAATTCAAATTTTGGTGATCTAAGCTTGGATTTAGGACGGATATTGCGTAAGTTTGTAGCACAGTCGACTCCAAAAATATGTATACACTTTAGGACCTTGTCACAATTTATATGCATAAGAACGACTTCTACACTACAGAAACTATTTTACAGTAATACCTGAAATTGTAGAAAATGTCTAGTAAGTAGGTATGCTTACCTAAGTTTGCTTCGGGCTATCCTAGACGTTGGTTCCATTACTTGTTTTCCTTTAATTAATTTTCTTGCAGGAATATTCATGATTCTAGAATTTCATTTCAAATATCTACATAATGAATAAAATAACAATGGTTAAGTAGGGTTCAGTTTTCTGTTACGTGAGAGAGTCAATCTTCGGCATGAATGTCTTGATCGTGTGTTCCGTTGAGTGAGGGACGGTACCGGAGACCAGATTGGGGTGAAAGGGGGTTAAAAGTTGGCACTGGACTAATGACTCTACTGGTGTTGCAGGTCTCAATGGGCGGTGGGCATCGCTTACCATCAAGTGATCTGACTGCTCGTTTGCCACCTCTCACATTCACATAAAATTTTAAATGTTAAAAGTTAAAGGTTATAAGAAAAAAAAATCAAAAACTTCGTTTTCTCTTGCGTATTTTTTCGTAATTTTGCCGAGAAATACCGGAAAAAAGAATATTAATACGAGTATTTCCCGGTAAAATGTTAAAGTTCTTTTATATTAAAATAATATCATAATTTGATTTTCAGAGAATCGATGTTTTATTCAATTAACGTCCTAGATGTTTTATTCAATTAACTTTCAGTTCCAATAAAAATTCAGGAAATTTCATTTTGCTAAAAGAATATTTTAATGATGTTGTTCTTAGTTAATGGAGTTTTGTTTTTAAGAAACTTCGGAACTTTAAGTTGTAAAGTTAATAACACAGGAACATATTTCGCTAAAGTTGGACACTGGAAATGGGTGGAATTTAGGGATGCGACACAGGTGAACTTCACGATTTATCGAGTCACTTGTAAAAATCTGTACAATTCTCAAATTAGCCTTTTTCAAAAGTAAGCGTCATCCTGTTGTCTTGTGTATAACACTATTTTGTGAAAAGTATACCTAGTTCTGTCAAGAGTGACATGATTATTGGTCCAGGGTGGGGATCGAACCCACGACCTTAGGCGCATTAGGCAGGGTCACTAGCAAATGCGCCATCCGGCCAGTCAATTGTAGGTCCGCGTTAATTACAATGCCAGCGATAGCAGCTTTGATATGGCGAAACCATTGGAGTCTATGATCCTTAATTACTTCTATTTGTTAAGGTCCGTCAACAGTTCTTTTGATTCTGTTTTTTTTTATTTACTAAAGTCGACAAACGAGCAAGCGGGTGACCTACCAACAGGTGACCCGCTTGCTCATTTGTCGCCTCTAGCATTCACTGCCGCTCGTGAACATCGACGAGATACTGAATCATTTTTATTTTTTTGGAGTTACGTCACTAGTGTTTAAAACTAAAGCAATCTGTGAAAGTGTGCATGTATTGCTGTTATGCTTATAGTTGGGGATTCTGTTTTTGCCATTACCAAACTTGCTCGGTGCTATAATATTAATAACCAGCGCTTCTCTGAACGCTGTGCTTTTTAAAAGCCTGTAGTTAAACGCTTTTATGTTAGTATTTTAAACATAACAGTCATTTGCTGTACTAGGTACTCGAATCGGGAATTGAACCCAGGATATCGAGATCACGGCCCGGTACTCCAACCATAAGACCAATTGGACGTTATCAAACTTAATACCATGTCATGGTATTAAGTCATGATATAATAAGTACAGCCTGTCAAAACGTGCTTAGCCTACAACCTACTTAAATTACATATTTAAATTAAATAGGTCCTTAGGTTCCTAGTTTGAAAATTATGATGACTGTAGATAATTATTATTATCAGTAACTTTCTCAAATTAATGTACTACTGATGATATTATTATACAAATTATGTTTCAAAGGTCACACAAAACAACAATATGTAGGTACCTCTAATAACGGCCTCATTCATTCATCATTGTGACATATTTGTAGACAGATAGCGGTATGTAGGGAAGTAATGTTCGGAATAACAGATTGATCGAGTGTCTTAGGGTGCATCCACATTTGACGAATTATCATAATCATCATCTTATCTAATCATCATACTTAATCGCTTCATAGATACTTACTTACTCCATTGGCTAAGCAAACCGAAACGAGTCTTGGCCTCCAAAACAAGAGAACGCCACTTCGGTCGATCCTGCACTACTTGTTGCCAGTGCTTGGTCTGAAGTTCTCGCAGATCACTCTCGACGACATCTTTCCAGCGATACCTAGGTCGACTTGCTGGGCGTCGGCTCATCGATCGGCTCTGATATGCTTTATTCACGAGATGATCCTCGTCCAGTCTCTCGAGGCTTATTGCTTTATATTACGCATAAAATGCAGCGACCGGCTTACGCGCTGAACGCAAGCAGTCACTAAGTATAACGGTTTGGTGCGCTTTAGCACAACTCCTGCAAGGATTGATGTCGAATCAGAAATTTGTATAGAAAAAATATGTATGAACTCTTAAAATTCGAGTTCAATGTTGAGTTCACGAGAATTGCCCCCTGCGCGTTTGTCTGTTCAGTTCACTGACTAACACGCGAGCCGTTGCGCTCGAACTGTGCGCGGGTGATAAGTGATGCACGAACTAAAAAGGAACGCGCGCAGTAGAAATTTGTATGGACGAATGTATGAAATCTCTAAATTCAACTTCAAACGTGCGCAGCTCACGGACGGTTAGTGAAGGTTCGCGAGCTGTAGCACTACCATGAGTTTGAAATACTATCCTCGCTATCGAAAACTATCGCTTTGTCTCTTTCATTGTGATGCATGTGAAAGAGACAGAGCAATAGTTTACGTTATGTCAGTTTTCGATGTCAACTCATGGTAGCGCTATTGCATGCACATTCGAGGCGTAATCGCTAGATGTGGACGCACCCTTAATTTATGTTTCTTTGCCGGGTATTTCCTGTGGTCCATTTGCTTTGCTGAAATTACTTAGCCTGTCTAACGAAGATTGACTTGTGTTATTAGGTTCAATTTTGTTTAGGATGAAAGGTTTTAATAGAATATTGTTCAGGCATAGTAGAACTGGCACGTTTGAGATAACTTTGAAAAAATACCTATGATTCAGTTGGCCTGATTCCCTTGTAAGGTTGCGAAGGTCAGACAGAGAGCTTCACTGTAATTATCAGACTCCCCAAATTGTAGAGCATACTCCGGGTTCCATACCTCCGTTTGGACGTATACGAGAAATACACGATGATGTCTTATCAGATCGCTCGACGCGTTGTATCGTTAATCTAGATGAAGCTATCCGCGCGATTTTCCTGTGAATCTAATAGTAGGTATTGGTTGTTTGTGCGAGTATCGCAAAGTAGCATTGTTGTAACGATAACGCCTTGTATTAATATATTAGGCTGCTATGCTACAGTTTCTATAATGCGTCAATAGAGAGAGAAAAATTTATGTCGCCATTGCCACTTCTCTCATGGCGTATGGTAACCCCATTGGTTTTAAAACACCTGAATTTCATTAGTTCCTCAAAAAAAATTACTACAAGCCTTTTTCGATGCATTAAGATAATCAAAAATCTGTGAAATTTTATACGTATTCAGTAATCACTATGGATTGGTAGGTATATAAATAGCCATTTCTCAATTACATTGTGCATGTTGATTTCTTTCTTTTCAAAAATATATTTTGTTTTCATTATTCGTATTTTTTTATCTATAGTAATAAGAGGTAGGTACTTACTTTCCATTTTGGTGCCATTACAAAATTCCACCCTATATTTCCTAGAATTAAATCTAAGTGTGATGAATTGAAACAAACATTATGATATATTTGATTTTTTTAATCGATAATCATATTCCAGTGACTGAGAAACTCGATAACATTTTCCCTAAAAAACTCGACGCACCCATACACATTATTTACAAACGTTCCAAATTACATACGAATTACACTTTAAAAGATCCAGAAACACTTTAATCCTGTAATGCAGAAGGTATTAACTGTCACACACGCATTTCATCGATGGCAGCTTGCGGGAGTGTGGGGGTATGGGAGGCTTTCCCTCTCCGGAGGGTAGCATGGGGCCCCCCTCTAGAGTCCCCGTCCCTCCCTGGAGACCCCTGCGCGGCAGACCCGTTAGGCGGCTGGAATTTCTGTTGCCTCAGCTCTTGGAGAGGCGGCGAGTTATTAAACTTGTTCAAATTCTTCGGCATAGTGGCATAACCCATTTGGGGGTAGCTCGTGTTCGGGATACGGAAACTGCTGTTCCGAGAACCTAGCTTACTCGGTAACATGATGTTATCCATACTCATGGTTGGGCTAGGTGGTGACTTAGGCACGTCTAAAGGCCCTTTGAAATTCAACGCAGACAAATGCGCGTCAGAACCCATCATATGCTTCTTACGATTCTGCCTCTCAACGTCTACTACTAAACTTGGGGCATGAGTCGGATCCATATGGTAATGAGAATGCTTTCCCGATATCGTTTCAAAGTGCTTCTCATTGAAACGCTGCTGTTTTCCTCTAGACCTTGATTTGTCTCTCTGGTAGTATACTCCGGCAAATATTAGCACGTTTAGGATGAGAAGTGAGCAGCCAATTGCTATGGTCACGCTAAGTGCAGTAGAATAAGCCGCATATCCCGCCGCCTCTAAACTAGCTAATGTATTATCCGTTGTATTAACAGCTTGTAGATCTCTTCCTGGTAGAATGGTAGCACAAGTAGCTAGTATAGTATCAACAGTAGTCAAGGCTGTATCGGAATAAGTTCCATTTGATCTTTTGATGTCATTATCGTTTATATTCCTGGCAAGAGGATCAGGTCGGACGATGCCTTCGTAAAGGTCTTGTTCGTTGTGGTTTCTGAACAGGTTATGTCTTGCTGCGACGTCTTCCATACCAGCACGATGGAGTTCTGGAACCAAACGAAGCCAGACGGAAAGCTGATGCGCCCTGAAGTGGTTCTTAAGCCTTGGCTTTATTCCTATGGAAGAGAAAGGATATCGTTAACGTCTTATTCTGCATTTATGAATAAAATGGGATCCGAAATAAATGACACGTCTATGGCGAAGGCAATGTATCTCCCGTAAGCCGGGAAATGGTTCGAATCTCGGTATTTGTAATTTAAAACATATTTGCGTCGTGTCGGGGAAAGGTTTTTGCGCTATCTAGTTATTCTTCTTTATCTAGATAAGAAGGCTCTTTTACAATATTGTCTGCTTAAAGACGCCCCTAAAAGACAATGGAGTGCTAAGTAAAGAATTTATGATAACAATTCATTTCATTTAGGTATTCCATTTTGTGAATGTTTGTCATTGTTTTGAAATGTTTGCACTTACGAATTACGAGAAATGTTGATGCGTACAAGTTACAAAAATAAACATTCCATTTCGATGTATTTTTTTAAATTATGTTAGTTTGTGTATGATCAGTGTTAAATGATTGCAAATTTGATTATTAACTTAATGTAAATTACTTTAGGGTTCACTTTAACTTGCCTATTTGGGTTGAAAAGACACGTGAATAGTTGAAGGGATGGAGAGTTACATAGGCTACTTTTTGGCCCTTTTCTAACCACCCATTTTAGGAAAGTGAAGAACGGGGGCGAAGCCGCGGCCAAAAGCTAGTATAACATGTAAACACAATATGTTGTTTTTCTTATAACAACGTAATATATCCGAATTTAATCAAACAGTGTCCTTTTACTCGTAACAAGTTAATAACGTCTTTATTAGGGCTTTATAGAGGAAACTAGAACGTTAGATAAATAAGCTGGTAGAGGGGTTCGCTGAACTCTATCTAGTTAAGTGACTAGCTCGTGTAATAGTAAATCAGAGAGGTCATTGCTTTCCAATTTTCTTGTACTTAATACAATTTATTCTTAATTACACTCTGTGAGTGTACTTTGTTAGTCAAGATTTTCCTTTGTGTTCTTTATACTATTTATAAAAAAAGTAATTTAGGGAGGGAGTCTACAGGAGATTTTGGTGTCCATGGGCAGCAATGGTTTAGCATTAGGCGATTTGGGTGCTTTTTGCCACTAATAATATAAAAAAAGTAAAATATTGTTACAGAAAATCACATAGCTTATGGTTTTACCTATGTGTTATATGAGTTATATCTTTAGGAACCATATCAAAGTTTTACTTAAAACAACTGTTTTAAATAAAAAAAATAGTAACTACTATTGAATAGCTTTTCATTTCAAACATTTTCAGTGACCAAACAATAAAATATGGGACAAAAAGATTGATCGTTTCTTTAGGCTAATTAGGATTAATAATTTTTTGGCGAATCGTCTCCATGGTTGGTTAAAATGTTAATTAAAAAACAAGCATACGGGACCGGTAACGTAAAAAAAAAAGAATAAAACGTTTTACTTTTTAATTTATTACACAGAAAAAATAAGCAACTGGTATGAAAATAAAATACGCTAGCGGAGGTTAAATGTACTGAGTGAAAATGAAAAATCAGCAACACAACGAACAAACATAAGTGCTATGTACTTTGGGATCAACTTGATATATCTATGCGATGATGCATAAAGCACATACAAAATCCCAGACTTATTTATTCAGCAAATGTTGCCAAACATTTACTCCACGTCTAGACGCAAACATTTGTACAAAGATAAGCTTAACAAATAACAAACAAAACAGACTGTTTAAGCCATACAACAACCGAAGGGATAGGCCCTGAAAATATGCCCTTACACGCCCCCCATTCATATAATTGACCGCGTGTCACCGCAGTGCTCAGGTCCTCGTATATCACGCCTATTCGTAACAGAGGTACAGTGAGTTAGGATACAGTAACACAAACATGGACAAGCAATGAAGTTATAGAAAGTATCAACAAATATGCCGATGACTGTCCCACTCCTAAAAATCAAGGCATCCCTACTTTGATGGAATTAGGCTTAATCAACACCGCTTGCGCAAAACAGATTGGTGATCACAACCCACATACATTTTACTTCTTATGAAAAAAAAAACAAATTCTAAAAACAATGATAAAGTTTACAAGCAACCTAAAAAGATGTAAGTTGACGTAGGTAGCGGTGATTACTTATCAACAGACAACTAACCTAAATGCACTTCGAGGTGGATAATATGAAAGGAAATAAAAAGATAACAAATACTTCATTTAAACGGGACTAAACGCGACGAAAATTAATAAGTACATTCTAGCAACATTCTAGCACTTACTGCTTGACGTTTCGACAGTGTTCGCTTGTGACCACGGCTGTTGTAACGCAGTCGAAACGTCAAGCAGTAAGTGCTAGAATGTACTTATTAATTTTCGTCGCGTTAAGTCCCGTTTATATGAAGTATTTGTATAATGCAACGCGAAAGTTTAAAAACAAAAATAAAGAGATAATATAATGAGAGGGTATCCGAAGTTATACAAGACGGGCTTAGCAGACGACGCCGTGCGCTTCCAGTCCGCTTGTGACCACGGTTGTTGTAACGCGTTTGAAGTTCTGTTTTAAGTAGGTACCGTTTTTATCAAGTATTTAAATAGAGATCAATATACCAATAAGAATGAAGTTCGTATTTTAAATGCTCGTATTTTCACTCACTGTTAAACATTATATTGCACCGACCTACTTCCAACTCCCGAAGTGATGCGTAAGAGCCATCGTCTATGAATACGTGTGTTTTTTAGAGATGACACAAAGGTTGTAATTAAGAGTCTGTTGACTCAACATGCGTGAATATGAGAACACGCCTCGTAATTTAATTTAATTATCTAGATGATGTCGGTATAAGTGGTAGTGGTGTTAATGAAAATTAACTGACGCTTTTATCATTGTAAGCCGTGACAATGATATTTCATACGCAGTATGATCTGCATTAATTTATGAGACTGTCATGGAAAATGTTTAGGCTCTCATAGTAGTAGAATGCCAATGCTATATTGATGAAAACCTATGAACAGTATCAGGTATGCTAATCATAATTTATGATGCCCCTGGTACTATTTGTAGGTCTACTGTAAATTTCCAACATCTCTCATACTTTTTGCATTTCTGAAACCAGATTGCTTTGGTTTCTGAGGTTTATGATCTGGAGTGCAGCCCCAACAGCATCCTGAATTGGATCCATTGTATAAATATACAAGAAGTATCTGTGAAAATTGTCATCCCTATAACCACTTGTTCTATCCAACTATTCTGAACAACATTTGTACAACAACTTTCCGAAATTCATCGAAATTTTTATCGCATTCACCACCCAAGTCATGAGACCGACATTGTATGAAAAGATTTAAAAAAAAATGTGAATTTGCAAAAGTCACAGAAAAAAAATGTTCAAAATGGTTGAAAGAATATGCGGTTAAAAGGATGTCAATATTTACAGATACAGCCTGTATTGTATGGATTAAATGAAATCTTTAAATTGAAATAAATTATTACCATAAGAAGGAGGTAGTCTAAAATGTTCTCTAATACCTTGTCTATGAGACCGTAAACCTGTTAGTGAGTGGTAAATAGGGAACACATTCGTGCTGCCTTATCGGCCTTGTTTATTGATACTAGTAGATGGCGCCACTGTGCTGACCAATTAGTGGCGCGTACTGTTTTACCTTCTTTCTCTTCTCCTGTTGCGTGCGTGCTGTAATGTATTGTTTTTACTGTAAATATATTTTTTCCGTTTTATATTGCGAGTTTACATTTCTACGGACCCTCTGAACACCCCTTTTCATGGTCCTTCGAGCCGGATTTGAACCAGCGACCTATGGATAAAGTAATAAAGTGCGATCGTCTGTTCCGGCGAGAGTGTCATCGTCATCGACGTGTGAGCGTGCACAAGCCCCGGATCTACCTAAAATCACGCTGCCGAAATTCAGTGGGAATTATGGCGACTGGCTAGCATTCAAAGACCTTTACATCACGATGATTCATAGCAACGAGGATCTCAGCCCTGTCCAGAAATTCTACTATCTGAAGTCGTGCTTAGTCGGCGAGGCTGCGTCGTTGGTATCGACATTAGAATGTACGAGCGAAAATTACGATAAAGCCTGGTCTTCGGTTGTGTCGCGATACGATAATAAGGTGTTAATAGCTAACCATCACTTAAAAAACATTTTGTCGTTGGGTAAAGTTAATGGTAAATCGTATACATTAAGAAAATTGTTGAATGATTTTATGCAGTACTATAATTCACTGTTGTCACTGAATATTTCGAACTTGCAGGACGTTATGTTAATACATATCTTGTCAGCTAAACTTGATTTCAGTTCTTTACGCGATTTTGAGTTGCAACGAAGTGGTAATGATTTTCCTAGTTTGCAGCAATTCCTAACCTTTTTCCAACAGTGTTGTCAAGCATTAGATATGCTACACCATGAAGAGACAGTGGCCCCTGCAAAGGTTATGTCTCCAGTGAAGAACACTGCTCATGTGACTGTTGGAAGCAGCAGTAATGCCAATGGTAAGTCAATTTGTTGTGTATACTGTAACAAAAGTCATTCTATATCAAAGTGTTTTAGATTTTTAAAGTTGACTCCGACTGACAGACTGACAATATGTGAAGAATGCTAATTTGTGTTTTCTTTGTTTATCAAATAAACACTGTGTTAGTAATTGTACCCGTGACAGTGTATGTAAAAAGTGTTTGCAAAAGCACCACCCTTTGTTGCATGTTGATGTCAAGCCTAGTGTTTCCACGGAATGCCCCCAAACAAGTGATTCCCCAAGTAAATCCCCCACGAATGTTGTAATGACATCTTCAATAATTACACATAATAACAATAATGCTGCATGTCATGTGTCTCTTCTGCCTACTGCATCTGTGTATGTATGTAATGGGGAAGGTAAGCGATTTGACTGCACAGTGCTTTTGGATATAGGTAGCCAAAAGAATTATGTTAGCTCTGCGTTTGCTAACAAGTTAGACGGTGTTCATTTTGAGGATGCAGTTCAAACTGTGGCGGGGGTGGGAGGTCACACAAGTAAAATAAAGCATAAAGTTGCTTTGTCAGTATATTCTAACTGTTCTGACTTTAAATATTGTTCAGATTTTGGTGTGTTAGATGTTATTACTGATCCTTTGCCAGCGGTAACTGTGCCCAAGGAGGCACTACCTTCTCTTATGCATCTGCATTTAGCTGACCCTAATTTCAATGTCTCTAAAGAGATAGATTTGATACTTGGTGTTTCGTGTTTTGCAAAATGTCTTAGAGAAGGAAAGCTAGATTTAGGCCCAAATATGCCTACATTAATTAATACCGCATTCGGATGGACTTTCTGCGGTGATTTTGTAGGTCAGCATGTTGTAGGTCAGCATGTTCCAAGCTCGAGGAGCTTTATGTCTGTCCTACATGAAGACATTAAAAAATTTTGGCAATTAGAGGAAATGCCTAATGATGATATTGATAATATTTTTTGTAACTGTAAGGTAATTGAAAAATCAATAATTAATTTTGTCAATTCTGACCATACGGGACAGATAGCTGTTTTTGAACACCGTCATGCAACTGCTCCCTCCGTTTTTGTCTATAGGCCAATCACCACCAGTCGTGTGGAAAAATTTAAGGGAAATGTTGAACACAAGGTTTCCCTGATGCAAGCTGGTAAGAACAGTAATATTGATGAGCTGTACAATACTTTATTTAATGTCATTCAAAAGGAATTTGAAATAATTTTTACAAAGAAAAAAGTCCAAGTAGATAACACTAAAACTAAATTTAGTGATTGGGCTACCAAAGGCATCTTTAAAAGTAGACGCACTTTATTCAAATTATATGATACTAAAGCAAACACGAATGATCCGCAAATAATTGAATATGTTAGAAACTACTCTAAACTATTTAAAAAAGTCTGTGCAATAGCAAAGGCTAATTACTTAAAAGAAAAAATTAGAAATTCTAGTAATAAAATAAAGACCACTTGGAATATGATTAATAAAGAGACTTGTAAAATACTACTCAAGATCACAAGTACTCTCTAAAAATTTATAATAAACAACTTAATGAGGATGTTGAAGTGGCAAAGGCGTTTGAAACTTTCTTCTCTAACGTACCCCTTATTACTACTAGTCATTTAAATTCGAGCCCTCAGCTTGCTTATTGTCATCTTCGATCGAGTGTAGATGAGTGTTTAACTTCTTTTAGTTTCCACCACATCAACTCGGAAACTATACTTAAAACTTTTTAAAGATATAAATATAAAGAAAACAGAAGATTTGTGGGGTATATCAGTAGAAATATTAAGAAATATAATAAACATTATTGCCCCTTATTTAGCTGTAATATTTAATGAATGCGTAGATATCGGTCAATTTCCAAATTTGATGAAATATAGCAAGGTTCTACCACTGTTCAAATCAGGTGATAGAAGTGACCCATCTAATTATAGACCGATATCCATCCTACCAGCCCTTAGTAAAATATTTGAAAAAAATTATATTCAATCAATATTGGGTCATTTTAATCTCAATAAATTATTACATAATAAACAATTTGGATTTACTAAGGGCAGATCTACTACTGATGCAGGAGTTGCACTCATCAAGCACATTTTTGATGCATGGCAAAATAAGCAAGATGCTGTAGGTATATTTTGCGACCTTTCTAAAGCATTTGACTGCGTTAATCACCAAACATTATTAATGAAGCTACAGCATTACGGTCTCACAGACAGCTCTTTGAGCTTAATACGGTCATACCTAAGTGATAGAATTCAAAAAGTCAATGTTAATGGAATTGACTCTTCCGGTGCCCTCTTACACATGGGAGTGCCCCAGGGCTCGATATTAGGGCCCTTACTGTTTATTATATATGTAAATGACCTTCCTTACCTTACTAAAGACTTGTGTGACATAGTATTATTTGCAGATGATACTTCTTTAATTTTTAAACTAATAGACAGAAAGATAACTTTGACGATGTAAATAATGCTCTCACCCAAGTGCTAAATTGGTTCACTGTAAACAATTTGCTTCTAAACGCTAAAAAAACTAAATGTGTTTAAATTTACATTGCCCAACGTAAGACAGGTCAGCACTAGGATCAATATGAACAATGAAGATGTTGAAGTTATTAATTCTACCGTATTTCTGGGCATTAGGTTAGATTCAAAATTACAATGGGGCCCTCATATTGCAGCTCTGGCTGGAAGACTCAGTTCAGCTGCATATGCAGTCAGAAAAATAAGACAACTGACCGATATTGAAGCAGCAAGACTTGTATATTTTAGTTATTTCCATAGCGTTATGTCTTATGGTCTACTCTTGTGGGGAACTGCGGCTGACATTCAAGCCATATTTGTGCTACAGAAGCGAGCCGTCAGAGCCATATACGGACTTAGACCACGAGACTCGCTTAGAGATTTGTTCAAAGAAATCAACATCTTAACATTAGCATCACAGTATATTTTTGACTGTATAATGTATGTTTATAAAAATCTCAATTTATTACCGAAGAAATCTGATAAGCATAGCCTAAACACCAGAAATAAACACAAACTTGCTGTTCCAAATCTCAGACTTCATAAAATTGGTAATTCATTTGTCGGAATGAGCATTAAAATTTTTAACAAATTACCACAAACCCTTGTTGATTTACCCACACATAAATTTAAATCTAAAGTTAAATCTTATTTGATGGCAAATGCCTATTATACAATTGAAGAATACCTAAATGACAAGAATTTGTGGAAATGATAAGCTGTTCACCTACACAGTGTTATGTATTATGAAATTATATTTTATTTAATTCTTTAAAAAAAATTTATGATAACAAATTTGAAAAGATTAAGTTCTACTGAGTTTCTTGCTGATTCTTCTCGGTAGAAATTGACCTTCCGAATCAGCAGTAGATTATAAAATTTGACATTCATAAATGTTCTGTAAAGGACTTAAATTGAATAAAGACATTTTGATTTGATTTGATTTGATTTGATGATGTTTGTCATTTCAGGAGAAAAAGTGTGAGCAGAGCTATCTAGAGTCTGTATCCAGGGATGGTGAAGGAAGGTATTGTGTTGATTTGCCGGTCGACCAGGAGCTTCTGCCAAAATTAGGTAACTCATACAATGTTGCTTTTCGTTGTCTCATGTCATTGGAAAAGAAGTTTGAGAAAAATCATAGCTTTTTCAAGGATTATAAAGCATTTATAGATGAGTTTGTTAACCTCGGTCATGGCCATTTTGTTGACATAAAGCCCCACAAAACTGATGAAATAGAATATTACATGCCTCATCATGCTGTAATAAGGGAAAGTTCCTCTAGCACTCGTCTTAGAGTGGTGTTTAATGCTTCCCAGGCTTCTTCATCTGGTTTGAGTTTGAATGATGTACTCCTTGTGGGCCCAGTCGTGCAACCTGACATGTTTGCCATACTTCTAAGATTCCGTACATATGTTTATGTGTTTGTCTCTGATATAACTAAAATGTACAGGCAGATTCGAGTAAAGCCCCAGTATCAAACACTGCAGCGTATTCTATGGAGAGACGACCCATCGCAGGATATAAAGTGTCTTCAGCTGGGTACTGTGACATATGGGACAGCATCTGCGAGCTACCTTGCTACTAGAACATTGGTGCAGTTAGTTGAGGATGAAGGTGAGGCTTTTCCTTCTGCTTCTAAAGCACTACTTAATAGCACTTTTGTTGATGACATTTTGCATGGTGATAATGACTTGTCCTCCGCTTTGAATACCATGAACGAGTTGCAAGTTTTGTTAGACAAGGGTAAATTTGAGTTGCATAAATGGTACTCTAATAGCTCAAAGCTAATGTCACACATACCTCCTGAGAAACGTGAGAAATGTCATTTCTGTTTTGATAAGAAAGAAGATTCTTGTATCAAAACTTTGGGGTTGAAATGGGAACCTGAGTCTGATAAGTTTCAGGTTGATGTGCCTAAATATTCAACTTCTGATAGCTACACTAAGCGTAGAATTTTGTCAGATATTGCTAAGGTTTATGATCCTTTGGGTTTTATTGCGCCAGTTACTGTCTATGCTAAATTGATAATGCAAGATATCTGGAAATTGAAAGATATTGACTGGGATTCTAATGTGCCTGATGCTATTCTGCTTAAATGGAAATTGTTTTGTGCCAATCTTGAATGCTTGGATATGGTTTCAGTGCCTCGTCTCATGGTTGATCCGGGTGCAGAGAGGGTCGAGCTCCATGGCTTCGCAGACAGCTCAACGAAGGCGTATGGCTGCGTGCTGTACATTCGGTGCAGCCATGCTCAAAAAATTACAGTCCACTTAGTCTGTGCGAAGACTAGGGTTGCTCCTCTCAAACATGTTACTCTCCCGAGGTTAGAACTATGCGCTGCACTGCTCCTTGCTAAGCTTATGAGCACTGTTTCTAAAGTCTTGAATATTTGTTCTGATAACATGTTCTATTGGACTGATTCAATGATTACTCTGTGTTGGATTAAGAATGATCCCTCTAAACGTGATGTTTTTGTGTCCAATAGAGTTGCTCAAATACAAAGTTTGTCTTTAAAGGACAATTGGTTTCATGTAAAATCCTCTGATAACCCCGCTGATGTGGCTTCACGTGGATTAGAACCAAAGGATTTTCCCAGCTGTAAAATATGGTTTGATGGTCCCCACTGGCTTTCCCAGCTTGATGCGCCTTGGCTTGAATCACCTCAAGTAATCCCTAAGGACATTTTAGTAGATACTGATACCTCCAATAGTAAGCCCAGTGTAACTCTACTTAGCCATGAGGAAAATAAAAACGATTTTCTTAATGTATTTGAGAAATTTTCTTCTTGGAGTCGATTAGTAAGAGTCATGGCATATGTGCGCCGTTTTTGCCATAATGTAAGGAATCCAAGGTCTAAATGTACTGATTTTTTGACAAGCGAGGAGTTAAGTCATGCATCTATTGTTGTTGTTAAACTCGTGCAGCATGCACATTTTCATAAAAATGCCGATGGATCTGTCTCATCAAAGGCAGGCTCTGATTCGAAGTCTTTAAAATATTTAAATATATTTTCAGATGATGAAGAAATGTTCCGTGTAGGCGGTCGCTTATTTCATGCTGCTATCCCTGTTGAGCAGAAATTTCCTTTGTTACTACCAGCACAATGTCATATCACTGATTTATTAATTAGATTTGAGCATGAGAGATTATTGCATGCCGGAACGCAAACAACTTTGTCTAGCCTGCGAAGGTTCGTTTGGCCGCTGAATGCTCGAAATAGCGTACGTCATTTCATACATAAGTGTGTTCGTTGCCACAGGTTTAAAGCTGAAGCTGCTTCACAAATAATGGCTGACTTACCGAAGTGTCGCGTAACGCCTTCACGGCCTTTTCTGTTCACAGGCATAGACTTTGCAGGGCCACTGTCTGTCAAGATTGCCCGCATAAGAAAACCTCTCATTACTAAAGGTTATATATGTCTTTTTGTTTGCTTAAGTACTAAAGCGATTCATGTCGAGCTTGTATCTGATCTCACTACTAAAGAATTTTTGAATGCTTTGCGTAGATTCATTTCTAGACGCGGTAAATGTATTCAAATATACAGTGACAATGGTACCACATTTCATGGAGCTAAAAATGAGCTTCATGAGTTATTTAACATGTTTAAAAAAGATTTTGAACAAATCTCTGATTTTGTAGCTTTAGAGGGCATCGAATGGCGTTTTATAGTTCCTCATGCAGCTCATTGGGGCGGGATATGGGAAAGCTCTGTAAAAGCTCGTGAAACATCACTTAAAAAGAGTGTTAGGTAATACTGTATTGTCTTATGAGCATTTGTATACCCTCTTGACGCAAATTGAGGCTATTGTAAATAGTCGACCAATAACTCCATTGAGAGATTTGGATGGTGATGAGCAGTGTCTCACACCAGCTCATTTTTTAATAGGCAGCAGTCTAACTTCCTTTCCAGAAGGTGATTTTTCTAAATTTCCTGATAACAGGCTAGATATTTATCGACAAATATGCAAACTCAGACAGACTTTCTGGAAAAGATGGAAGGCTGACTATCTAAATACTTTACAGATGAGGTATAAATGGTATAAAGTAAATCCTGATTTGTTATTAAATACCGTGGTATTGTTGAAGGATGATAATTTGCCACCTTTGTCTTGGCCTCTAGGTCGTGTAGTAGAGCTCTGTAAAGGCAAGGATAGTCATGTGCGAGCTGTTGTTGTAAAAACTAAAACAGGTCAATACTCTAGACCTATTACCAAAATTGCTCCACTACCCTTTGAGCAAAATACCTAATGTTTTTTTTTTTATCAAATGTACTGTGTAAACATTTTTTCCATTAGTTGATATTGTTTAATAAAATGTGTGTCTATAGCATCATAATTTTATTGCATTGTATTGATGTAATGTTTCAAATGTGATACTCAATGAATATATAGGTATTAACTGTATGTAAGTACATACTATGTTTATTTTTTATTAATAACATAAAGATGTTATCTTAGAATATACTTTCAGTTGCTATTATTCGTGTACCTATACTGATTGTATTTGTTGTCTCTATTGTTTATAATTACACTGATTTTGTAAAGTGCAAAGTGATAGTGCAATTTATTTTCATAAGTTTGTTGTATAATCTGCAGCGTTAAATAAGATGTGCTTATGATAAAATTAAGGTTGTAATGCTCGTAGGACTTCCATAAGGTTGTGTACATTGTATGATGCCAAGAGCGCCTTAGTTCATTTATATGTTTGGGTTGTTTTATCGCTTAAATGTGTTACTATGATTTTCATAAATAATTATCATTTTTGTTTTGTGAAAATTGAAATAAATGTGTAATTTCAATGGGGCGGGTGTATGGTAAATAGGGAACACATTCGTGCTGCCTTATCGGCCTTGTTTATTGATACTAGTAGATGGCGCCACTGTGCTGACCAATTAGTGGCGCGTACTGTTTTACCTTCTTTCTCTTCTCCTGTTGCGTGCGTGCTGTAATGTATTGTTTTTACTGTAAATATATTTTTTCCGTTTTATATTGCGAGTTTACATTTCTACGGACCCTCTGAACACCCCTTTTCAGTGAGATTGAATACTTGAATAGGCCCGTCACCTAGGTGTCGTCTATGGTTCCATTCAATCTAGATAAACGGGAACGGGGGTTGACGACTTATCGTGTCCGTGAGGGTTTCTATCTTACCTACTAGATGTAAGGAGGGTTGGTTACACCCTTTTCTGTATAAGGGTGGATACGAGGAATGAGATTTTGATTAAGTGTAATGTGAATTTAAATTTAAGTTTCAGTTAAACTTACAAATGATAATTATTACATATCAAACTATCCATATTTGCACACATACTCATGTATTGAACTACCTAGTGTGATAGGTCGTTTTGTTTTGGTAGACATTATTTGTTTATTAGTTCGAAACTTGACTAATAGATAGCGATGAGTGTCGATTACATCGCATAGATCTTTCGTCTTTAGCGCTACATATAAGCCTTGTCGTTGTTATTAGAATGTATTTATGAATGATTTCAGAAAATTTGGGTATCTGTGTAGATCAACTGGATATTTTTCAATTGGTGCTAAGATCTACCCACTGACTACCTACCATGACTACTAAGGCAATAAATGATTTGATTGATTGATTGAATTCTGCATTGCGATACATTTACGATACGCAAACGCTACGATTTATGTGAAAAAATCGTTCTTGTTCCAAGTATATCGGTTAGAAGACAATTCTGCTACACCTCGAATTTGCTTTCCAAATCCATAAAAGCCTACTTTACCCTTATCTAAGCAAATAGACAATTTTTAATCGGTTTTCAACCTTATCTTATCTGCATAAAGTTCAAAATCTGGTGGTCCCGTATGGCACATAGGCTTTGTCACTGTCAACGTGTCACTCACCTATTTCCAAATACTTCTGATGGGTTGAATCATACTCCTCCCAGTTCACTCCGCGGAATTTGTTCCTCTCTCTTGACGCTGGGAGCACTACCTCCTGCCTAGCGTTGTCGTTTGGGTTCCTGCGAACAATCGGAAATTGGTTCAGAACGAAAAGAAAGTATAAGTATAGTAGGCTTCGCTAATCCAGACTCTAGTTACTTCGGTGCTGGCAAGGTGAACTGTATGTATATAAGGCTTGCTAGTAACTGTAGGGAATGGCGTAATAAAGAAGAGGCCTATACTCAGCAGTGGGTGGCTGATGGCTGACATGATGATGATGATTTATCGATCATTTATCTAAGTCACAATTTTAAAAACTAATATGTAGGCTCCTACATAGGTATAGAATTAAAATTTTACAATTAAATTACACATCCCTTTAACCACGTATTCTACCAACCATTCTGAACAACATTTGTCTACCACTTTTCGAAATTCATCGATTCTTTTTCGATTCCTCATACAAAATGACCAAGTCACGTGACCGGCTTTGTATGAATAGTTGAATTATTTTTACGCGAGTTTCCAAAATTCATAGAACAAATGTTGTTCAGGTCGGTAGAACAAATGCTCAAAGGGGTGTAAATGTACACATACACACACACCCTGTAAAGAACATTTTACGGGATAAAGTGTACAAAACGCATCTCACTTTGAATATACTAAACGCAACGTCATTACTCCAGCGCAGGTAATGATGACGTCACCGTTTGCTCTTCTTTGGCACAAACGAAACATCGTGATGAAAAGACAATGTGGGCAGGCGCTAATTTGAATCGAAATTGAGGGGCAGTTCATTTGCACTCCGCACTTTGACAGAAATTCCATTGTGAGGGTCCGTTGATATTGATTCACTATTATACTTATAGACTCATTGATTGTCGTATAGGTTTCAATCATCTGATCAAAGCCAAGCAATCCCTTATTTAAGACGTTCAATGCCACCTGCCACACGTTGATGGACACGCCAAAGATTCTGAACACGCCTAGCGGGTTTAAGGCATGGTGAAAGAAATTCGCAACAACACGCCAGGCGTGTCGGTGGCATTGACTGTGATTAGTGGCAGACGACCAGACGGATCACCTAATTTTAAGATTGCCGCCGCCCATAGACACCTAAAAGCCCAGCAACGCCAATAGAGTCACAAGTGCACTGCCGACCTTTAACACCCTTTCCCCCAATTGGGCCTCCAGTACCCTCATTCACTTGACGAAACACAGCACAGCCCAGGCGCTACTTAACGCCAGTCTTTTGTAGAGCTACACTATCACTCACGTCGAGCAGGTCCATTCATGCCGAAGCGTGGCTCTCTCACGGATAGAATGAATGAATGAATGAATGAATGAATATGCTTTTTATTGCACACAAAACAGAGGTATAAAACTTAAAACTAGTTATAACAGGAGTAATGTACAACAAAGGCGGCCTTATCACTAAGATAGAATTTAAGTTAATATATTTATGATATAGGTGGCAGACGAGCCGACGGTCCACCTGATGGTAAGCAATAACCGCCGCCCATCGATACCTGCAACACCAGTGGTGTCACAAGTGCGATGTTCTGAGCAATATTTTTATCAAATCGCTTAACATAAAAAGTGACCTTAGGAATCTCAAAAGTACACAAGTACGAGTGTAGCGACTTTATTTCATTAGATTCTTGTTAAAATTCATAGCATTCACACTGCCAAATATCTTGTATTCCTCACAAATTCTACCAATCTTCCTTTCACCCTCTAAACTTGGATCTTACATAATTTCAGGAGCAAATAAATGTAATTGAGGTAACGTTTCCGAACAAGGTGCGATCCTCTAAAATGTTGGGGAAATTAAAGAAAATACCCAAGGTGTTTGGAAGGGAATTCTGATGCCTTGATGGTGACTTTATTAAAGAGACGGAAATTAATTTAGAAGGATACTTGAACTTAGCGATAGGTCGATGTCTTCTACGTGGGATAGAATATAGATAGATAATACTGTAAAGTAAGATATCAGCCTATACAGGATGTAACAAAAAGGGGGTATCATCCCAAAGTGAACCGATTTTGACACGCTTTACAAATCCCATATTAGTCTTTTTAACCTGCCAAGTTAATATTACGATTATTAATATTTAATTGAAATCCGATTCTTCATGAAATCCATTTCAATTTGCACACCACTAATATCAATCAGCTGATAGGAATATTAACTTTTGACCGCCCCTTATTGAATGGTTACCGCCCCTTCCATTCCTGACAATTGTTTGCATACAAAATTTTATAAATTAATTACGGTAAGATTGTTTTTTTTTCTTAATATTTTTTTTATTAATTTGTTACTTTGCATATAGAATCTACACAAGGTACACATTATTTCTCTTTATGGTTGATACCCCCTTTTTGTTACACCCTGTATACTGTCTTATAGCGGGGTAAAGGCTTCCATTATAAAAAAAAGTCATCGCTGCTATGATAGGATTAGGCTTTGTCCGAGCTATGTTCGATAAATTAGAAACATACTTTTGCTCGGCCTAGAAATCGAAGGAAAAAAGATTTACTTTTTTTGCACAAATTCACAACTTAAGAAGTAGACATTACAGAATTTAATAATTTTGGCGGTCTTCATAGGTCTTTATACGATACATTTTTTTATGTGATAGGAAGCAGACGAGCAGACGGATCACCTGATGATAAGCGATTGCTGCCACCCATAGACACCTGCAACACCAGTAGAGTCACTAGTGCGTTGCCAACCTTTAACCCCCTTTCCCCAATTGGGCCTCCGGTACCCTCACTCACTTGGAAACACAGCGCATGCACTGTTTCACGCCAGTCTTCTGTGCGGCTGTGGTATCACTCCGGTCGAGCCGGCCCATTCATGCCGAAGCGTGGCTCTCCCACGGTCTCCCATGGTCCCTCCCCCCGATGGCTTCCCCGGTACCCTCACTCGCTAAGTAAATATCACTGATAGTTCAGAGATGAACCAAATTATTGAACAAAATATTGGCTTTGACTACTAAAAACACATGCTTCAAACAAAAAGTTGTTGCATTCGAAAACTGAATTTAATATCGCAAAGATATTCGAAATTGAAATCCAAGCTATAAACAATAGACGGTACCAATTTCTCAGAAACAGTCAAAGTGAACTGAATCTAAATGCACCGGCATAAAGTTGTTTATCGTGTGCAATCTGCTTCTCAAAGTTCCGGTAACTTTCTCTCTAGTAAATTGTGCGTTGTTCAACTGTTAGCGGACTACATACGACGTGAACTAACAGCAGTGGAACCGTGGGAGAGCCACGCTTCGGCATGAATGGGCTTGACTGGAGTGATACCACGGCCTCACATAAGACCAGCGTAAATCAGCGCCTGCGCTGTGTTTCGTCAAGTATCAGGTGATCCGTCTGCTCGTTTGCCACCTATCACATAAAAAAGTAGGTAAGTAAGGATATCGCATTGCTCAGTGATCAGTGACGGCCTCAATGGCGCAGTGGCTAAGTTCGCCCGAAGCGCGGAAGGTCCCGGGTTCGATTCCCGGTCAAGTCAATTTAGAAAACTACATTTTCTAAGTTTTCTTGGGTCGGTGTTCTGGGTTGGCGCCCCCAGTTAATTATCGTCATCTGGTAGTCATAGTACAGGAGTTGCCTTAGTTTGAGACCAGGTTGATTGGTGTGATTGTCTGGCGCATTATTTTTTTATCTCGGCGTGTTTCGTGAATGACAGAGATATACATGAGCGCAACAGTAACAAACTCTTCTATATCAAGGTCAACTAGTTCCATCGTTTTGTGTCTCGTAGTCAGACAGTCAAATGATTAGACTATCCATTTTAAGGCAATTGATCAACTCCAGCCATAAAACAATAGACGGTAACAATTGCTCGAAACAGTCAAAGCGAACTAAGTCTAAGAGCGCCGGCACAAAGTTACTTATCGCGTGTCGTCTTATCGGAGTTCCGGCAAGTTTCTCTTAAGTGTAAAACTTGGCGTGGTCCAACTGTTAGCGGGTACGGGCAAAAGGAACTATAGTGAAACCGTCAAGTATCTAACAAGAATATACATGTTGTACACAAACAAAAGAGAGACGCACAGCGCGTGTCAAATGGACCCCATTCGAAATGTTTTTTTTTTTTACTTTTTTGGTATAATTGCAAAATTTATAGATAGATTATTATTAATATTATTTCCATATGCGTAACTCTTGCCATACCATATAAGTAAAAGTAAAGTGTGTGTGATGCAATCGAACTGATTTAGGAACAAATAAAACGATCACACATGAAGTCTCAAAGTACCTATTAGGACTCTCTCACCCCTTGCCACACATGTTACACTGCGTCCACCCCCTCTGACCCCCTTAGCGTGTGACGTTATTTATTGATAGCCCCATCGATGTAGGCCCTATGGAAACAGCGACAACTTTATAGGAACACCGTCGTTATTTTCGTAAATAATAATTCTAAAATTCTTTACAATTTTTTATCTTTAGAAAAAATTATTTTAATTAAACGTCTTTTATATACATAATTATTATGTTTGCAAAGAGTATGTCTTCCTTCATTTCATTCATGTTCAAATATCAATAGCACATTATTTTGGGACTACATTTTTTACCTATCAAAATAATATATTTAATGAAATATTAATAAAAATAGGATACGTAAAAAAATAGTTCTAGTTTTAAAAGATAAAGATGCGACATTTACCAGAAGTAAATAAGTAATTTGAAATCAAAATGAATTACGTAGCCGTCCCGTACGTTACACACACACACACACAACAAACAACACACAATCGACAGCATTTTATTTTTAAGGACCCAATTGTACACCAAATAAAGCAATAAAGATATGTAATTATGATTAAAACACTGAGTCACCAACATTTTCACTTACATGCTTAAAAGACACATATCATAACTTTTTGGAAAAGACATTTTGAACAGATATGAACGTCTCAAAGGCATTAACTTTAAAACTTAACACGCTGTCATCAACAGCCCACCCTTATCGCGAATAAGACAGTATCCACACCAGACCTTATTCCATTAAAATTAAAGTGTATATTCCCGAGGCAATTACGAACCTAGCTTCAACTTTTGCAATATTGCTTGAGTTTGACGTTAAGTTTTGCTGCAATTTACAAATTTCTCTTCGCATTGTCTTTAGTGTTATCTTATCCAGTTAGATGTTACTCAAAGCCGAAGAGTTGGTAACCAGAAAAGTTTTCAAAGCGGATTAAATATTGTTTTTGTCGGGCTGTAATTGTGAAAGTAAAACGGTGTCTTTAAGTTTTATGTCCTAAGAGTGGGACTAGAGTTATGCGCTGACGAGCCGCTTATAAGATGTGTATAACGAATCAAAAAGTCAATAAAACGGTTTTTTGAGGAACAAGTGCAGTTCCCATGTTATATCATCAGGCTGGATGGCGCATTTGGTAGTGACCCTGCCTCATACGCCAAAGGTCGTGGCTTCGATTCCCATCCTGGACAAACGTGTGATGAACGCTTATGATTCTTCTGTGTCTGGGTGTTATATATGTATTTAAGTATTATATTTGTGATCCTCTGTTGTCTGATATCTGTAACACAAGTTCTTAAGCTGCTTAGTACGGAGTTAGGTCAATGTATGAGATGTTGTGTGAATTTATTTTATTATTATTAATTTATCATTAAATAAATAAAAAAAACTAACCCATTCGATCACGTCATCGTTTCAAAAAACAGTCCAATTGTTTTTATGTTGTATTTTTTTAAATAAATTAATTGAGACAACATCACATACATTGCCCTGGTCCCAAACTAAAGTTTTCTCTTGTACTATGGAAACCAGAAACAACGAAGGAACCACAAACAACCAGACCCAACACAAATATCGGTTTCATCAACAAACATTTGTGTTGGTGCGGGAATCGAACCCGCGACCCTTACGTCTCAACCGGCTCTCAAACCATTGCGCCAAACGGATCGTCAAATTGATTTTGTAATAATAAGTATGAATTTCTTTATCCTAAACCAGAACAACAATTACTTCGTCAAAACAGAAAACATTTTGCTATATTTTTGTCACATAATTACGAATTTCTCCAAACAACAACACAGCGAGTACACTAGTAAGCTTAAAACGTAGCAAATATTTGTCACGTGTCTCTTCCACTCAGAGAATATCGTGTGATGTTTTATTTATAAAAGTACAAAGCAATGGTAAGTGGAAGAAACCCGGAGAGCAAACCTAATATGCTCTCGTCAGGCCAAAGTGGGGACACAGCCGTGCATGCGTATGGGGGAAATACGCATCACATGGTAAGGGTAATAATATAGCGTAAAATGTGGGTGTAGGGAATAGGATATGATACCTATTGCTGAAATAATATTTTATGGAGAGAGTTATTAATTACATTTAAGATAATATTTAAACAAATACACACAACATCTCATACATTGACTTGACTCTTGACTGAGAAGCTTAGGCCACTTTTGTTACAAATAGCGGAGAAAAAAGGAATCATTTATGTATTATAATACTTAAATACATATTTCACACTCAGAAAATGAACGAACACAAGTGTACATGATACTAATGTTTGTATAGGGTGGAGATCGAGCCATCCAGACAGCCAACACGATCAATTAGTAAAGTACCAGCCTGTATACTGTCCCACTGTAGGACAAAGGCCTCAAGAAATCAGTCATGCTCGTCATCAGTTCGACCCTGGAATTAAACCCCACGGCTTGGTACTTAAACTTTTAGACCAATGAAGATGGTGGGGTGTCATTTAGTAATTAAAGTTAAAGTCAGCCCTTCCAGTTCAAGTTCTACATAGAAACCTGGGTTTTTAGGCGGGGCGTAAAACGATATCTCAACAGGCCTTTAGGGTGAGGATGCCCAAATAGCATTTTATTCTCTTTAAAAGGCCACATTTAGTTCATTGATGATATCTTAGCATTAACAGAGGTCACGCGTGGTACATTAGCTGTAATAAAGCGAGCATACCCACCTAAACCTGTGTAAGGAATCTATAGCGGTGTAAATGTAGCTTATTACGTAACTATTGGCGTTTTGCCAGGACACCATTGCTCTTCTAGTCAGCTTTCATTTTCATAGCTGAATAAAAACCTTATAAGATATGTAATTCGGCATGGGCTATTCAGAGGTTCACATGTACGCTGTTAGGTTGCTCGCATCGTAACACAACACCTGTGAACCTTTCTAGAGCTCACGTCAATATGATGGTACACGTGTGTAACTTTATACAGGTCGCAACACTAATTTTGAGTTACAATAGTTCATTGTAGATGCAGACAATGACCACCATTTTTTTACTCTTAATAACCTATAATATTTTTATATTAAGTATGATTTTATCACTTATCTCGAGTTTTCGTTATTGATTTTGTAGTTGATATTTAAATACAAACCCATGCAGTAATTTTAAGGTCATTAAAACACAAATATGAAATATTGATTTGTTTGTCTCTGTTTATTTTGTTAAACTTATTTGATTATATTATAATATAGCATAGGCGCGTGAAAATTTTAACAATAAATGTGTATATTCTTTACGATAAATTTAAATTACCCCGTAAAATTAACACAACATCATATATAAACAGAGTGTACTTAAAATTAAATCACATCAAAATGGCTTCACAATCTCCCTCTGATATTATGTACATGCAAGCAAAACATGTGTCGCAAATATTATGCGTTACAAAATGGTACTCAAGTGACTATTTCGATCCAAAAGCGGCTTAAAAGTCGGTTATAGGGTACATTTGTGATTACCAGTGTTAACAATTGGCTATATAATTGTTCACTTGTCACTTATAATAACTCCCTTGTCTATATAAATAACCACAGGGAATCTAAAATAGTGCCATTCGTCAGCTTTAAAACCACAGTTCTCTCTTTAAACTACCATTAAAGAGCCACTATTCTACTACTGTGTACCTTTTGAGAACTTAAAGCTGAATAATTTGTGCCCAAATCGGTGGTAAACGGGCTGTACAGCATGCTATACAACTCTTGTGCAGCTTACATAGACAGCTTAAAGAATAAATGTACACCATTAGTCAACTCCTATAGAACTCTCAATGCTACTTGGGTGACAGACTCAATAAATACTTTGTTCGTTATTTTGTTCCTGTCAATCTCATATTTGGATTTCACGGCCACTCGGGAGGAGTAAGGTCAACTTGTATATCAATCTAGATAACCTTACTGCCTATACGATGATGCATCTACGAGTATACTGTTCCACTGCAGATCAAAAGCCTCCATCATAGAAATGATGACGGGATTAACCACCAGGCTTGCCTATGCAGATTGGTGATCACAAACCTAAAAACTATATCCTCAATAATAAAAATAAATCTTACCCAGTCCTAGCGAAGTTAGTTACAAACAGCATCATGGACTCCGACAGGGCCACCTCCGACTTGGTGTAGTTCTGAGGGAAGTGCCCAAAGCCGTCCACCAGGGGGGCCCCGAAGACGTACGGCAACTCCTCACCGTGAACTGCTCCCATTCTCTGCAATAAAATAAATTGTTATTTACATTGTTTTCTACTCCACCAGTTCAAAGTCACTCAAATAGCTATGGAAAGGCCTATGCTTGGAGTATCTCTAAAGGACCGCATCAGAAATTATGTGATCCGACAGAGAACAAGAGTCACGCACATAGCCCACCGAATTAGCAAACTAAGGTGGCAGTGGGCTGGTCACATTAGCTGAACTGACAGCCATTAGGGCCGTAAAGTTTTTGAGTGGAGAACGCGACTCGGTAAGCGTAGTGTTGGACGCCTTGCGACAAGATGGGATGATGTCATTGACGAAGATGACGAAGGCTGGCTGGAGTGGGCTGGATGAGAGTGGCCGAAGATCGGGAGCGTTGGCGTACATTAGGGGAGAACTGTGTGCAGCAGTGGTCAGGTGTAGGTTGCTGATGATGATGATAGTTTTTGTTTTTATAAATATTTTTCGGAGGATAATTTGAAGATTAATGAAAAGATAGACTTTGCGAAGAAATGTTTGTATTGGATACTGGAGGCCTAATTTGTGGGAAAGGGGGTAAAAGGTTGGCAGCGCACTTGCGACTTTACTGGTGTTGCTGGTGTTTATGAGCGGCGGCAATGTCTTACCATCAGGTGATCCGTCTACTCGGTAGACGTCTATCTTATAAAAAATATTAGGTAAAATGTTATTGATACAGAACCGGCAATACATAAGTTTACCAATAGTAGTGAAAGAGTTCAGGATAGGTGAAGTTTAAAAACGATAAGAAGATTACTAATAAGAAAACTAAACGCACGTGTATCCAAAATTCCAAATTTGATTCTAAACGAAAGACTCTCTCTTGTTCTTCGTTTCTCTCCGGCGGCGAGGGAATTTAAGAGCGGCGCAAACAAATCTAAACTCTATGCCATTGCAATAAGCTGACCAAAAATATAGCACGATATGTTTTGAATTCGGCATCATTCAAGTCATACCTGGACAACGTGAAATGAAAAACCCACACTTTTTTACTATTTTCTGTACGTATAATTTCCAGTGCATGGGCGTGAATCCGTAGCAGTGCTACGATTTCCACGAACTCGTAGCATAGCTACGGGAATAATCGCAGCTACGCTCTCGTAGTCAAGCAAACTCCTATACGAATTGGGTTTATATTTTATTGCGTTTATTTCTTCGATCTAGAAACCTTACAGGAAACCTAGGTAGAAAAGTGTCGCCGCTAATGAAGCCAAAAGAGCGCCATTTGGTGTTATCAGAATTTCAATCCAATTACTAAGGATAAGGGATTGAAAATTGATTACAATCTTATTTTCGACTTTGACGGCATACTTAAAATTCAAAATATTAAAAACAAAGCTACTAAGACCTGGTTTTGATTCCCAGGCCGAGCAAAAAGTATGTTCTGTTTTTTTAACATTGCTCGGGTTTGTGGTCACCAATCTGCATTAGGTAAGCGTGGTGATTAAGCTTAGGCTTCATAGTATCGCTATTATTGGCTTCATAGTAGCGATGACTTGATTTATATGAAGAAGTCTGCCCTGCATTGGGACACCATAGGCTAATACTTTACTAATTGATCGTGCAGACTGGCTGAATGGCGCATTTGAGCAGTGGGACAGTATTATAGGCTGATACTTTTCAATGTGTTAATAGAAAAAACAAAAGAGTACAAAGTGACTTTGACACTATTAAAGAAGTGAACCACCTAACAATCGTAACAACCACTTATAATCTGCTCCCGGATTAAAGGAACCTTCCCTATCTCCAATGATTAATTATTTAAAAATCTTAGTTCCACTGGGACATTAATAACCCCGACCCCAACGTATATTGATGGCTCCTATTCATTATTCAGTCGCCTTATCCACTGCAAACAGGAATATATCCAATACTTCCTCTGCTGATTAAATGAAAACCCTCGCAAACAGAAGCGGCACTTTTGTAAATATCGCGAACGGGAAGTAGAGAGAGGAAATTGTATGAAAATGTGGAACTGTTTTCTTCGTAAGTTTTGAATTGTTGTCTTAATAAGTAGTTTTTTATACTAGCGGCGGCAAACGAAGAACAAATCACCTGATGGCAAGTTGTAACCACATCTTATGAACATCTGCGGTATCAGAAAAGTCGCTGATAAGTTGCCGGCCTTTTTTTTATGTGATAGGTAGCAGACGAGCAGGCGGATCACCTGATGGTAAGCAATTGCCGCCGCCCATAGACACACGCAACACCAGTGGAGTCACAAGTGCGCTGCTAACCTTTTATCCCCTTGCCCCCCGATGGGCCTCCGGTACCCTCACTCACTCGGCGAAACACAGCACAAGAGCTGCTTCATGCCGGTTTTCTGTGAGGCAGTGGTATCACTCCGGTCGAGCCGATCCTTTTAAGAAGGACGCTCTTTTCTTGAAGGTCCTTAAGTCATAGCTGTCAGGAAATACTCCTTCGGCTAAAGCTATTGAAAAGTACGCTCTTTAAAGCTTTCTGTCAGAGCTTCTACACGGGAAACCGATTTTTTTTATTTGATATGTAGCAGACGAGCAGGCGGATCACCTGATGGTAAGCAATTGCCGCCGCCCATGAACACATGCAACAAACGCGCTGCTAACCTTTTATCCCCTTCCCCCCGTTGGGCCTCCGGTACCCTCACTCACTCGGCGAAACACAGCACAGGAGCTGCTTCACGCCGGTTTTCTGTGAGCCAGTGGTATCACTCCGGTCGAACCTATAGATCTCGTACGCCAAGTGTTCTCCCTAGTTTCAGAATAAGAGTATGATAATACTAAAAAAAGTACTAAAATCACAGCTTAACTAGCCGTGCACGTGTATGAAATCATATTTGTGAAATAATACGAAACACGTGTAGAATAAATCTAATTTAACCTTTACGCAATCAACTGCCGGAACCAGGCATCAAAGTGCTAAACTTTTAATTGGATATTTCATAATTTCCAATTAAAAGTAAGTAGAATTCATATTTTACGAGGAAACATAATTTTACCGAACGATTTGTATTTTTAACAACAGAAAGGCCCAGTGATTTCCTTGTATGTATTAATTCGGACAAATGAAAAATATGAGTGGAAAAACGAAGGTTTCGTTATGAATATTATCTATTACTAGCGGCCGCCCGCGACTTCGTACGCGTGGAGTTAATTATTGACACTAACCGTCATATTTTGGACCATCCACACAATATATTTTTATAAATTGTAGCCTATGTGTTATTCTGATGTATAAGCTATATTGTGGTAAAGTTTCATTCAAATCCATTTAGTAGTTTTTACGTGAAAGAGTAACAAGCATCCATACATCCATACATCCAAACAAACTTTCGCCTTTATAATAGTAGTAGGATGTTAATTAAAAATTGAAATTGCTGATGTGTTACATATTTAAGTTATTTTAAGATAGTGTACTATGTAACAGTAATATTTTTTTCTTAATAAAGAAAATAAAATAAAAAGAAACTACATTTAGATCCGACGTCAATAAACATAAGTGTCAATCACACAAATGTTCATCTAGAATAAGAAATGTTCCTTTCCAGACATTCAATTCTCATTTTTATCGGGAATTGAAGATATCTTGTGATGACGTATTGTTCTTTTCATCTAAATACGATCTACATGATTTCCCTCATTTTGTTCTTTTCAGCAAAAACAAGGATCAAGATTTTTTTATGTAATAGGTGGCAGACGAGCAGACAGATCACTTAATGGTATGCTATTGCCGCCGCCCATAGACACCTGCTACACCAGTAGAGTCGCAAGTGCGCTGCCAATTTTTAACCAATTTTCCCCCAATTGATTTACATTTTATTAAAACCCTGCTTTCGAATTCCGAAAAAAAGATTTTAATCAAAAAACACCAAAAATATGCTATTCTGAAAGCGTTCGAACCGCTATCAAAAAGCAATTTTCGCGCCACACTTTAGCACTCACTTGAGGATAGTATCCGTCCTTCGTCTGATAATCGAACACGTAGAAAAAGGTTTTCGTAGGTCTCCGTGGGCCCTCCTCGTCACTCAGGGCAGGCTTCGGCCCCCCACTGAGCAGGTCCCCGCTTTGGACTAACGGGGCCACGTACTGCGCATCTGACAAAGCCGCGACGGTAGCGTCTCTCGTATTTATTGGATTCTGCAACAATTGTTTATGGTGATTAGAATTAAAAAGTTGAAGTGGATTTCCGAGTGCAAAAAGAAAAAGAAAAAATTTTAAAACACAAGTTGGAATTTGAGTTTGAAGTAGGTTAACAAGGGAAGAAAGTAGATAAACAGGTTTTATTTCTTTTGTATCGGGACATCATCATCTTAGCGTGTCCCAGTTGAAATGAAATTATGAAATGAAAATAGTCTATTCAATTGAGGTCTATAAAGAATACTTATGAATATCAATATCTATATTTACCACTGGTTCGGAATGTAGTTACTCTTTGACCTGCTATGTCCAAATTTGGAACGACTACCGTCTAAATAAGATAATATTACTAATGATTCATGAATTACACCTAAGACTTTTATTTTGAGAGTTACTTCAACATGATATTGTTTTTGTCAATTGGTTACCTTAGAAAGAGACAGCATGTTAATAATGCACTTGACATTTCTTCAAGTTGGAGCCGAACCGTGCTTCCCCGTAACGGGTGGACGTTCTTTACTGAACTACTGAATAATATAGTGAGACGACAAACTATAAGTTCGGTTGGAAGAACCTCCGCCCGTAGTGTGCATACGTGAAAGATCGTGGGTCCAGTTCCCACCAATTTTTTCATAAGTGCGTTGTTAACTACCTAATTTCTAAATCCACTTAATGACATAAGCAACCACGTGTAAGTTCACCTTTAAAATGAGGCGTTAGGCAATTTCGGTCTTCAAGACCAATTAAGGGTTAAGTAAGTAATTTGGGCATTTATAAGGGGAATGAATTAGCAAACTACGGATCTTGTTAGACAAAAGAGTCATTCTGCGAGGCTTGTCAAAACCAGAGACTGGCTCCTAATTGGAAATCATAGAATAGCCATTCAATTTAATAGAAGGAAATGGTTTATTCAACGGTCCATTAATATTACATAAATAATAGAAGAATAAAAATAAACGACACGTGTATTTTGGTACGTAAAATGATACAAACATTCAAAAATAAGTAATCAACATTGATATACAAAATAAACAAAACATCGGGCATCTATAAAATAATATTTCATTCAATTTTAACTAAATACCCTACTTACCTATTTGAAATAATAAATAAATGCGCCAGACAATCATACCAATTTACGTGGTCTAGGGCAACCCTTGGTACTATGAGTACCAGATGACGATAATTAACTGGGGGCGTCAACCCAGAACACCCAGACACAAGAAAACTTAGAAAGGTCTCCTAAATTGACTTGACTGGGAATCGAACCTGGACCTCTTAGCCACTGCGGCATCGAGGCCGTCACCAAATGAAATCATAATTATGCGTGCAATAAAAATTAAGAGCGTCTATAGGAATAGGGTTGCCTCGGAGATATTTGTGGGTATTAAAATAAAAACATAAACAACTATTTTTATGTTCGACTATGTTTCATACAATATTTTCATATTACTTTAGCGCAAACTTCTAAAAACTGCGTGAGATGCAATTTTTGCATTGCACATGCACAAAAAAGTCGACGTATTACGAAAAAAGGACGAAGAATATCAAATACAAAAAGTTTGATCTATTTTATGCGGGCTTATTTCTTTCGTAAATAACTAAAAGCCTACATTATTAACCAAACAAACCTCTACCGTTCTTTCCCAATCGGTGTATTCATTCACGATGGTATAGAAAATCTCGCTGAGATGATAGGTGTACGCGTTTCTGACGTATGTCCTGAAAAGTAAAGTCAAGTAGTCAGACTATTTACTGTCCCAATGCAGAGCAAAGACAGGCTACCATCATAGAAATCAAGTCATCGTTGATCATTACTTAAATGTTAGTTATTAGGCTTAAACACCACGCCCCTCACTTCCCTAAAAGGGGGCAAAAAGTTGTTTCTTTTTTTTTATAGTATAGGAAGGCAAACGAGCAAGCGGGTCACCTGATGGTAAGTGAACACCGCCGCCCATGGACATCAGCTACACCAGAAGGAGTGCGGATGCGCTGCCGGCCCTAACCCTTTCTGTTTCTCCCCATCCCTTTCTATTACTCTCCATCCCTTCAACTATCTCCACTTAAAAAATCACGTCAATTTGTTGCTCCGTTTTGCGATGAAACAAAGATAAACATACAGACAGACACACTTTCCCATTTATTGATAAATTTCAAATCCAAGATGGCCGCCGCCACAAAATACTAAATCAAATATCGGAATTTTTAAAAATTGTTAATTTAACTTACCTCAGCATTCGATCTCTTTTATCAGGTTCGATACCATTTTGAATATCATGCGCCGAGAATTTCCACAACGCCTCACTTGTAACCACTCCGAACAACAGGTCATACTTATTCTGAAATAGCCTTCTGCCACTATCGCTCCTCTTTTTGTGCATATTCAAATTTGCATTCATGTTATTCAAAGGACCGAAGCTGGGAAAGTCACCCGTTGAATACATTGTTAGGAAGTCCTTCGCAAAATCATTTTTTATGACCACCCCATCTACTGACGGCCCGAACGCTGTTAAAAAATTCGGAGGCGATATGTCTATGGAAAGCAGTTCTTCTATCGTTGCTTCTCTAAGACAGTCTACTATGACCTCGTGGTCTTTTGTAAGGTCTTCTGGTATACTGCAGTTCATGTGCTTGGCTAGTTTTAGGGAGTAGTAGACCGGGTCGTCTACGATAGCCCAGGAGCTGAGTGCTGACCCTGAGAGTAGTATTGCTCTGTGGAATAGACCTGAAAAGAAAATGGAAATGTCACATTTTGTGAATTACTAGTGGACACTGTACTAGTGGACAACGCATGTTTGACCAATGAATATTGTGAGAGATTTTTTTTTTATACTTATTATAGGAAGGAAATCGAGCAAGCGGGTCATCTGATGGTAAGTAAACACCGCCGCCCATGGACATCAGCTACACCAAGAAGTGCGGATGCGTTAACGGCCTTTTAAGAAGGTATAGGCTCGTTTCTTGTGATACACAAAATTCCCTAGTTACAACTAAAGACATTTTGAATTCAAAAAATGCCGCCACTACATATAATCTTCGATTATAATCCATTGTCATTGGGTTTAAATTTCTAAAATGCCAAATAGCGTTTTTTTTTTGCGAATAGAGCCTTAAAGTAGAGATATAGAGAACAAAAAATTGCGTTAGAGTTTCTGTTAATAGCTCTTCTTATCACGGCAATCTAAATAATTATAATTGAAGTTATCTTAATTTTCGTATTGCTGCCTCAATTTCACTTTTTCTCTAATGCATGTAACTTATTACAACATTAGATGAATCACCGAGGGATTCGAACTTCATACGAAGTTTCTCGCACAACTATCATTAGTAGGTATAGAACTGTTTGCCTTAGGGACTTTGCCCTAATTCTACCACTATCTAGCGAGCAAGCAATAATTTTCTAGCTCAAATAGCGAACAAAAGATAAGAGCCTATCAAAACATTCGCATTTAATAATAAATTTAGAAGTAATAGCTATAGGATTAGAATTAGATGAATTAAGACCAGAAATATCTTACTAAACTACTTAATCAATAAGTAGCTTCTTTGATATTCTGACAAAATTTTTTTTTAAAGATCACAGTAATTATAAAATGTAAATTGTAGGAAAAAAAATGTTTACAGAATCTTCTTAATACTACTTCTCTTCAACCTCAGTGAAATCAAAAGTTTAATGCGGGCCAAATGCGGGCTGGTTGTATAACTAGGAAACCTTTTCAAATAAAAAAAATCTAAATCAAAGATAGTGATAAAAATCTTGCCTAGCTGTTTCATATTAGTCAGTTAGTCGGAAGTCTGCATTGAATAGTCAGCGGTCTAATCGTTTATTCGGTTTGTCGGAAAGCTGTGTCAGATGATCTCAAGACTATTAGTTAGACGAAAAACTGTGTTGGCCGGACGAAAGTTAATGTAAGCTTACTTAGCTTAAGACTTACGATTAAGTCTGTGTAGATTGAACAAATGTCTATATCATGTAGTCGAAAGTCTATGTTAATTGGGCGAATATCAATATAAGCAGTCAAAAGTCTGTATTGAATAGTTGGGGGACTAAGTTGATTAGCCGGAGGTCAATGTCAACTAGTTGGATGTCTATTACTCTATTGTCTGCTGGTAAGCGGACTAAGTCGGTAAGTCGGCAATCTATGTCAGCTTGTCGGAAGCCGGTGTCAAAACACCGACTTCAGAATTTCTCAAGAGTGAAGGACAATGTTCAGCTAGTCGCTTTGCCCTAGCTTGTTGGCAAAATAAATCGTTTAGTCGGAACTAAACCATATTATCTAGTAAATATACCTACTTAACACGTAATAAACGCACCTGGCATCACAGTAGGCGATATCATGAGGAAGTTTATACACGCCGCTCCGGAGCCGTGGCCCATAAGCGTTATGTTGGTTGGATCGCCTCCAAATAGCGCGATGTTCTGCTGGACCCAGTGTAATGCGGCTATCTGATCCATCAGGCCGTAGTTTGCGACTCGGGCCTTCGAGTTTGGCGCTGGGTTCGCGTTTAAAAAGCCTGCAAGAGAAATTAACATTCAATGGGGGCGCATGTAAATTCTACTTTCTGAACCAGTGGTAGCTTACATAATATTTGAGATCCATAAACGTTCTGTATGAACTTAAATTGAATAAAGAATATTTAATTTCCTCTCATTTCAAAAAACAATTGCTAGTTTTTTATGTGATAGGTGGCAGACGAGCAAACGGATCACCTGATGGTAAGCGATTGCCACCGCCCATAAACACCTACAACACCAGAAGAGTCACAAATGCGCTGTCAATGTTTAACCCTAGTTCCCCCCAATTGGGCCTCCAGTGCCCTCACTCAGTCGCTGAAACACAGCGCGGGCGCTGCTTCACGCCGGTCTTCTATGAGGCCATGGTATCACAATAGTGGAACTTAGTGGAAGCCCAGGGAAGACCAAAATAGCCAAATCAGGTTCAGCCGTTCTCGAGTAACGAACAGCAATTCCTTGTAATTTATATAGATAACCTTACCTATTCACTTTTATATGTATGCATTTAAAATGATATCCATTAGCGCAAAAGTTTGTTCAAGTTAAGGAAGAAAGGAAGCAAAGAGATAAGTTTTTAGACGCAAATTTTGTTTCAAACTTGAGGCACGGTTTTTTCAGACTCTTTGATGAACGATTCTCAGTTGTGGTGTGGGGGGAGGGAGAATAAGTTTGTCTTTTCTGTTTAAAGACGATAAAACTGACAAGAAGTTTTTTAATGAAACCAAAATAACTTCACAAGATTGAATTCCACTCCTGTCTGTTTCTTTATGTAATTACTGATTCACACACTTATATAACTTTAAACAATTCACTTTTAGTGTAAGATATCAGTAATACTAACTTGTGTGATGTACCTTCTTTCTTTAAATTTTCGCGTTGCATTATAACTACTATTATTATAGAAGTGGCCCGCCCTCTTCGCTTCGGGGCCGTAATTCAGAAATAGACCGATAGATGGCGCTGTGTCCAATTACATCGCGCAAGCGTTTCGTGTTTTCAGTTTACCTATAAGCCTTGTCGTTGTCCATAAAAGTTATCTCTTTATAAATAGTATACAAATACAAAATACAAAAACGATTGCACGATAAAATCGGCAGAGCCATCTATTGCAAAAAAATTAAACTATACAGAAACAGTTTTGCAAAATCAAGTACCAAAACAAGATGAAAGCGGACGACTAGTCCTATATCGTATATAAATTTATCTACAACATAAACACAATATTTTTTCCTCAGTAGAATGCTAGTAGGAGTATAAAAAAGCGTCCGTTCCTATTAGTTCAGAATACGAATTCATTTTGAACTAACAACTGCAATGAGGTTGCATAAAGGGCAATTTTATTTCGATGAATGCACTTCCATTCAGATGAATCGGGGTACAGGCCGTATCTACAGATGTTTCGAGGCATTGGGGTAGTGTTGGAGAGCTCTTGGTAATAAAGTATCGATAAATTTCCTTTATTCTAAAGTGTAAGTCAAACTCGAGCACGACTAAGTATTCAAATTCTTGCGTTATTAATAAAATAAATACCTATTATTATGTTTAAGTGCGTAATTTCAAGTGCCTAGAGTATCAGCCTATACTATCCCACTGCATCATAGAAATCAAGTTATCGCTACTACAATGGGATTAGGATTAATCACCACGCTCGCCTAATGAGGATTGGTGATCACAAACCCGAGCTACTCGTATGTTCAAAAAATTCGAAACATACTTTGCTCGACCCGGGACCCTCAGGACCAAAAACAATTGAATTTTTTTTCTTTTTCATTGCTGATTGAAATAGGCAGCTAAGAGCAAGCGGCCCATCTGATGGTAAACACTGAGATGACATAAGAGTTTTTGGCTATCAAAAAACTATCGATTTACTCTCTCATGTCATAGTCCCAACACTATTAGGAATAAATAAAAATAAAAGCAAGCAAAAGAAGAGTTCTGTTCATTACGAATGGTTGGTTTTCAGAAGTTTGAGCGAGGACGGTGCCCTGCCTTAAGGGCGAATGCATACAGTTTGTCGCTTAAATTCCGGATCCAATTGTAGCAATTTCAGCTTTAATTGTCTTTTTATTAACACTAACGAGACCACTGGTAAACCAGTATTTTAACAAACGTTTTCATTCCTTTATTTCGCAAGTTAAAGTTTTATCATGTTTTTTTTTTTATGTGATAGGTGGTAGGTGTAATTTGTTTCTGATTGTCTGATATCTGTAAGACAAGTGCATAATTGAGCTACTCAGTACGGAGATAAATGTATGAGATATTATGAGAACGAACTAACTGCCAGTGCACCAAGATTATATTAGAAAATACTTAACTTGTTTTAATGAAAAATTTCATTATTTTTCACTATTCACTCCACATTGGCAGTTTTGTTAAGCCTTCGCTACAAAAACGAGTAAAGTAAAGTATGAGCTTTATACAGGTGTATCTGTGAACATTTACATCAACAACTTACAATTCTATAAAATTGGAAAAGTTGTTGAACAAATGTTGTTCAGAATGATTGATAGAACACGAGGTTAAAGAGATGTAAATGTTCACAGATACACCCTGTATACTGTCCCACTGCAGGACAAAAGCCTCCTTCATAGAATTCAAAGATACGAAATGAATAGTCATAAAAACTAACGCATCTCTCAACTAACATACAAAGAGAGAAGGTGTGACTGAAAACCAGCGCTTCGCCGGACGCTGTCCTGCGACAGCATAAGCTGACTCACTACCCTTTGCTCAAACCATTTGTTGTTGATAAAAAAATATTGTGTTTGTGCCCTTACTTGGCTTAGCTGGAGTTGATTAAATTTTATGTTTTCCAGGATTCGGAAGTTCTCGGTTGTCGTTCCAAATGTTTTGGAAAAGTTATGAAAAAGGAGAAGTCCGGAATCCGTTATAATTATAGCCCTCAAGTGCGACGAGGAAGTTTTGTCGCGAAGAGGATTTAGACGAGTCTTTTAATTATTCATTTGTGTTGACACAAACTTGGGTTTGTAACTTTTATAAAGTTGTGTCGTTGAGGTGGCTATGGTTTTCATTTACAATGCAACCTTCACCTTAATAAAAGTCTGTTTTAACTTGCTAGTTGGTTTTTATCTTAGTACCTATATACTGTACACTTATAATTATAATTGTTGTTTATTAATAGATTTTTAAGGTTCGCTTGTGCCCGATATTGAAAAATATTTCATCAATTCTGTAATTGTTACTCCTAAATTAACTAAATTGAAATCCGAAATCGTGCAATACGATTTAAAAATTTTGTTCGTGCTAGCAAAAATTTCTAGATTAAAGTAGTATCCGGACATGCGTCCACTTACGCAGCTAATTTCATTTCATATAATAAAAAATGTCTTAACACGAATTTATATCATCCAAACCAAACAGTTAACGTAATTAAACCAAACTACACAAAGAAGCAAACATCTCAGACGGCAAAGTTTCGCACTAACCGTTAGTACACAGCCTAAACAATCTCGGTAACTCACCTAGTACACCTAGTCTAAAGTTGAGCGTGACTACTATCAGGTCTGTGTAGCTCGCTAGTACAGCTCCGTCGTACGGGTTGCTCGAGCTCCACGAATAACTTTCTCCGTGAATGTACACTAAGACGGGCAGTGCTAGTTTTGTTTCGTCCACTGTAAAGGAAAGGGGGAGTTAGTAATGTAATTATACTGGGAACACTCTGAAACTAATATTTGTTAGGTCATTGCCCCAACGGCAACGCAACAAAAAAGGTAACTGATGAAAAAATGTCTCAATAAGCATGAAATAAGGGTCAATCTTGACTTTAAAATAAAGCCTAAGGTATATGACATTCAGACACAAAAGATATACAGGGTTTATTTGTAAACATTTATCAACATCCCTTTAACCATGTGTCTCGAAACATTTGTTCAATGACTTGGAAATTTGAATTTAAAAAAGTCTACTTTTCATACTAAGTTGGTTAGGTAACTTGGTCATTTTGTATGGGAAGTCGAAAAAATATTCGACAATTTTTCAAAAGTCATAGAACAAAATATGTTGCTCAGAGTGGTTGGTAGTAGAATAAGATGGTGGTTAAAGAGATGTAAATGCCTACAGATACACCCTGTATACTACTAATTTACATCAAACACGGCCTCTTTTTATATTATTTTATAGATGAAATTCCAACCATAGTGTAAAAAGTTATAACATTTCATTTTGCAATTTTACAATAATGAGTTTTATTATTAGTATTAAAACTAGATTTCAAAGTTAAAGGTGTTCAAGCAACAGTTACCAACATTGTGCATAAACATACTTCATAGCAATAGCCACTATATATTTTCCTTTAGTTGGCTATACTGACGGTTCTTTTAATTAAGGAACCACTGCATTATGTTGGCAAAACCAACGGTGAATATTTAAGTACGGACAATCTCCATGCCGCATCCTCATAAATAAAGAAGTAGTTTACCAAATTGAAGAAATTATAGTCAAATTGCCTTCCTGGGGAGCAATTTTCCTGCACTCGACATTGAAGTTGAATTTAGAAATTTCATATACCTATCCGTCCAAAAAAAATCCTAAATTCACTTCAATGTCAAATGCACGAGAATTGCCCCCCTGAGATAGAGTCAGATTTTTTTTGGCTTTGGACACAGTGATCGGATTTGGGTGTGGAAATTTTGCGGATTTATTGACGAAAACTTAACATGGATATGCCGATGGCGCCTACGAATTGCAATTTTGCAAAAAAAATACATATTAAATATATTTTTAGCAATTTCTTTTTTTTTCAATTTCAAATCAGAGTTAAAAAATATTTTAAACGTTATAATATTTTCAAAATCCCGTGGGCGTATCCATACTAAAACAATGTTTGAGTACATTGACCCTTATTTCCACTACCTAATCCGATCACTGGAACATCGAACTTTTGTACAGACTGGAACATAATATAGCAAAAAATACTCACTTTGCAAAGGTGCGAATATGTTTAAATATAGACAATCTTCGCTTTGATTCTTAAGATAAGGCATCAGTCTTTTCAAATATTCTAGTCTGCCTTTAGGCATTTTCTCTAATATGGTCCTTTCATCATTCAGGTCCGGTAGCTTCTGAGGGCACGCTGGACCAGGTCGGTCTGAGACCCTGACTCCATCCCATGGGGAGGGAGTTCTTGTAGGACTGAATCTAGAAATGTGGAAAAATGTTAAAGATGTTTGAATCTGATGATTAAGATGAACTTAAACTTAATTTAAAAATAAAAACAATAAATTTTAATAAAAAAAAAAACAATAATCTTTTATATCAGTCCGTTTACATATAAGACGAAAATAGAAACATTAATACAAAATGTATTAATAAATGTAATGTTGGTTTGTTAAGATCGTCGAAGACGTAACAAATAATAAAGTGCATAGTTGAAACTTTTTTTTCTGATAGGAACATCAAATTTAGTATGATATGTCTCATACTAAATAAGAAGCAGTATACTTCAAATTGAGTTTGAAAAATATTACGCTCAGTATGATAAAAAAAACGTGCAATAGGTACCCAAATTAAATTTCTACATTAAAAGCTTACATTGTTAAAAAGTATAACACGAAGCTACAAAATATATATAAATATTTGCAATCTGTCAGAAAACCTAAACCGCTGGTATTTTGACAAATATGATAGTTCATGTCGATCTTTATTAGTCTGAAATTCAAAGACTATTACACGGTTTGTATAATCTTATACAAGTTTGAGGAGTGTTAGAAAGAATAAATAAATCTTACCTGTTCGATGCAACCGGGGGCGTGGCATAAGGTACGCCTAAAAAAACTTCAAGAGGACTCAAATATCTGTGCTCATCCATAGCCAACACTATGCCCTGTAATTTTCCATATTTAGTCTGAACTATTCTACTGCTTATTTTAAACTTTACATTAGATTTAGGAATCGGGTGCACAGGATTCAAGTAAAAGTTTTTATAGTCTTCATAGTTACTATACGCATTGTTCTCACTATTATAAAACTTGTTATTCAAATGTAGAAAATGTTCACTATTGTAGTAGGGATTATGATCGAAATTGACTTTTGTGTAATCTACGTTGTCACTTGTATGCACGTTATCATGATCCTCATAGTGATCATCACTGGGTTGATCATTTTGACTAAAATCTTTTTTCACTTTGTCACTTGTATGGCGATTCATGTTCGTAGTATTAGAGTTGACTACACGCAATGAAAGCAACGTCACAAAAAGGAAACAGTACAAGTTAAAACGGACAATTTTCTGGGCGGGGTATTTGATTCTTCTATTTTCTGCACATTTTTCGTTTACACTATGAAACATGCTCGAATTAAAGGCTTTAGTCCTCGCTTTGTGGAAGTGTCCGTTTTGAAACATATTTCATCATGTTATCATTTTTTGTTTTCTGTCGGTGTCATCGTCTTCCGTTGTCCGCTGTGTGTTGGCTCCACATCTGTAACAAAAGAGAATATCTTTTTACTACATAGTTATTTTTATTTTAGTTTTGTTTTAGTTTAAATAGTTATCAGAAACACGATTGCATCGTACTGTACTGTGCAGAACAACACATTCTACGAGTATTTTAGAAAAGTAAAGAACTTAAGATTAAGTACCTACTTCATTTCAATATTTTGATTAGGATTTTTTTCCAATTACTTTTAAGAATCGATTCATAATTTGTGATTTAAGGTTATTCTTTACGGTAATTAATTAATAGTTATAATTAAATTAAAAGAGATTTCCATTGTCATTTTCTTAAATGAAAAGTCGCGTTTTTTTCTTTTAAATCTGTAGGCAACCATTATCCAATTCTCAAGAGACTTATCGTGATTCCACTCAGGTTAATTAATAATATGATAAAATATTTATGTTCTTCAAACATTAAAAGAGCAGTATAGGAGAATATTTTTTCCAAGAAACCTATTTAAAGAAAGTAAGTAATAACCTATCGGCATTTTCTTGGAAATCAAATATATGTATCACATATCAATTTCTTCTATTAAGGATTCTTTGATGTTAAACTTAAGGCTAATGTTTCAGTTAATCAGGTAATGGATAACACATGAAATCGTTTCTTTGTGAATCTTGTTCTGGTCGCACAGAACAATTTCAATTATTATATGTTCACTGATCACCATTTTTAATTTATGTATTATATTAACTAAATATTATTTTGTAATCCGCTGTTGTCTGATATCTATAACATAAGTGCTTAAGCTACTTAGTACGAAGTTAGGTCAATGTTTGAGATGTTGTGTGAATTCATTATTAATTTGTAACCTATTTCGGGGTCAATTTGAAAATTTTGCATATTTGTTATTTTCCCAATGTTGATCAACATATATGATTCAGACTATTTTACGTTGAGCGTTGGGTACCTTTAATAGGTAACAATAAATTGTTTTTACGATTCTGTTTATATCACGCAAACCTACAAAACAACACAGTCACTGGTCTATAAAATACCTTTTGATCCAACAAAAAGGTCAGAACTACGTCAAATTAGTGTCAGCTCGCTGTTCCTTTCTAGCGTTCATTACCGGCACTTTTGAAGAGCAAAATTTTGACGCCAAAGAGAAATTTCAGATGGCCTTTTAAAAATATGGGAACGTAAAAGAGTCCAGTTTCCGGGGGCGTCTGTCTCAGTTAGAGGCTATTGCTTCGGTGATAAAAAAACTTGAGATGGGCTGTAAAAGAAAACGTCGGATTTTAATGATTTTCTTTCATATCGCCATCAACAAGTTTTGGGAGTCGTAGTAAATAAGGCCGTGTTTAATAATGTATTGGAGCGTGGTTATTAAGCCGCATTCAGGTCAACAGCGTCACAGTGGAAATATAACTAGTGGTTTTATGGGACGATGTGTATGAGTTGCTTACATCTCACTACCCACGGAACCACGTAAAGTTTGTGGTCGAAAATGTATGAAGAATGTAAGAGAGATTATTTATAATAGAGAGCTGAGTATTTTTAGAAATGATAGAAATGTACAAACAGATAGAAAGCAAACATGAAATAATAAAATTATTTCAAGCGCAAAACAAATTGCCTCGGTTAGCTAGCTTCTGTTTTGTATATGAGTAATCGGTAAATAATAAGATTCTGTCAATTTCGGAGATATTGCAAAATGCCCTAGTTATTATGACTTGATTCTTCTATTTCTTGCTTTTTATGATGAAGGTGGCAGAAGAAGGCAGTGGGTTGATATATGCTGCTATTATTCTTTACTTGTATATACATACAGTTGAGAAAGTTACTACAAAAATAATAATTACATCGTAATTATGCCAGATAGCTTTATTGATTGAATGACTTACAGTGTACTAACTACACACAGCAACTACTGTATACAACGCAAAGAAATTCCTCGAAACATTTTTTTAGGTACTGCCTAATTTTTATACTGTGGCGTTACTTGTTATAATTGGGTCTCGTTATGGAAAGAAAAATAAAATATTCTTTAGATTCCGTTAGAGGTCTGTTTGAGTACTTGATTGGCTGATTAAATTGTAAAGAGCCGTTCGTATATAATCAAATATTTTTGACCTTACTAATATAATAAAGAATTTTTCGAACATAGCTGGGGTTTGTAATCATCAATCCGAATTAAGCAAGCGTGGTGATTAAGCATACTGAATTGTTGATTGCAAAACCATAATGTGATAGGATAATCCTATAATAGTAGCGATGATTTCTATGATGAAAGCCTTTGACTTGAGTGGGTAAATAAGCTGTAGGCTGATACTATTCTAATATAAATAAAATATTTTTTAATCCTAATCAAGATGAGATTATAGAATAATTGAACCCCTAACAATTTGGTTTTTGTATTTCATGATTTTTGTAAATTTACGGCCTTACTTAGTTGCAGCCTTGATCTGGTCTGTCATCTCATTGCTGATCTACCTCGTGGCTTTGCGCCCTCAATTTTTTAATACTTTCTACTATTTTATACGTTGTGCGTTTAAAATAAGCTACTCGTTCCTTTTTCAATTTATACCGTCCTGAAAAACCTCTAACAGACGTCAAAGAGCGAACTAAAAGCTTGGGATGTGCTTTAGAGGACGAATGGAAAAAAAATACCAAGGACACTATTTCACACTTCACGACAGATACGATCAAATTGCAAAGCCGACGCATTCCCGTCACGGTGGGGGACGTGGAGCGAATTCCATTGTAAAATCTACAAACGAAATCCAACTTTGAAGTTAAGCTATTAGAAGTGAGTACACTCTGGTGGACCACTTCAGAGGTAAAGGAGACGTTAGAGTTAGTGATGGGCGTATTAAACTTTTGAACATAAAACTTAAAGAATTGTCAATAAAAAACATATAACAAGTTAAATAAATACTATAATAATAAAGAGTAAAGTATCCCAAATCTGTTCCACTGCAAGGCAAAGGCTTACATCAAAGAATCAAGTCATGGCTCTATGATGAGATTAGGACTATGACAATACTACATTTTCAATTACGATTATTCAAAAAAATTATATTATGTTAACATAATCGCTATTACGTCGTTGTCATGATCATTGTATAACTCAATTATGACACAAAAGCAAGAAAAAAACTAGATAAGCTGAATATTGTAAATCATACAAATGTTGATTATTTAATATATAAATAATATTGAATAGCTTCTTAAACATTAAAACAAAATAACAGTTCTTAATATATTACATAATAAAAAATAAATTCTGTACCAACTAGTGACCAACTAGTTAGCTCACCACTAGTCCGTACAATGTCAAAGGAACTGAAATTGAAGATAAGTGTGTAGCAAAAATTCGCCTTGAGAGTCCTTCGAGAGCCCTGATTCATTGGAGATTTTCCTTCGTCGGAAAGTCGTCCACAAAATGAAATCAAGCTAGCATTTATGGAACCTAGAATTCTAGAGAAAGCTTAAAAGGTTTATGATACACGAGACCAGTTTGAAGATAGAACGTTTTGCAGATTTATTTTTAAACTGCTGATGGTTTAAGAGATTGTTCTGTTTGAGAAAATGAAAATACAAAATTACAACATCGAGAAATACAGACTAATAGAAAAGTAAATGTTTATAGGGAGAGTAAAGTGAGCTAATATTAAACAGATTTCTATAGCTGTACTACATGCCCTAGTTGTGTCGACTGTCTTGGTGGCGCTTTGGATAGAGGCACTTTAACTCCTTAATACGTAGTAGGTACCTATGGTTTTATACCTTATCTCCAGCACATGAGGTTCAAAGTATGGTGGCTAAATATATCGACAGAGCTCTATAAAGGTTAAAGGAACGGCTGCGCTTAGGGTCCCGGTCCGATCCCGGGGTCGGCCCAAAAATTTGTACCTGAGTTTTTCTGTTAAGAAATGTTTAGTGTCAGCCCAAAGTTTGAAATTTGGGAGTACATACCCCTGTGCCTCGGAAAGCACATTAAGCCGTTGGTGCTGCTTCACATGACACTAGTGTCCCATCGAAATATGAAAACAAGGGTAAAAGAGCTAAAGAGTTTACCTATGTTTGCGAGCACACTTGGTATAATAGACTGTAATAGATTCTGTGTACGTGACTGATCGTTAAGGTCGGCTGCCGTAGCTAAATCGGTTGGAAGATATGATTATATTGCTAATAGTTTAAATAAAAAAATCTAGATCATGGTCTAAGAGTACCCTAAACTCTCAAGCGACAGCTTTGCATGCTGCTTTGAAAGATGTATCAACCTCTATGATTGTATCTAAAACACAAAACATTTATCATAACGTACGGTAAACAAAATCTTCCAAAATCTAATTAAGTTACTCAGAATAAATAGGTCAGACCCAGTCAAAGGTCAACTTATCCCGTGACATAACACGTGTCGCGACTATACGATGACACGCTGCTTATAGTTGTCCACTGCTGAGCCTCTATGCCCATCGAAGCGAGAGACTGAAGCAAAATGTCCGATGTAATGCGATGTTTTGGGACGTTCGGCTCAACTTGCTATGATAGTGGGGTAGGATCAGTGATGAGATAAGCCTTTTCGAATGATTACCTTTTCCGAAAATGCTCCCTGCCAAACAGAGCGTATGATGGTATTAAAAAGGGTTCGCAATTTGAAATCTGGATTTAGAATATCTAAATAAGCATAAGTTTTGTTGACGTCAATCTGATAGGAGATTTCAAAGGGAATTTGAACAAAAGTAAGTTATCACTAGGTGATCGGCCGCTTATTTTACTGAACTTTAAAATTTATGACTAAAGTTTTGCTTACGGAAACTAAGTACTTCAAAGTAAGTTCAGACTTATTGCGAAAGTCTAGTTTAATAGTCATAAATACCTACTTACATCCGTATATTTGTCCTATTTATAAAGAGGCAGGTTCTTTTTTATGTGATAGGTGGTAGACAAGCAAACGGATCATCTATGGTAAGCGATTGCCGCCGCCCATAGATTACCAACACTAGTTGAGACACAAGTGTGCTGCCAACCTTTACCCCCTTTCCCCCAATTAGGCTACCGTTATTCGGTTTTTCGTTTGTTTTTTTTTTAAGTGATAGGTAGCAGACGAGCAGGCGGATCACCTGATGGTAAGCAATTGCCGCCGCTCATGGACACTTGCAACATCAGTGGAGTTACAAGTGCGCTGCCAACCTTTTATCCCCTTCCCCCCGGGTGGGCCTCCGGTACCCTCACTCACTCAGCGAAACACAGCACAGGGGCTGCTTCACGCCGGTTTTCTGTGAGGCAGTGGTATCACTCCGGTCGAGCCGGCCCATTCATGCCGAAGCGTGGCTCTCCCAAAGTTTGTGGTCAAGAGTTAGCCTATCAAGTAGAAAAATACACTTTAGTTTTGACGCTGTTTCGGAATTTATCTAAAAGCCTATGTAGTTATTTTAAATGCTCAATGAATAGTGTTAGAAACGCAAACATGCCTCGGTTAGACTAAAATAGTTTTCCCTAGCTTGTGGCGACCCAAAACTAATTTAGCGTCTATTACCTATGTTTTAGGAAATTCTTCTTCGTCCCATCTAACCTTTGTACTGGAGAATTGGGGATGGGTAGTTACTTTATTTATTTACTAGTGGCCCGCCCTCACTTCGCTTCGGGACAGTAATTCAGAAATGAACCTATAGATGGCGTTGTGCTCAATTACATCGCGCAAGCGTTTCGTGTTTTCAGTTTACCTATAAGCCTTGTCGTTGTCTGTAGAAGTTATCTCTTTATAAATAGTATAGAAGAATTACTTTCACTTTTATTGGTGCCTATGGGTGGAGGCAAACGCGGTAAGCGTATTCAGATATATTTAAAGATCTGGAGCAAAATTTATTTCAATTTAGATTATTTTTCCGTATGTCATCACTGGCAATACACACGCATTGCGAGGAGAACAGACGGCCATTGGGGTGGAAAGGTCCTTGAGTGGAGGCCACGTGCAGGAGGCCGCAGCCGTGGCAGGCCTCCCACCAGGTGGACTGACGATCTGGTGAAGGTCGCGGAAGGCCCTTGGATGCGGGTGACACAGGACCGATCTGTGTGGAAGCCTATGTCCGGCAGTGGACGTCTATTGGCTGAAATGATAATGATGATGAGATTAATTTTAAATAAATTTAAAAAATCCTATTCGTAATATATTTTAGAGTTTGCCTTGCATTATAGTTAAAAACAAGCAGGAACCACAAACTAAGTTGAAAATAATTATCATCTGTTTCAATGGTACAGTAAAATATCCAATCTATTCTATTTCATATTATTTTTCGCATTATAAAAAGAGATCGAAACAGGTTCCATCCTTCGAAGTTTTCATCCTCCACGCAATCTTTTGCCATTTTAACCAAAAACGAACCGTAGAAAAATAAACGCAGTGTCAGAATATTCGTGTAAATGTGTCAGTCTGGTGTCGTGTTTCATTGTCTGTTTAGTACACGCTCCGCGGCGTGACGGAAAAGTAAAAAAAAAAACATTTTTTTCGTTAACAGACTCTGTTGCCTGCCTGACGCAGGAGATAGTACGGGCATATTTTCGCATATTACATATTTAATTTTCGTTCCCTAAAAGGATTTATTTGAAAAGTGATACATGTTTTGGGGTTCCGTAGCCAAATGTAAAAATACGTACCCTTAACTATTCGTCGTTTAACTGTGTTCGTATGCCACTGAGATTTTACTAAACTATCAGAAATACTATTGAAACAAAACTTGGTAAGACCATGTATTCTGTGAACCGCATTAAAAAAAATTATAGATACAAAAATAAAAAAAAACGTTTAACAAGAAGTTTCAAAAGCGGTAAAATATTTTCCCCACTCCCCCCTCCGCCTAACTCCTAAAACCAGAAATAAATGATAAGACACAAAGAATGCAAAATGCATTCAACTTTTAAAAAAGTTATTTGCTGCTACGGCCACGATTCCGACTCGTTGCACACCCTGAATAATTAAAATTTAATAAATATTACCGTTTCATTTTCATTTCACTGTAGTATTTTCACATTATGTTAATTAATTAATTATATTGTATGTGATTCAAGTAATTACTAATGTATTTTGAATAAGATTTGTCGACGACTTTTCAGAATCGGGATATTTTTTTCTTCCCATACAAAACGACTATAAGCCGGTTTCTGGATTGAGAATTTGAAGTCAAGCACTACTGAAGTACAAACCTTGAGATTTAAAGTATGGCTCAACTGTCAAAGTTTGTACGTAAGTAGTACTTAACTTCAAATTCTCAATTCAGAAACCGGCCGCATGTCGCGTGATCGACTTTGTAAGAAAAGTTGAACATTAATTTTGATAATTTCCAAAAGTCATAGAACAATGTTGCTTGGAATGGTTAGATACTGTTAGATACTGTTGGAGCGGCTAATAAATAAATATACTTAATGTTTTACCTACAGCAATTTTTCAAAATAAATTCACTTAGCATCAACGTTACCGCTACAAACACCGAAGTCAAACCCGACACGCTATACAAATGTAATTCTGCAAACCGATTCGCCAAGTTGCATGGACGGAAATTCTCGAATTTTATTTACCCAGTATCCGAATAGACGTAGATTTGAATTGGTAAGAAGCGAAACTCGGCGTTGGTTGGAAATAGCCGCATCGCCTTGTGCGCACGAAATGCATTTATGCTGCCTGATTTTCGTGTGACTGTTGATATTTGGTTTCTTTTTCCTTTGCAGTGACAGACAAGCTGCAGTAAATTCAATTAACGTGGTAAAAGATTTGGTTGCTAATTAAAATTCATACCACTTCTCGTACGGCCTGATTCCGCAAAAGGCTAAAGCACTAGTGTTACGGATATCTATCAAAGTAGGGATGTAATGGTTTTTAATGAAGAAAAATGAGCCCTCAGTGGGATAAAGAAGAAAGGCTGAGCCAAAATCAACGTCCTAAATGTTCGATGTATAAGTAAGCATTTTAAATGATAAGATAAAGTGGAAATTTCTTCGATAGTAAAAATAATGTCCAACTAATGTGTAACACATCAGACTTATATTTGTCCGAAGCAAAAAATACAACTTTTATATAATATATGTAAGTAGGTACCCAAATTAAGATTTTTTCATTCTGAATCAGCAAGCGGAAAGCGTCAGTGAGGTTTAGGAGCTGTGCCAAGTTTCTGTCCCTTTTTAAAAGTCTGAATAAAAAATTTAACATTCTTCTTCAAACTTTCCGTAATATTCTGGTTTCTTTAACGCCTAGTTATATTTAAGACAGTTTTTAATGTTATTATTAAATCAAATCTTACCACAACCGCAACATTGATATAACGCTTAATCTTGCGTTTAGCCTTCTCAAAGCTCAAAACTTCCTTTTATCCCCCCTTCCCCCCTTCTTCAACCGCACTCCAAACTTTTCAGAACAAGAGGACGTTACGTCAAATTAGTGTCAATTAAACTGAGTCTTTCCGGGCATATGACAGAAGTGACGTCATTCTTTCCCTTAATGTCCCATGAGTAAAAACGCAAAGAGCAGACTAGTTACGTAATGGTATAAAAAAGCCTTTTAAGACACTGGGTTTCTTAACTGTCAAGACGAATACTCGTAGTACCAAACAAAACTTTTTAACTTTTGATTGGGTACTACAATCGCCGTGGCTCCGTAAAACAATAATAGTCACTTCTACAAATAAATTATAAAAATTAAAAAAAGGCATTAAAAATTATCCTTTACAAACGTGATAAGCGTTTTATATTTAGTGCCCAAATTGTACTTGTTGTATTTTGTGTATTTTATGCGTATTGATGTGATCGTAGCCTATTCTGCACACCCTTTTTACACACCAAACTCAGCCTTTTTAGCAGGCTTCTCCTTTTGGTTGAGTTCAATTTTAAAACGCAGCTTCACTTGCGATATAGGCAGCTATCGTCTTATGGCTAATTATATGGTGCTGCTATTTCTCTTTGAGGTATTTCATCAATCCAGTCATTTAAATAAGGCATACGTGATGCAAAACCCATGAACAAACACCAATAACAAATGTTCAAAGTTCGTGCTTCATTCAAACATTGACCACAATCTACAGTATCAACTCCGAGCCAGCGTTTAGTTCCAAATAATCAAGCGAACTGTTCAAACGGTGTGTTTTCTACAACACAAACCTTTGGAAAGTTTACCCGAACGTCCGCAGTTCCCGACTCTTTGGAATGGAACACAAATGCATGTACACAAATAGTGATGTAGAAAATTAAGACGCTTTTTACTGCAAGTAAGCGTTTGTCGTAGAGCATTGAGTCAGTGGCGTCTCCAGTGTTTTTTTATGTGATAGGTAGCTGATGAGCAGGCGGATGACCTGATGGTAAGCACCAGTTGGTTTAATGCTAAGGCGTTTGTCAAAACTCTTCTTTTTTTCCTTCAGGTGCCAATCAAAAAGGACCACCGTAAGTTCTTTCCATTGACGAAGTCAAATACCTAGGTGTTATCCTGGACAGCAAACTGTTATGGAACAGACACTGTGACCACAAACTAAACAAATCCACCATCGCCTTCTACCAATGCAAGCAATGATTGGCAGGAAATGGGGCATATCACCACAATAACACTATGGCTATACAGGCTGTCATAAGACAATGTTGACTTATGGAGCACTAGTCTGGTGGCCTAGAACGGAACTCCGTACCATGATCACCAGATTGGGTCGCTTCCAACGTCTGGCCTTATCATGTACCAGTGGATGTATGAGAACTACACCCACGGCAGCCCTAGAGATAGCACTAAACATAACACCCCTAGACATATACGTAAGACAAGAAGCGGCAATGGCTGCTGCAAGGCTTATGTATCTAGATCTCTGGGGGAAAAACCACAACAGCCCACACACAACTATTTTAAACAAAATAATTACCTATCAACCACTCATCGCAGCACCATGCGACAGAACACACATTAGATATTTCTTCAACAAGAAATATAATATACAATTAAGAGAGGAGGAACACGATGGTTCAGGAATAAATGAGGTGCGTATCTACACCGACGGATCCAAAACATCCAAAGGATCGGGCGCAGGCGTACACTCCCTGGACCTCAATATCAACATATACCTACCTTTAGGCGAACACAGTTCCATCTTCCAGTGCGAATGTGTTGCCTTAACCGAGGCCGCGAGAGCAGTACATAGGCGTGGCATCGAACACTACTGCATAAAATTTTATCAGATAGTGCATCTGTACTCATGGCCTTGGAAAACAAGAAAACAACAATAAACTAATAGCTGAATGCCACGAAGCTCTAACAATATAGGATCAAATAATCAAATTACATTGCAATGGATAAAAGGACACAGCGGATCACTCGGAAACGACAAAGCAGACGAATTGGCAAAGAGGGGATCGGAAATGACAGTGGCCGGCCCACACCCACTCATACCCGATCCCGTTCTCCGCAGATTCGTACATGGACTCGCCAGAGATCCGCTGACCTACAAAACAAACAATGGATAGAAACAGATAACTGCAGACAATCTAAAATAGCATTACCTGCAAATAAACAAACGACTTACAAAACGCCTTCTCAAACTCAGCAGAAACAATCTCAGAATAATGATAGGGACAATTACGGGCCACTGTCCCTTAAACAAACACCTATTCACTTTAGGCGCGACCGACAGCCCTCTATGTAGGGGGTGTTTTAACACCGAAGAATCAGTCGCGCACGTAGTCCTGGAATGCGATGCAGTGACAAGACAACGAAATGAAATCCTCGGATCTGCGAGGTCACTCCGCGAAGCCTGTGAGGATCCCAGGAAGCTTCTGCGCTTCTGGGCGGAGTTAGGCTGGCTAGAATAGCCAGGACACTACACGCACACTGGACCAAATAAGAGTCTAAGTGCGGAAACAGGAGTCCACTTTACATTACATTACATTACAAGTTCTTTCCATTTTTTTGTACTAAATATTGAGTTTTTGTAGAAAACCTTTACAATGGGAGTATGACTCCTCCTATTTAAACTTTTGATTGTGTTCCCATTAAAGCAGGGCGAGGCGGAGTGGAGTGAAATCCACCATTAGCAAGAAAACTCCGCTTCTTTACGAGCAAGCTTCTTCTATAGGTGGATTTTACTCAGCTCCACTTCAGCTTTTTTTTAAGTCTATTCCATGGTCTTTTGTTCCATGGCTTCCAATGTTTTGCAAAATGTAGTTTGAGAATTATGTGTATCAAACTTTATTTAAAACTGTCATATACAGGATGTTATTGTGAAAATTTACACACTTTTAACCACGTCTTCCATCAACCATTTTGAACAACTTTTGTAAATTCGCACAAAAAAATCAACATTCATAAAAAGATGGTCAAGTGACAAGTCAGTTTTTTAGAATACGATAAAATTTTCGACGAACTTTCAAAAGTCATAGAACAAAATATTTCTTTATTCCAAGAGCGATCTGCACCAAGACTTTTGTTTTTTGGTTATATGACCAGCCCACTGCCACTTCCCTGACCTGACTGCGTTTCAAAAGCCATCTATTTGTTTTTATATCTCTCAGTGTCACCCGTAGTGCAATGGAGAGACAACTGGTAGCAGTTGTCTTGCTCTACTTGCTTTAGTATCATCATCAGCCTGTTGCAGTCCACTGCTGGACATAGGCCTCTCCAAATGCTCGCCACTTTGATCGATCTTCGGCTACTCGCATCCAGCTCCAGCCAGCCCTCTTGCGCAGATCATCACTCCATCTGGCCTGAGGTCGTCCTACACTACGTTTACCAAGACGCGGTCTCCACTCCAGAACTCGTTTACCCCAACGGTTGTCAGTTCTGCGGCAGATATGGCCAGCCCACTGCCACTTCAGCTTGCTAATCCGGTGAGCTATGTCGATATCTTTTGCTTTAGTATAGTTAGCAATAAATATATTCCACAACACTACCCTTTGAGAGAAATAACTGCATACGTCGGTATTCCAATTCCCCCCGAACGGTCAAACAAAAATGAAGTTTTAACGACTTGCAAACAGCTCGATTGTTCTTGCGGAAGCAAAGCGGGCCCGGTGTTAGCTTTGAGTGGGTTTTGCCCGAACGAATAACTGTAAGGTGGTGTTGACGAAAGTTTACAATTGGTATCCCTATTGATTGATGTTTGACTTCTTTTCAGTTTAAGCAAAAGATAAATGTTATTTGAACCACAAATATATACAGGGTGTCTCGTAATTCATGGATCAAACGTAAAAGAAATAATACGTCGTTTTATAATCCTATAGTTCGGATGTGTCGCCAATACAACGATATATCTCAAAGTCATGATATTGATATTTTCAACACAAATAAATATGTTTTCGAGAGGGCTCTTAGGGCCCTCAATGACTGTTAGTGATAAGCTTAGATAAGTTTAGCCCTAAGCCCTAGGGCACTGTATGTTTCACGACCTTTTATTGTTTTGTAAGTTAATAACTTACCTACCCATGTCAGGGATGCATGCTTTTAGGTAATAGTTCAGTTTTAAGCTACTTGCTTAAATGTTTTGTTTTTTTTTTTAACTGTTATCTGTAATCTGTCCTTATACCAATAAATATATAAAAAAGATAGATAGCTCGCTTGATTACCAACAACTACATAATTTGAACAGTTTTTTTCAATACCTCAGGCATTACAAGAAAAAAAATTTTTTTTTGAATTTTTTGCCGAAAGTAGTAAGTTTTTTTTGTGGTGGTCGCAAATGACAAAATTTTTTACATCTTTTTTTTTAGATAGACAGCTAGATAGACTACCAATCATTCACCATTTCTTTTTACTTTACTTTACTTTACGAAGAAAAACATTTATAAATACTTAAGCTTCCACGAACGTTCTCAAATGAATAGCCTTCCGCGTACATGTGAAGGAAAACACCTCTCCTGAATGGAATGAAAACCTCTAAGGACTTTGAATTGTAAAGAAAACGTTTCGGAAACAGAACGAACCGCACGAGATAGTGTGGGTTTAAATACAAGTACAACAGCGTGCGAATAAAAAACAACCCGTATAAGTTTAGATTTCTTTGTCTTATTTTACACAGAACAAAGTATATAAGACTGGCTGCAAAAAAAAGTTGGATTTGCGCTTCTTGAGTTCCGTACAAACTATAAGGATTCTAATGATTGGTTTGAGACGAATGCTAATTACACGGTGTTGAAAAAGCCTTGGTATTACTCCAGTCGAGCAGGCACATTCATATTCATGCCGAAGCGAGGCTCTTCCGCTGTAAAATCATCTAGATAATATTTATGCAAAAAAATGTGTGGATTTAACCGGTTTCTTTATTTGATATAAAACAGCACAAAAATGAAGATTGTTGTATGAGAGTCCCCGTTATTTTTTTTAATCATACAGCATCTCATACATTGACCTGACTCCGTACTAAGTAGCTTGAGCGCTTGTATTAGAGATATCAGACAGCAGATTTTATATTTAATATTCGTTCTTATAATGAAAAAAGTAATACATAAGTTGTGAAAATTACAACTGTCTAGTTATGGTTCTTGAGAAATAGTCTGGTCAAAGACAGACCGACGAATAGGCAACAAAAAATTTGGATGCCGTTTTACCCTTTGCGTATGGAACTCTAAAAAGATCGCGCGATAAAAAACCTTTTCAGCATTTTGAGTTTAACTTATAAAACCACCTTCTCGTTCAACTTTCCCATATATCTTATCTACAAAATTCATCACCACTAATTGTTTCAAAATTATAATCTCGGCTAAAATATTCCTTCATTTTATCACACAAATAAACACCCACCTTATATCGACAACCTCGTTTATCCCAAACACGGGAACTAGTGCAGCTTTAAGTTGATTATCGATAATATTTTGGAGTTTGCGAATGAGTACACAATTTATTTAAGATTATTATTAATTCACTGAGAATAGTCGCTGATAATTTCGGTCATATACACTCCAGATAGGTTAGTGCACAATTTTAAGCTGAAAGTGTTCATCTATTTCTAAATGAAAATAATGAATGAACATAAAAGAAAAACAAAAAATATTTAACGTGAGAAAATAATTTCAGAAGAAGAAAAAGTTTTCTTCTAAAATCTAGCGGCCTGTGTTGCACGGAAGCTGCATAGCGCTGCTATAGATGTAAATGTTCACAGATGCACTCTATATAAGTACGTTTGAAAAACATAACCTAGCTTTTTTCCGTAGACGACTACTTTACCAACAATCGATACCGCTACATCACTATTCCCTCCAAGCTGTTCATACCCGCCCGACTATATCACATTAAACTGTTTAATTTGCCTCACCAAATATGAGAAACATGTTCCTAAACACACACACACAGTATATTACTTCCCTTAACACAATCGGACAGATTCAAGTTTTGCTGTAATTAGTACGAAGTAGGTCGGGTTTGTAAACTGCGGTACGGGTTTGAATTGAAGAGTTAAATGCACGGAGATTGGCTAAGGTAATTAAAACTACTCGGATGTGGTAAACACCTCGACTCTTATGCTAGGAGTATAAGGTTCATATTTGAATGAGGTTGTAATTTATTAGTGCGCGTGACTGTATGTCTAAAGACGGGTTTACATAGTGCGAGCGGCGCAGGAGTGGGTGATAGTTAGTGGGCGTAGTTCAGTGAGCAATGTTACAGATATCATGAAGGAAAATGAACCTTAGCGTATATAAACATTCAGTTGCTTTTGTCGTATGCCCATTTGAGCAAAGCTAATTAACATTTTATTACGGTCGAACTTCTTAGCTATCTAATTATAAATCTCATACATTGACCTGACTCCGTACTAAGTAGTTGCACTTAGCATATACACTTGTGTTACAGATATCAGATAACAGAGAAATACAAATAAAACATTTAAATACAAATATTACACCCAAATACTGAAAAAAAAAAAACAAGTGTTCATCACACGAATATTTGTCCAAGGTGGGCATCGAACCCGCGACCTTTGGCGCATAGTGCCTCGAAAGGCAGGGTCACTAGCAAATGCGCCATCCGGCCAGTCAATATTCAAAGAATTGGCAATTCTTTGGTTTCTATTCGATTTTCCTGCCACATATTTTTGTACGTGTAGCTATCAAGTTTCATCAATCCAAAATTGCGCAAGAGAGTTTAAAAAATTTGTTCCGTGCTAACGAAAAATTGAATATTAGAGTTTTTAATCCTGTCACGCGGCAGTAGACCTCAATCTCTCAGAGCGTGGCTACAAAATAATTACACACAGAAATTAGACTTTGACCTGATTTTGAATTTAGAAGAGTTCGTTGACATATGCTAGGGTTGTTGCCCGGCATGAGTACATAAGCGCGTGGCCTCTACCATAGACCTCGACAGTTTGACAATCTTATGTCATAAGTTAGGATTAATGTGGTCGAAAAGGCGTTTTTGCCCGTTAGTGCGCATGCGTGAGTACATGACATATTTTTAGCTCTTAGTGAGCAGTCAGCCTTCTGTGTCAATATGTATTTTGTGGCGTAGCTATCAAGTTTCATCATTCCAAAATTGCGCAAGACAGTTTAAAAAACTTGTTCCCTGCTAACGAAAAATTGAAGATTAGAGTTTCTTAATCCTGTCACGTGGTAGTAGACCTCAGTCTCTCAGAGCGTGGCTCTCTATGATAGAAAATTCTGTCTTAATAACAATAAAATGATAATGGAATGCTACTATCCTATTTCCTTAAGAACCCTAAAAAATGTCCACACACGAACAAAGGATACATTGAGTCACAGCCGTCTACCATCTTATTCCTGTCACAATAGGGTACCTTGTAGCTTTATTGAATTACAAGTCAAAGGAAGCTCGAGTTATAGACAGTCCTTTGTTTGGTCCAGGTTTAATAACCGAATTGTTTGGCTGATTGGGGTTTCCGCGATACGTGTTTTATGTGACTAAGGGCTGATTTTTCAATCGTCAGATAACAGTTAACAGACCGATAAAATGTAATCCAATTTATAGTAACTGTCACTCTATGTTATACAATTATAGTAAGATGTAAGACATCTTTAATTCGCCGGGTAACTCTTTATTGGTCTGTTAAATTTTATCAGACAATGGAAAAATCGGCCCTAATTCTTGGATTTCAGATACTGTATGGGGTTAATTAGTGTGACGTAGGAAAATTTTATTTATTAAAAATATTGATTACTAGTGGCCCGCCCTCACTTCGCTTTGGGACCGTAATTCAGAAATGAACTAATAGATGGCGCTGTGCTAAAATACATCGCGCAAGCGTTTCGTGTTTTCGGTTTACCTATAAGCTTTGTCATTGTCTATAAAAGTTATCTCTTTATAGATAATATAGAAGATAGAAGATAGATATAAATGACATTTGATTTTTTTTGTCAGTACTACAGACTAATAATGACTACTTGACTAGGTTCTAATAACATTTTTATGAAAAAAATAGAACGACCGGATCTTTTGCATACACAAATGTACCTACATCTTTTCTGGATATAATCGAGTCAAGATGTTCACAGATATACTCTGTATAGGAGTAGTATAGATAGATAGATAGATATTCTTTATTGCACAGAAATAAAATACAGGAGTGCTTTTCGCTTGTAGCGATTTCTTCCAGACAACCTTTTAGGTAGAGGAGAGAAAGCAGCGTGTTGGCTATGGGGGTAAGGCAGTGCAAAGAGACATAATTATTAGAGAGTATATTACCTAAAAATATTTTAGTTTCAAACCAAATCCTACGCAAGCGGAGCTATGGGCGTCCACTAGTTACACAAATACCAACGTGTCGAAATTTCTGTACAGTAGAGTTCAAAAATATGTATACACTTTAGGACCTTGTCACAGTGCATATGTTGAAGAAAACGACTTCCACTTTCTTATAAATATGTATTGTGACAAGGTCCTAAAGTGTATACATATTTTTGAACTCGACTGTACAAAAATATTTTTTTCTGTACCTAAACACAACTGTAACGTATATTGCACCTAATGTTCGAAGAATAATAATATCAAAATATTTTGTCCGAGGCAACCAAGCTGCAAACAAAGTGAAATGATAAAATATTGACAAGAATAGGAAATATTTGCAGAAAAAAATATCGAGTTTCAACGAAACTAATATTTCTGCAGCTGCGAGTGAGCGGGACAAAATGTGATGCCATAAAAGGTTTGGGTGTTTCCTTTAAGATGTATACGTCTGAAGAAATAGACACGAATACACTACGCAAAGAAAGCGGGTCACTAGCAACTGAGCCATTCTCATAAAAATGACATTACTAGGCAGTCTTTAAACAAATCATGCCTCTGAAATTGACATTAGACTCGGATTGACGACCCGCTTGGTGCAATGGTTTGAGTGCCGATTGAGACGCAAGGGTCGCGGGTTCGATTCCCGCACCAACACAAATGTTTGTTGATGAAACAAATATTTGTGTTGGGTCTGGGTGTATGTGGTTCCTTCGTTGTTTCTGGTTTCCATAGCACAAGGGAAAACCTTAGTTTGGGGCAGGACAATGTATGTGATGTTGTCTCAATTAATTTATTATTATTTATTTTTCGTTTTTTTTTTATATTAAGGACAATATAGATGACCTTACTCCGCCTGCTGGTAAGCGGACGTACGGCGGCGGATTACACGTATACAGAACCTCAGGCCTTTTAATGATTTTGATATAAATTGGGAGGAATATGCATTTAAACATTGCCAGGGTAATAACATCTCGATGAGAATGACCCAGCTGTTTTTCATACATACGTGCCTGATACAGAGGCGTACAAATAACTTCTTATAGTAACAATTGAAAGAGATTATTCGCTAATTTTTAAACTTTAGGTCACTCTATCTGGCTTGAGGGCGTCCTACATTACGCTTACCGTAACGTGTTGGTGGATCGGCGGCTGATGTGGCCAGCCCACTGCCAGCTTAGCTTGCTAATCCTGTGAGCTATGTCGATCTGCGCAAGATTACTGGTAAGAACTGGATGCGAGTAGAAAAATTGACTGGAGTAGGAAAACGTTAGGAGAGCCTTCCGTCCAGCAGTGGACTGCAAAAGGATGATGATGAAGAAACTTTTGGTACGTGACGGTAAGTTTTTCACAGTTAAATAGTGATCACAAATGAACAAATCTTAAGAGCACTATCAGTGTATATTACTTAAAGTATTAGTACTGTCTTATTAGCATAATCTTTTTGTATCAATGCGCATATTTCGAACTGTGACCGAGCTGTCAAGTTCTCTGCCAATATTTTTTGGCAAACTTTGTATGGAATAATTTCGGGAAGTATTCTGAATAATATCATGACAGAAATAGTTTCATTAAAATCTGTGAAAACGACCGCCAATGTGCATTTGTCTGGTAAAATAATAATTAGTAAGTACTAGAGACATTAAAAACTCCTTCCAGTTATCTTATATAAAAACCAAACAGGCAAAACACTCGTGCGATGCAATCGACATTCAGCGCCATCTATTTGCACAGAGTGGAATTAACATTCCAAAGTGAAGGGAGACATTAAGCTTCCTTCTAGCCTTTTTTTTGTGTTGTCCTAAAATTTCTGGTACTTTATTCTGTCATTGAAAATAATTTAAACAAAATTCTTAAGGCTTAAAATTGAAGCTACGACGTATTTTATGCAAATGTATCTAAAGTGTCTCCTAAATTAAGCAATCGCCGGTTGACACCTTTAAAACGGAATCTTAAAAGGTAGAACCATCACGGCACGAAATACTAAACTCCATCATAATGCCAGCTATTAGATTTTAATTCCACGTTGCAGGCAACGAGCTGTCCGCCATTTTCTCTGCGGCCCAGCCCATAGTCAAGGCCTAACGATGAATAAATTTCCCATTCCCGACTTTCCCCTGTTTTCTTTTATTTTTTCCCTCGCTTGTTCGGCGGTTCAGCCGCTTTTGATTGTCCCCTTTGCTTTTTGTCCTTTGATAAAATTCTAATTTGGAATTAAGTAGGCGTTTAAAATGGGACGGTTAAACTTCGTTGTAAAAAGAATGTGTACATCAGTTTTTACGGCAAATACCGTGAAGGAAACTGTATTAAAAGTTTTTTGTGCTCTAAAGACGCTGGGTTGTCAGTGCTATTTCTTTGAAATTTACTTTGTCTTTTGTGATTCCATCTGGAAAAAAACGTCTACCTTAACGTAGACACTTGAGTACACACGATGACAAGTGGAGACTTTCCTTTTCAGGGTTCCGTTGCCAAATGGCAAAAACATTGAACTCTCATGTCTGTCCATCTGTCCGTTTATATGTCACAACACTCTCAGCCACTTTTTGATGTGATAGGTGGATGCAGCAAACGGATCACCTGTTTGTAAGCGATGGCCAGCGCCCATACTTTTTCCAATACTATAAGATTTCGATACTTTAACTGTCGAAACTAGGTGTAGATGTATTTTGAGAGTCTCATTAAGATTCTAATGCAAAACAATGTGGTATGTTATCTTTAAAATTACAACGAAAATTGCTTTAAACCTACAAAAACTACCTGTAGTTTTTTTTAAACGTCACAAAGTTTTACAATTTGACTTACATTCAATCAATTCAATTGTATAATACAAAACATTTGACATCATAAACATAAACCTTTTAGGTCCTTGCATAGTCCTTTTGACTATAAAAAAGTATTATTGCTCTGCAGAGGGATAATTGCATTGTCGCTGACTATACATAATTTAAGTATAATAAAAACAAGGCCAAAATTACTACAAACAGATGTACAAGTATCTGTAAACATGTTTACAAACGCTTTCACTTACAATGCTAATATCAAGAAATATTTCTCTCAAACAATAAGGAAAAACAAAAATAATATATACGAGTACTAAAAGCATCGAGAGAAGTCCAAGAGAAACACGCAATAAAATTCTGCAATGGAAGCGAAAAGAACGAACGTATTTCAAAATGTACCATAAATATTAGTCAATCGGGAAAACCAAACATCTTTCAAATTCATACATTCATACAAGAAAATAACTACTTATAGCTACGTAGTTTTATTTTATCCAATGAACTTGGGTTCCCTTAATACAAAACGTGGTTTAATGAAACTAAACTCAAACTACTAGCAATACCATGCATGACTGCCTAGACTTAAGATTATATATATAAATTATATATAAATATATAAATCGTAAATATATATCGTAATAATATATCGTAAATATATATCGTAAAAAAAAACTAGCACAAAATGACACGGGACCAGTGTGTCCGTGGAATTATTATAAAAATTAAAAAAGGGGATTAAAGTTAGTCTTAGCTTAAAACTTTTAATTGTGGGAGAGCCACGCTTCGGCATGAATGGCCTTGTGCTGTATTTCGTCGAGTGAGTGAGGGTTCCGGAGGCCCACCCGGGGAGGGGAAGGGGATTAAAGGTTGGCAGCGCACGTGTAACCCCACTGGTGTTGCAAGTGTCCATGGGCGGCGGCAATTGCTTACCATCAGGTCATCCGCCTGCTCGTTTGCTACCTATCACATAAAAAAACTGATGCTGTCACTTTTGTTTAAAGTCAATTTGATAAAAGTTACAGCATCATCCTAACCATGACTAACTTAAATGTCCGTTTTGAAAAAAAGGTGTTAAAGTTAGAACTAACGAACTTTTAAATTGGCCAAAATTATACCATGGCCTCAAAAACCAGTATGAAGCAACACCTGTCTTGTGTGTTGCCGAGTGAGTGAAGGCATCGGAGTCCCAGTCAGGAGCAAAGGGGGGTGAGTGATGTTACCGAAGGCCCAATTGGGGGGAAAGGTGGTTAAAATATTTCCACCGCACTTGTGACTCCGCTCGTGTTGCAGTGTCTATGGACGGTGGCAATTGCTTACCATTAGCACAAAATAATTACACACAGAAGGTAGACTCAGCCTGATTTGGAATTTAGAAGGGTTCGTTGATATATATGCTAGGGTTGTTGCCCGGCATGAGTACATAAGCGCGCGGCCTCTACCATAGACCTCGACAGTTTGACAATCTTATGTCATAGGCTAGGATTGATGTGGTCGAAAAGGCGTATTTCCCCGTTAGTGCGCATGCGTGAGTACATGACACGTTTTTAGCTCTTAGTGGGCAGTCAATTTTCTGTGTGTAATTATTTTGTGCCATTAGGTGATCCGTCTTGTCTGGCACCCATAAAAACATAATTGTAGGAGCACTTCACTTACTGGAAGAAAATATCGCGAAAAAGTTATTGCATCACATATTTTCAGAGGCAACGTATGTGGGAGTATTAGATACACCTACGTAGAAGGTACAAGGTCAACCTTCATGTTGCCAACATTATAAAAATTCCACCGAAGTGGGTTTTAGTTCTAAGGTTCGATTATCATATCAAGAGCCTTCAGACCCAACTTTGTTCTTAATGTTTTATGCGATAGATGGCAGAAGAGCAGACGGTCACCTGATGGTAAGACAACTGCAACACCAGTAGAGTCATAATTGCGCTGCCAAACATTTTCCCCCAATTGGGCCTCTAGTAACCTCACCCACTCGACGAAACAGAGCGCAGGCAGCTGCTTCACGCTGGTCTTTTGTGAGGTCATGGTATCACTCTGGTCGAGCCGGCCCTTCATGCCGAAGCGTGCTGTCCCACGGTAAAATAGATGATATGATGGCTCCTGGGTCTCGATTGCAGCGCGCGAGTGTTTCGTCTTTTAAATTACCTTTAAGCACAATACCGAGAACGCTATAAGGTTTATCGTCGTTGTTCGAATAATTTTAAAAAGATTCCGAATTCCGTTACCACAAACTTTGCAAAGCATGACTACATTGTGTCTTTTGTCTTCAACTTACAAATATTTATTGCGGTAATATCCAACGAAAGTTATTCCATAATAAGATGAATTTATTGGTTAGCTCATCCGTACACTTGGCAACACAGGCGACGACCCCGCTTAAAATAAGCGCACAAATGTATTCCAGGCGGCTCTTAGCAGCCTCGCTTGTTTTAACTCGAGAATTGGGAGTGGCATTGCAAAATGGCTCTTAAGGCACGACAACATGAGCTGCAATAAATTTTTAGTGTCTAGAAAGTTCTTTGCCGTAAATAGGTGGAGGGGACGGTATTCCCGGAATTGGCAGAGATCTGAGTTGACTTTCTCGAATTAACGGGTAAGGTTGAAATTCTAGTTATTGAGACTTTTTAGCTTAAAGACTTTGCCTAAGTGGATCATATTTGAACTGAAAAATGACTTTGAGACTGGTAACTTTAAATTTACATAGATATTATACTTAAATTTCAGAACTGTATGAGCCAGCATGAGCTGTACGGAGGTTAATCGATTTCAAGATCAAGCCGTAATTAGTTGTAGAGGTTTTTCATTAAGTAATTCTTTGTGTAGGCTGAGAGCCTGGAAATTGGCTAAAAATAGACATTAATTACGAACGAAACTTAATTCTGTTAGATTTACTGTCTACGAAGACGTATCTTTATAGACGCGTAGCCGGGGCGCGTCCAATGACCCCAAGGCAAAAAGACCACTAGCTAAACTATTTTCAAATCCTCCTTATTTGCCGTGTTTACGTCCATAACTTTGATTTAAATTATCATCATCATGTTAGCGTAGGTATTTTATCAGCTTCATCGCAATAGAGCGCTATTACGCTTTTTCGGAATACAAAAGCAATTATTATGGATTAGGGTGGAAAATAAAATATGGTGAATTGTTAATATCGGAATTTAAAATATCTATAGCTGTAACTCTAACTACAGTACTATTGGGATTGCATTTTTCAAACGTTTTCAGTATGAAATTGTGTATCTAACTAGGCTTGGCGCAGCGACCTTAAGTGAGCTATGGCCTCCAATGATAAGAGCCTCCATCTAGAACGGTCCACGCCACCAGGCCACTCCAGGCTGGTGAATAGCAGGACAGTCACCAGCCTGGAGTCCCTGCAAATCTTTATCAACTTCACCCCCCAGTGGTACCTTGGACGACCAACTGGCCTTTGACCATAACTTGGTGCAAACCAAAGCGCACTGGCTTCGCTGCCTCGGTCACCTTGAGAAAATGGGAAAAGATCGTGTAGCAAACAACAAAAAAAAAATATTTAAAATATTTTTAATATTGGCTCAGCAAGAAGAGAGCACAACAGACGCGCGATTATAATTATGTACGAATCAATGCAGCCAAATAAGGACTACGCTTTTGTGAAGCAACGTTCTGTAGAAAAGATTTAGCTGTGTAAATTGACGCCATGATAATAGCACTTCACCGTTCATTTATCTTTGATTTATCGTCAGAAACTACAGAATAACTTGAAGGAGAAATTTCCTCGAGCAATAACAATTTGAAAGATGATCCCGACGATAGAATTAATTATTACTTGTCTAGTCTAGAATTTTGCGTAATTTGACACTGATATTTTAATATTCAACGCTTTACATTTTGAACGTTATAACATTTTTGGCGAAAGAATAACGGGCGAGTTCTCTTGGTGGATCTTTTCCTTAGAGTCAACTTTCCGATTCCTGGTGCAAGAATCACATTATTTGCACGATAAAAGCAACGACCTAAAACCTAATGTATATCATATGTAACTCGTTTCTAAATTGATTAGTGTCTATTGGGGTGGAAAGGTCCTTGAGTGGAGGCCGCGTGCAGGAAGGCCGCAGCCGTGACAGGCCTCCCACCAGGTGGACCGACGATCTAGTGAAGGTCGCGGGAGTCCCTTGGATGCAGATGGCACAGGATCGATCTGTGTGGAGAACTTTGGGGGAGGCCTATATCCAGCAGTAGACGTCTATTGGCTGAAATGATGATGATGAAATTTCTATTTAGTTTAAACCGTTCTCTACTGTAGTACAACATCTATTCGGGAGACTGATTCATACACTAGTTCCATCTACCTAAACCAGTCCTTACTGTAGCAACTTTAACTTAAACAAAACAGATGACGATAAAATACGGTATGCTGCGCGAAGTTTTTTCCTCCAGATGCCAACAAAAGGACTCTTCTAGAAATATACATCCACTCCTTAGACAATTGGATCGGGGGAAAGTCAACCATTTGTATGCTAACAGGGCAGTTAGATGGGATATACTGGCCATTTCATAGTGTTCGATACAAACACTATTGCCTGTGTTTTCGCTTTCATGCGAAAGTAGGGTTGTTGTTGGTAATATTTTTATCGATAGCTTTAAAAGATAAGATTAAATAAATAAAATAAATAAATTGAGCCAACATCACATAGATTGTCCCGGTCCAAAACTTAGGTTTTCATTTGTGCTATGCAAATCAGAAACAACGCAGAAACCGCAATCACCCAGACCCAACACAAATATTATTATCTGTTTTTAAGGTTGATTATGCTACAAATGATTTTTTTAAAGATTGGTTTTGCTAGAAATGATGACAAATTTGCTCATTTGTCACCATTTCTAGCATCCCCAATCTTTAAAAAAAATCACTTTTAGCATAGTCTGATGGTTAGTAACCAGCGCAGTCTATGAACATCTGTGAGATTAGAGTCAGCAATGCGTTGCAGTCAAGCTGTCGGGTATTACTACTGCATCCAAACCATTCTACTTATAAAATAATTAATAGCAAACTATTACTTTGAGAAATATTTTTTCTCATGCATTTTTCTTATCTATATCTCATGCATGTTTTTTAATAACTACCTATAAATTTCATACATAACGCAATAAATAATCATTCTGTTCGCAAATAACTAAATTTAGATGGTGTATAATATTTTTGTCTTCAGAAAAAAAGTCTAATTTATCGATAACACAGACAAACACTATTGCAGTGTGGATTATCGTGTAAGACGTCGCGGTTTGTTTTATTCAAAGCGCACCCACAAAATGTATCAACTCTTCATTTTCGATTTTAGTATTCCGTAAAATGTACAATTTGAACTCTTAACGATATTTGAATATCAAATACTTAGTTCGAGCAAAAACACCGCAATGCTGCGGTTTAAAAATAGAATGAAATGAGTTTGTTTTTTTATTGCTTTATTGTTTTTATAGCTTCGTAATGTTTCGTGAAAACTGCCAGTTCTATACTTTGTATGTTTTTGAACAGTTCAGCCATTAGATAATATTTTTATGACTGCTAAATACAGAATCTGAGATTCTAAAGTTGTTGTAATAAATAAACTAGTGGTATATCGTGGACCACCTGTTTGCTTCGAGACATTTTGCCATACGTCTCCAAATTTTACTATAGATTAGATAGCCTTGAGTTGATTATTATATTTCACTCCCTTTCTGTTAATCAATTGATCTGAAATGTGGTACTTATGTGCAAAGCCACAAATCATAAAACCTAAAAACATTAAACTCTGGTTTTTAATTATGTGGAGTAAACTGACAGCTGCTTATGTCAAGTTTCTATAGATTTTGACATTTTTGACATTTTCATCTGTCAAATTGAGTGGTAATATAAGTATGGGAATGACACATTGACATCTGTCAGTTTACTCCACATGATCAAAAATCAGAGTATACTTACATTGAAAATGTTTAAATTATACGGTTTTATTGTAAATATAATGTTATAGACTAGAAAATATAATTTACCTATTTTACTAATCTCTCTATTACAGGATACTTAAACATGATCCTTGAACGCATCGATAGTTACACTTTAAGAGTAAGTAATTGCTCTTCAAACGTAAAACCTTCTCAGGTAGCTAAGCCTTTGAAGAGCTGGAGCACAAAGAACATCTCTCGATGAAACGGCTTCGAGAGATTCGAGATTTTTAGGGCTGTCAATAATTTTGCTTTGGCCATAACTAAGGTTGTCCAAGTTATGAATGAATGAATAATGCTTTTTATTGCACACAAAACAGAGGTATACAACTTAAAACTAGTTATAACAGGAGTAATGTACAACAAAGGCGGCCTTATCACTATGAGCGATCTCTTCCAGACACCTTTGGGTAGAGGAATAATGCGCGAATTAACAAGGGGTAAGGCAGTGCAGATCTTTTATGTAGGTAATAAGATAAATACATCATAATAAATACATAAATGCATACTAGTATAAAATTACTACGAAAATACTGCTATAATTTTATACTTTAATAAATAATCAGATATAAAACATATAATATAATATACCTACATACACATATACTTTTAAATGGATTATTACTTACATGGATTATTTCAATACGATTAACTGGAAGGACAGATGCGTTATTAAAGACCAGGTTAAGAGGAAGGGGAACAGCGATAGGTTTTAGGAAGAGAGGAAATGTGATTTGACACGCAATTGCTTCATATAAACGGGACTAAACGCGAGGAGATTTAATAAGTACATTCTAGCACTTACTAGTTGACGTTTCGACCGCATTACAACAGCCGTGGTCACAAGCGGACTGGTCCAGTTCGCAATATGAAGTACTGGCATACCAACTAAACGCCAGCGACGCTCCCTCATTGCCAGAGTGAGGAGGGGACATAAGTACGGGTTGAAGATATTACTTTACGTCCCTTAAGTACGTACGTACTTTAAGACTCGCTTACACTACGGGCCAAGTTCTTTAGCCTGTAGCGCTACCATGAGTTGACATCTAAAACTGACATAACGTAAACGATTGCTCTGTCTCTTTCAAATGCATCACAATGAAAGAGACAATTGATAGTTTTTGATAGCGAGGATAGTATTTCAAACTCATGGTAGTAGTACTGGTCGGATTTGACTGGCCAGATGGCGCATTTGATAGTGACCCTGCTTCAAACGCCAAACGTGGGTTTGAAAACATTCCTGTGATGAACACTTGTGTTTGCTCAGTATCTGGGTATAATATATATAGTGAACATTTCTTAACAGGAAACCTCAGGTACAAATATTAGCCCTACCCGAGGATCCAACTGGTGGCTCCAAACGCAGTCGTTGCTAGAAAGTGCAATCCACTACTACTGCGCAACCGAGGCAGTCTTCTAATATGTAGTAGTACAGTAGTTACATATATTTTTTTTGATAAATATATAAAATAAGTATCTTTCTAACCCGGACCTATGTATTTACATGTTTGGAATTATCCTGATCTCCGACCGTCCGTGAATCGCTTCAATGAATATGCTTTACTTTGATAAATAATCTGCTTCAAACATTAAACCCCACAAGGTAAATGTAAAGGTTACCTTTGACATGTACAGAAAACGTCTTTTGATGAACTAGAGACACGTGTATTTTGGGACTGACTGTAAGGAATGTAATGTGGGTTAATCTTTAGGCTCAATAGTACAGTCAGCCCCACATCAGGTTCCCGCAGCCTGTCACATTTCTTAATTAGTATAGAAGCCAACTTGTTCCACATTAAAATGAAAATTGACTGAAGATGTTTGTGTACGTACATTGATTTATTGGCTGTCCATACTTCATATTATGAACTTTTCCATACTTTCATGTCTAGAGTTGAACTTGGTTTGTTTTTACTTTTTAGGAACTATTCTTTCCGTACCTTTGTTTGATCTCTTTATTAATAAACAATTTCACATTAAACCTTATATTTTCTGAAAAGAAAAACGTATAGCTAAAATGATTTTAATTACAAATTCATTTTCATAATATGCACGCCCGATAGTAACTATTGTATAGATCACTAGTGGCCTGCCCTCACTTCATTTCGAATTTTTCACTCGTTCTTAATTTCATAATTTATACAACTTAAAGTGTTTCCGTCATCTTTTGCATTCTAATGTACATTATACCCATCAGTTACCTATCACGTAAAGAAGATATATAAATACAGCATCACAACAGATGTTATTCTTCCTATGTTTCATTTGATTTCACTTAAGAAGTCTAAGCCAAGAAAACTGTAACCGCAAATCCAATTCCAAAAAAGAAATAGTGCTACCGAAAATTACATTTACAAAAATACTCGACCAACCACTCCCATCTCATCGCATCAATCACCAAGCATAACAGTTTACTCCAGCAAAAATAAAAGAAAAAACCTAATAGACACGACCCTACAAAATGATAATGACGATCCATCGCAATCACGGCCGAAGGTCTAAGGGCAGAAGAAACAGGAAAACGTAAACGAAACTACGAATTATATAATTAAGGCTCAGTTGGGCATCAGAAGTAAATCCTTTTTGGTCCTGAGGAACTATTTGCGAGATAGTCCCGGGGGTAAGTTTAGTGCTGCTGACGGTTTAGTGTCGATGTTTTTTGTTGCCCGTTTTTGCGTTACAGCGGGATTAGGCTTGGGATTTGGCTCGTGAAAGAGTTTACGCGTGGTGGTTGAAAAAATTGATGCGGATTTGAGCAGAATTTTGGTACGAAAATTGTGAGGGATTCTTGTGTTTCTTGCTTTGCAAAATGTTTTTTTACAATATGCAAGCAAATGTATTTTTAACTTCAAACTACCGCACTCAGAGACTTTAGTTGTACCTTTATTATCACTTATGTAAAATATTGACCTGTATTTTAAAATAGATAAAGACTATCCACATTAAGACAATGAACATTAAGGTTTAACAACGTCTCTGCATGCGGCAGTTTGGGAAATAAACTTAATCAGTTTGGAGTACGATCAATATAAATTAAATTTTATAGGTACTTAAGTATTCAATTATTAACTTATTGAAAAACGCGCCTTCAATATATTCTGAAACATGTAACTATGAAAGTTGGTCTGGTTACCTTGTTTAGCCTTGTTATTTTCTGAAGTAGAGACACGATTTTTCATCTCAACTACCTACTTTTTGTATAGGAGACTAACACCTAAGAGATCGCTTTTTGAAATCTGACGCCTTCTTCAATGTTCCTACCTGCATCTGAGGAATTTGTGCGACCTTTACTAAATCATATCAATAACATCATCATCATAGTTTCTGCCGAAATCCACCCACTGATTATAGGCCTTATCGATATAATTCAAATGTAACACCAACAACACTACGCACAACATTAAATGCATCAAGAGTAGCTCGTACCATTTCTTTCCCCATCTATCTACCGAAGCCAAACAAATAGTTGGCCTGAATTTTTGAATTGCTTCGAAACACGCCCCTGATGAATGGGTCTGTTTTTCAAAGCCCAAAAACTCGTACGCATTGAAAATTCTTATTCGGGACACTGGGCTCAGAAACCCTTATTTGGTGAATTGAATTTCACATAAGAGGGTTCCTTACGAACATTGATATGAAAAGGCGTATATTTCCTTTTATGATAATTTTATGAATTACTTAAAAGAAAGGTCACTCGATCTTGGTTTGGATTTTAATCTTAATTTATATAATCGTCCACATTTGCAGCAGGTGAACCGACGCTGCGGTTGGGGTTGTAGGCACGGCGCTTAGCACGCTTAGCCGCAAGTTGCTTTTTTTAAACTAGAGGTGGCAAACGAGCAAGCGGGTCACTTGCTGGTAAGTAATCACCGCTGCCCATTTTTTTTATACAAAAGGCTGCAAACGAGCAAGCGGGTCACCTGCTGGTAAGAAATCACCGCTGCCAATGAATATCTGCGAGATCAGAGAGGTCGCTGATGCATTGCCGGCCTTTTAAGGAGGAGTACGCTCGTTTCTTGAAGGTCCCTAAGTCATAGCCGTCAGGAAATACTGCCGCAGCTAAACTGTTCCACAAGACTGAGGTTCGCGGGAGAAAATTCCCATGAACAACTGCAAAATCAGAGAGGTCGCTGATGCATTGCCAGCCTTCGGGGTTCGGTTGGTTAAGCCAGATTTCATCATGCTTAGAACTAAGCGTACTCCAGAAATAAGATTAAGCACTACCAAAAAGAAACTTCGCCGTATTTCACTTCCCGCGCCAAGTAAAAATCACCCCATTGTATACCTCACAATACGCACTCAACAATAAACTTAATTAAATGAGAGAAAAGGTTGCAATTTACACGTAATTATTTACCCTTTCAGTGTTGAAAAGTTTGGTACAAAGACTGAAGTGAAACCTTGAATAGAACAGCGTCCCAGGGTAATGATTAGTATGACTATTTGACTTGTGTTCTCGAAGTTAATTAATAAGGCTAGTGATTGGAGCATGGACTGAATATGTTTCAGGTAGGTATGTGCACAAAATAAAGACTGACACAGAAGGCAAACTCAGCCTTGATTTTGAATTTAGAAGAGTTCGTTGACATATGCTAGGGTTGTTGCCCGGCATGAGTACAAAAGCGCGCGGCCTCTACCACAGACCTCGACAGTTCGACAATCGTATGTCATAAGCTAGGATTAATGTGGTCGAAAAGGCGTATTTGCCCGTTAGTGCGCATGCGTGAGTACATGACATATTTTTAGCTCTTAGTGGGCAGTTAGCCTTCTGTCTCAGAGTCTTTATTTTATGGTATGTGGGTGGCGGCAAACGCGTGGTACCATCGGGTGATCCGTATATACAAAACGAAAAAACGAAACACTAGCGCGGAGCAACCGATGCCTAGCGCCATCTATTAGTTAACAGTGGAACTCCTGACCCGAAACGAAGTGAGGGCGGGCCACTAATGTAGTAAACATAGCGAGAAATTTCCCGGGGACACAAACGTAAGATTAATAGTGAGGCTATTACAGTCACGTTTTAGGCAAGATTGCTATTATGCCGCGCTGGTGGCTTGACTGACGGGGGACGGGCTCGAGATAAAATTCAAAGGTGAAATGCGTGAAGAGAAGTGAAGTGGACCGTTCAGTGAACTTCCATGCCTTTTTAACCTATGACACAAAAACGAAAAGGAAGAGTGTTAGAAAATGATATGCCGGACCGTATAGAGGCTCGGCCGAGATAATTTTAATATATTTTTATACAGTTGTCTAAAAATGTTATAACCTACCGTATGTTCGTTTTCTTATAGTTTAAGGGGCTATATCAACGTTTACCGGCTACAAAAAAGTGGTATAAATATTGTATTGCATCTCGAAAAAAATCAATTTACTTTCTAAGTTTGTAGAGTTTTATTTTCTTAAAAATTAACTTATTGTCGGCACAAATCAGTGTAAATTCGTTGGCGGGGCAAGTTTCTTTATCATGATGTTGTCAAATAGTAGAAGCCAAAAACTTGTATATTATCTGATAGTTGAATGTAGTCTTAGCGTAGTTGAAGCTAGAAAAACAACATTACCATAATTTTATTCTCTTATTTACAATGATTTATCTTCCTACTATGTACGCTTTCTTATTGTTTATTTATCATGATGTTGTCAATAGTAAAAAACCAAAAACTTGTATATTATCTGATACCTATTTGAATGTAGTCCTTAGCGTAGTTGAAGCTAGAAAACAACATTACCATAATTTTATTCTCTTATTTACATATAATCACACCCAAACGTAACACTAATATTGTTCTTATTATTCTGCTGTTCAATGACTTTTTGAAAATTGCATAGAAAAAACATACAAGGTATGTAAGTCAAGTGTCAAGTCACTTGACTTACATTCAAGTGACTTATTCATTATTTATTGGGAGTTCTCGAAAATTTTCGATGAATTTTCAAAAGGCGTATTATACATATTGTTCACTTGGTAGAAGACGTGCTTAAAGGGATGTAAGTGTTCACAGATACACCCCGTATCTCAGCACGAAGTCAACGAAACATAGTCTTAACTTTTCTAAGTATACAAAAAGTCATAGGGTAAGTTAATCTCGATTTTTTCGGCTACTGATGAGCTAGGCAAACATATCCGGGACGCGGAAATTTACTCATGCAACTTGCCGTTAAGTTTCGGGGTAGCCAGTATAAAAATAGTGTTGTATTTTTTCCTGGGACGAGCGTACTGCAAACACCGTGAGGGTCGGATTATGATTATTATAGTGAGGCCCGCATCCCTTCTGCATTATATTGTGAAAACACTCGCAATGGGATCCGAGACATGGGAAAAGTGGGTTATACCTATAGGATACCGTTGTATAGAAATGGTTGTTATGTTAAGGGATTCCGAATTTCGTGTCTTTAGCAATGGGTAGAAATGGGGCGATATTTGTAGCATCGTTATGGGAAGCGTTTATAAATGATATCACAATAGGGGTGAACGTGTATGAAAAATCCACTAGATGGCGTACTGTTAGACTAAGGTCCAACTTCAAGGACATTCACATCAAAAACCACCAATCACCGAGGTGGACTCATGCGTAGTCAGCCTTTACGTAGGTCATATAAAACTGTCAATATTAGCCAAATCTGACTTACTTTGTCTTTATTTTATGATACGTACAGCCGCTCATCAAAGTACCTATTCAAAACTATCAAATTTCTTCAATCGGCTCTCATCTTACTGTCATACACATTAGGTTGAATATCAATTGAGGAAATTTGACAGGTTGTGGTAAGCCGATGAGTGGCTGACTGTACAATGTTTGATGCTCGGTTTTGATACCTAATCTTCAATTTCTAAATAAAAATATATATTATATAAATGTTATATCTGCAGACATATAAATTTTTTTGAAGTCGATTAAAACAAATCCACTAGAATGGCATTCATCTCTCTTTTCTGAATCTTTATTCCAGCGAAGTACTTACAACGTTACCGTAACACATTTTCAGAAACCAAAATAAATCTGGAAACTCCATTCGTACCCACGTACGGAAATGCGATTTGGCGTAACGTTATCATACTAAAACCTTTCCATTACAACTGGTTACGGGAAAGATATCCGATTTATTTAAGCTGGAATAAAATGGCGTCTTGATTTTTATTTGTCCGTGAAGATGGAGCTTGTGCGTTTTTGCCTTGTTTTTTTACGTTAGCGTAAAAGAGACGGATAAGAAAAAAAAAGTAAAGTGTCAGCCTAATACTGTCCCACAGCAGGGCAAAGGCCTCCATCATAGAAATCAAGACATCGCTACTATGATGGAATTAGGCTTAATGACCACGCTTGCCTAATGTGGATTGGTGATCACAAACCCGAGCTATGTTTGAAAACATAAATACATGAAATATGTAAGGGGAGCCCCCGTACAATAAAAATGTAACTACTGCTTATTACCTGCTCGATGGGACGGAAAACTTTTTTTTATTATTTTCTTCGCTTTTTTTCTCCAGATTTAGAACACAGGCTTAAACATGCAGGTATGAACATTTATTTTAACGACGAGTACAAGCAACCATTATAAATAACAATTTTAATTGGAAATTCAGTGATTTTATTTTTTACTTTCCTAACAAAATGACCTAGTCACGTGACCAATTTTGTATAAAAAGTTTAATTTTTTTATGCGAATTTCTATACGTGACAGAATGTTGTTCGGAATGGTTGATAGAAAACGTAGTTAAAGGGGTGAAATGTTCAGACACGCCCTGTATTTGAACGAAGTCCAACTTCACTTAGAGGATGTAAAAACAACAGATTTGAGCTTGGAACTTTGGCAGCGCGAATGTAACAAGTTTTTAAGTTTTATCTTTTGGGATGTAATCAGGCTTGAAATCCTTTCCGACGGATGCTTTCGTAGTCCAATTTGCTGATTGGTCTTCCTTTAATGTTGGAAATAATGTTATTTGTGATTCTTTTGTTCTTACCGCCCACCATTAAGGGCGGTAGAGAAAATTAAACGGATAAGGTAAATTTGTTTTGTTAGTTACAAACGTATTTCTGTTTGAAGGTTGAATTGAAACAAATAGGAAAGAAGATGGTAATAGAAAAACAGGCCTAATACGAGCAAGACTCGTACACAAAGGGCTCTGTAATATTGATTTTTAGGGTTTCGTAGCCAAATAGCAAAATTACGGAACCCTTAAAAATTCGTCATGACTGTCTGTCTATCTGTCCGTCTGTATGTTTTGTTATGAGATCTGTACTGTTGATACTGTTTGAAACTTATGTCCCGAAACGAAATGAGATCGAGTCACTGAGTTATAAAAAGTAAAGTTTATACTGTCCCATAGGTACTGTCCTATACACTGTCCCACTGCAGGGCAAAGGCCTCCAGCATAGAAATCAAGTCAATGCTACTAGGATGGGATTAGGCTTAATCACCATGCCTGCCTAATGCGGATAGGTGATCACAAACCTGAGCTAGTTCGAAAAACTCGAAATTAACTTTTGCTCGACCCAGGAATCGAAACCAGGGACACCGAGTTCACGGCCTCTTACTTAAACTAGTAGACCCTACCGAGTGCTTTTATAGTTATAAGAGTCCCCACAGACTACAGAGTTACTATCGGCCGATAGTTTAGTCGGGTTGGCCGGTTAGTACGCATCAATACTTTTTTATCGGCCGATACTGAATCACTGAATGTGTGCACCTGCATACTCGTACATCTTCATACTGATTAAGAAGCCGACCAAACTATCGGCCGATTAAAAGTTTGTAGTCTGCGCGGAGTCTAATCCAATGCAAAAATCTATAAAACCATTTAATTTGATATTTATTTTGAAATTATAGTTAGTTTTGAAAACCATACAAAGCGGGTGGAATTTGATAATATTGCTATGTGAGGGTCTTGTTTCATAACAAAGAGGAATTTTAATATTGCAGAGAATTTCTGTAGGTATTTGTTTTATTAGGATTTACGAAGCAATGTTTTCACTTCAACTTGTATTTAAATTTTAAATTTTGTTATCTACCTAGAGTTTAGTTTTATTAATATTGGCTTTTGCTAATATGCAAATTTGTTTTAGAGTTCCAGACTGTAAAAAGGAAAATGGCAACCATGGGAGAGCCATGCTTCGGCATGAATGGGCCGGCTCGACCGGAGTGATACCACGGTTTCACAGAAGACTGGCTTTTAAAAGCGCCTGCGCTGTTTCGTCGAATGAGAGGGGAACCGGAGGCCCAATTGGGGGAAAAGGGGGCTGAAGGGTGGCAGTGCACTTGTGCGTCTCTGCAAATTATTAATTTTGCAGAGATATAATTAAAATTTTAAATTAATTTCATCAGTTTTCATTCTGCACAATAAAGCAGTAAAATGTTTGTCTTTCATGACCTTTCACACCTTTTAACAACTCCAAACGGTCAACCCATACAAAGTTCACAAAGCAAATGTATCTACCACTCGTACATATAAAATGCATAACCCGCAACCCAGCTATCATATTATCAAACCAAGTCGAGTAGAAACCAGGAAAGGATTTTCCGCACCATGATTTTTTGGTATCTTTTGATTCAATAATGCTGAAATGATTTGTGTGACTGCGATATACGAGTAAGGGTCGCAGTATTTTATTTGAAGTTGGTGTAACAGTAATGTTAGATAGCAGTGTCATTTTTATCAAAAGTAAAAAATCGGCCAAGTCGACTCGGACTCGCCCAACCTAAGGTTCTGTTCTTTTGATTTTTATGCATTTTTTTATAGTTTTGAGGGCAGACGAATAGATAGATAAAAATGTTTTTATTTACCAACTAGAGAAAGAGAACGCGAAGAAACACTTCAATCTCGCTCAAACTATATTCAGTTTAGAAGGAAAGTATCAGCCTATATACTAGTCCCACTGCAGGGCAAAGGCCTCCATCATAGAAATCAAGTTATCGCTACTATGATGGGATTAGGCTTAATCACCACGCTTGCCTAAATGCAGGATTGGTGATCACAAACCCGAGCTATGTTCGAAAAATCCGAAACATACTTGCTCGACCCGGGAATTGAACCCGGGATCTCGAGATCACGGCCCGGTACTTAAACCACTAGACCAACGGGGCGTTACATTCAGTTTAGAAGCCAATGGTAGAAATGCCACATAGATTTGAGAACCTGGAGGCGTATAATCGGATTCAAATCATGATAAACCGTATGGAAGGGTCGTCATATCCCAGTGGAATTATGAACAGGGTAGTTCAGTAACCACCCTGACTGACTCCATCACTGAGCGTAGTGACAAACACACTATAAATTGATGTTGACTCCATAGCCCATTAGTCCACGGTCCATTTAGAGATAAGATTGGCTTCTTCCATTTCAGTGCGCTATGTTGATGACCATAATCAATTTATCACACCAAGCAATAAAATGTATCCCGATATATTTCCTGAACATTTTATATTGAGGATTAGGACGCCCTACTTCTGAATATTGCGTAACTCCCGTTTTTAATCCCCAACGTGAACGACGGTTGTTACAACTTTAAGACATCTGTCTTGCTTTGTTAAGAACTTGGATAATCAATATCTGAAAGTTATATCTTTATCAAAGTTGCGGCCTAAATTGTGGAAATTATTACTTCTATGGCCATTCATTTTATAAGTGTTATATTTAATGACCCTTACTTTGTTCCTTTTTGTAGTAGTAACAGCTATACCGAATAGATGGCGGTGGGTGTCGATTTTATCGCGCAACTGTCTCGTTGTACAGGACCAATCTGTGTAGAGAACTTTGGGGGGCCTATGTCTAGCAGTGGACGTCTATGGGCTGAAATGATTTATTGATTGATTGGTACTGGAAGTCCCGTAAGTGCGATCAAGAAAAATGGCTTAAACTTGGAAAGATGACCAGCAAACTGGTAATAAGGATGATGTTAAAACAGGGCTACATTATTTTAAGCGAAACGTTGATGTTCTGAAAACAATTTAGCAGTATGAAGTTCTTTGACAATATCTTCAGAGATGTGGACTCGATGGATCAGCCTCTCCAAGTTTGTAATGCAAGGCCACAATCAAAGGAGAAGACCACGGGCCAGTCTCTTCACAAAATCTTCGCAGTCAACCGCAGTATTGTACTAACAACGAACAAAGTCGACAAAAGTGAAGAGGCTCAACGCTCATAGACGTCCTTCTCCAAGTCACGATCACTCTGCCAAGAGTGCCTAAAAAGAAAAAAATAAACAGAACAGCTTAGCCTTTCAGATCAATCATTCTAAGTCTCGGTGAAATTAAACAAAAAACAAAAGACTGGCGCACTGACAGGCGTAACATCAGAGGCACCTGACAGGGAAAAATAATATTGAACCAGGGTAATCCCTTCAGGTAAGCCTCTTAAAGTGTCAGCGAGGCTGTGATTATGAGATATGGCACGTCAGGACGTCAAGCTGCATTTGGGTCGGAATATTGTAATTTCTTCGGCATTTGCTTATTATTGCAGTATAAGTATAAATATAGATTTGGTTACACTTAACCGCCTTTGTGGCAGGTTCTTTGGTTAAGATCTCTCCTTTGTGAGCTCATGCTCAAGGGCTGCACTTTCAGTATTCAATAAAATAGTAACATATGCTATTTTAGTTGATTTTTCTTATGCGTTTGGATGGATTACATGAAGGTAAGTAATTGCCACCGCCCATAGATACCAGCAACACCAGTGTAGTCACAAGTTGCCTACCTATTAACCCCCTCACCCCCGATTGGACCGCCGGTACCTTCGTATACTCAGCAAAATACAACATATACAGTGCAAACATAGGCGAAAAGTGCCAACTTATCAAATTTTATGGCGACATGCTGCAGTTTATTACAATTTTTTTAGTTACTTTATTTGTCTCAAGTAACTACTAATTGTCACAGTTAGTCACTAGTAAGCTAGTCGTTACAGACAGCGACTAACTTAAAGTTAAACTAAAGTTAGCCATAAATATGATACAGTTACCAACTAACCGTCAGAGATTCCTACTAACTGTTACAATAGCTACTGACACAACCTTATCCAAAGATTCCATTCGAGATGAGATTACTACAATGAAACTATCCGACCTACTCGTTATCAATGGAACCTCATATTAATTGCCAAATGCTTTATGTAGTAGTGACGTTTACTACTAAAACGATAACTGACAATATCAAAAGCAGTGATTAAATCAATCAACCCTTGTCTTATCAGCTCCTTTGCTCGTCCATGAATGGATGTGACCTGACTAATTTCTTTGGAATAGGTTTACCATATTTGAAACTATTCTCAGGGTAAAATAATCTTCTATCCTATTTATAAAAAGATACATTCTGTAGACGTCGACAAACCTTCTATAAAAACCGAAAAAGCGAAACACTAGCGAGAAGTAATCAACGCCCAGTGCCATCTATTGGAAGACAGTGGAACTACTGCCCCGAAACGAAGTGACGGCGGGCTACTAGTATCAGATAAAAGAAAATATGTAGCTAAACCGTGGTTACTACACGGATAATGTGTGGGCACACACACTTGTACACAATGTCCTTCTCTATTTCCTTACCCTCATATTTCGATGCGATATAAACCAACAGATTAACGTGTTTTCCTAGCTTTCCTTCGTGCATGGGGTTACAAGACCGCCATTTTGTAAAGTTTAGGCGAACACTAAGAATTTCTTACGGAAGATCTCAGATCCAAATTAATGTCCAACCAGGGATCCCAAGCGCATCCGTCGTTTTAAACTGCGCCCAACCCACTGTGCCACCGATGCAATCATGTCATTGTTAATAAGACCACTTAGTCTTCAAAAGTTATAACGTGACCTACATATCAACAAACCTATCCCACTCCGAATTTTCTCATGTCCGCCCTAGAATTGAATGTCTGAAGTCGAGCCCGATTAATTGTAGAAGGGTCCGGGTGATATAATGCCAAGGAAGGTGGAGGAGACTCGACATTAATTATTTAGGCTAAGCCAAATGGTTGAACGCAGGACAGCTGTAAACTAGGCCGGTGAGAAGGGCTTAGTGAATATCAATTATGTATTAAGTATGATGCGAGGGTATCGGTTACGCAATGACTTGTCCACTACAGACCGTTCTAAATAACTACTGCTAGTTCTTTTAGATATTCCCAAATGAGATGTTTTACTTTTCATATCGCACTAGTAATACAATAGTGTATCAACTCAAAATCGATCATTTTTCAGAATTAACAAAAAACTGATTACTCACTTCCTGTAATAGTTGCAAATTTAATAACTGCCATAAGTACTTTTCTTAAATACCCATAATATTTGGCTCAAGCACCAAGGTCTTCTATTTTGCGTAGTGGGACAGGCCTGGTAGTAGGTAAGTAGGTACTTTTGCACCACAGAGTGGATATCTACTCAAAGTAAATAAAAGACCACGCGGCAGGCCTAAAAAGCGATGGAGGGATTAATTTGACACCTTTTAAAATACTTGCCTACCCTGGCTCTTGACCAGACGGATGGGGAGGCCTTTGCCTTGCATTGGGGCAGTACAGATTCATAATAATAAGTACTTTTGTCTTTTCTACGCTTCTCCTCTTGTCTGCCCCAGATTTATCGGTACATTCTTCATGTGCAGAAGATGCCAAGTCATTGACTTTGATTCTCTGTCGGATCATCGGACAATCAGTACTAGTACTAGAAGCCTGGATTGAACTGGGTTGTCCACAAGTATAAGTCACTTAGTGAGCAAAATAAATCGACGATCCAAACTATTAGTTCATCATTATTGTGTTGACATTAATAAGTATTCTGTATGGATCTAACGTAAAAAAGATATAACCTATTTCTATTTCTAAAAACCTAGCGTTTCTATGCGCGCTCATATCTGAAAATCTATACAATAGACTTGAAATTCATAGATCACAAATCACATTACCACCAGAAAATTTATTCCTTCAGCAAATTCGAATAGCCGCTCAAAACCGTTTCGTTGCAAAATCACCTGGAAGGAGAATAAATCGCTATTGAAAATTATGCCGCGTCTCGGCTAAATGAACCGAATAACTTAATTAAAATAAAATAAGGAATGACAGTCCGAGTCCCCCCTCGGGTGGAATATTAACTGCAGTTTAATTGAGGAGTATTGGAGTTTTATCGTTCTGCATTTTGTCTTCCTTTTTAACGGCTGACCTTTTCAAATGTTGGGGCAATGTTAAACCAATTGATTAATTTTAAAAGGTGGAAGTGGAAGAAATGGTCTTCAGAACTTAACTTGCTATTTGGGATTTTAGATTTTCAACGCGCATTTTATAACCATAAAATATTAAAATGGGCATTAACGCGATGTTTACCAACGTAGTACACACTACAGGTTTTATAAATCTACTTCAGGCACCAGTCTCTCACAATCTAACGGCAATTGTTTTCTCAAACAGATGTACCTAGCTTAGTTATAATTAAGCCAATATTGTAAGAGAGATTAAATGAATTTTATCATTATTTTAATATGAGGACTCAATTTCCAATTGTGACCACGGCTGCTGCAACGTAGCCAAAACGTCAAGCAGTAAGTGCTTACAATAAGCGTCGAGTTAATTCGCGTTTAATATTTTATAGTGACTTACTATTATTACTATTATTACTAAGTTCTTTTTTTGCGAATCCCTGGGTTAGTCCCTCCATCCACACACTGATACTACCTACTAGGTATTACTCTATGGACGTAGTATCTTAAGCAAAGGGATTTTATAGGCCCACTGGAGTGCTAACTTCTCTTCCTTTCCTTATAATCTGGTATTAGGCGAAGGGATTTTAGGCTCACTACCGAGTTCCCTACGTTTCCTATTTATTTGTTCGCTAGAAAGCGGTACCTTTACTTCAAAGGCTTTAAGTATTTAGCATTAAATCAGCTCAATGTATGAAATGGCGAAAGGAAAAATTAGTTAATAAATATTTATAAACAGCTCGCAGCTCGTAAATAGGTATACTTTTAATAAAAAACTTAACCAAAACAAAATGGGCCTACCTCCCACGTAAAACTTTCCGCTCCGTTTCCCCAAATATTTTACAAGGCATGACAAATAACGTACGCTGCCTAACTTCCATCGTAGAATTTATTAAAACCCTGAATTTATTTCCAGGTCATTGGTTCAAGTGTACCTAGATGAAATAATAGTAGTTGTGGTAGGAAACAAAAATGTTTTGTGATAGGCACTAAAGTAAGTTACAAAATAAATATACATTTTAGTAGTAATATTAAAGTTATCAGCCTATTTACTATTCTATTATAGGGTACAGGCCTCCATCATTTAATTCACATCATCAGTACTATAATAGGATTAAACTTAATCGGTCGAGGTCAAATGCTTGTCTGTCGTAAAATAAATGAATAATAATAAAAAAATATTTCACTATTGCCTAATCCAGCTTGGTGATACATTCGAATTATACTATTTTGCTTGACCTGGAAATTGAAACAAGGACCCCAAGTTTATGGCCCAGTATTTAAGCCATAAATTAACGGGGGCTTTACACATATACACATACGCCTGAGTATCTCTGACTTGACTTGACTCTTAATAATTGCACTTGGCATTAGCACTATCCATTGAAATTTTAATTCAGTAGTCAATTTAAACAAAAATCAAAAACTTAAATATCATGACACCATGAAAAAGCGACCACAACTAAGCAATTTCACGAATCACGCTAATTAAACCTCCATACTCAAGACGCGACTTTGTTAATGGCGAAACCGCACTCACATCCGAAACTATGAAACTATGGCAAATAATTAAAGTGTTGTATCACGTTAGTTATCGATGTGGGAATGACGCCATATACATAAGTGCGTTGCGCTGCGTTACATCACCTCAACGCATAGAAGGCCTATGAGATACGACGCAGCATCGCACCAATAAATAAATAAAAAAAAGCCTTAGAAGCGTATCAGCTTCTTAAGGCCATTCGAAAGTAGTGTACGAGATTGTACATACCTTGGTATTAAAATTGTCGCTTATACTATTTAAAAAAACTGGCCAAGGATTCTTTTAATAACTCTTATAATAGTTTTTTAGATTTTCGCGTTGCATTATAACTATAAATTATTAAAACGGGAATTAACGCGACGTTTATTTTTAAGTACATTGTATGTACTTACTGCTTGACGTTTCGGCTTCGTTGCAGCAGCCGTGGTCACAAGCGAACTTCGAAGCCGTGGTCAGTTCGCTTGTGACCACGGCTGCTGCAACGTAGCCGAAACGTCAAGCAGTAAGTACATACAATGTACTTAAAAATAAACGTCGCGTTAATTCCTGTTTTAATAATTTATAACTCATATAATGTACACGTATATAAACTACTATTTGTTACATTTACCTCATCCCATAACTTTAACAAAACTATCGACAATAGCCCATGGATTAGCAACACCAACAAAGAGTCATGTGTATGGAAACCAATATGAGTTACCGTTTGAATTGTTAGTTACAATCCAATGGCCACAATGGGTTTGTTATGGTTTCCCCTCGATAATAATTACTCGTGTATAGGAAGCCTCTGATGGTTTGATGTGTTTGTGCCTATTGTATTAATACGTACTATTAATTTTGTCAGAAAATCGATTTGCATATTAAATGGACACTGGTTAGAATTGACAAGAATCTTATATAATCTATGCATAAGGTACAGGTGATAATACATTTTTAGTTTTCCACGTTAGTGGCCACGCGCAGGAGGCCGTAGCCGTGTCAGGCCTCCCACCAGGTGGACCGACGATCTGGTGAAGGTCGCGGGAGTCCATTGGATGCGGGTGGCACAGGACCGATCTGTGTGGAGAACTTTGGGGGAGGCCTATGACCAGCGGTGGACGTCTATTGGCTGAAATGATGATGATGATGAGTTTTTTTTTATGATTTTGGAAGCCAAACGAGCAAGCGGCTCTTCTGATGGTAAATGATCGTCACCGCCCATGGACATCAGCTTATCAGCTACATACACCAGAAGGAGTTCGGATGCGTTGACGGCTTTTAAGAAGGCGTAGGCTTGTTTCTATAAGATTTAAATGTCGTACCTATTCGTTTTATAGAATGGCGGAATGTTAACAATATCTAAACAATGTAGCTACTGTAGGTACAATAGGGTACTTGACTAATTTTTTTTATGTGTTTAATCAAAAGACCCCTCTATTAAAGAAACATTGTTGAAAGAATTATTTGATTCTGATTTGAATTACCTGAGATATCACAACTTTAAGAGCACATATTTTACGCGGGCCCAAAAACGCTCTATACAAATGGCTACCAACATGTGACGTCACACGCTGGTATCTTGTATGCGCGTCTAGCAAATTTTGTTTGGTAGCTATATCAAATGTTTCGTTTATGTACATAGTTTTATAATAAAAGTTTGTGTTTAATGTGTGGGTAGTTCAATGATATAATTGTTTTTATAATATTATAAACTTTAAAAATGGACTTGCCCATGAAACTTTGAATGCTCACAAAACCAGCTAGACGTTATATTTTAAACTGAAAATTTAGGCTATTGGTTCATATTTACCAATATTTTGGTAAAGTATCAATATTTTTTACTACATCGATATTAGTCAACTACCCTATTATGTCTGTAAAAGTGTAAGAAAAAATAATATGAGCCATTTTTATGGCATCATCCTGTAGTATCGCCTCGGAGATACCGCAGATATCAGAATTATAAGTTAAGTATCAGCTCTATCAAGGTTTTTTTACTTACTTACTGTTATTGGAACTGTCTATTTTGAGCGGACTAATTGAAAATTATTCTTGTAAGCAAAATCTATTAATATTTGTATGAAACAAGTATAAGCTTGTTGAAATGTTAGAAAAGGGATCGAGGACGCCTAAGTTGATTGTGATGTCACTGTCATCAAGTTTTGGGGATGGATGTTCCACTTAATATTCAAAACACGAGGATCCCTTCAAACTTTTGATTACAAACCAGACATGTGTTTAGATTTCTTGGTAGGTGCAAGCGGGATTTACGCTCTAACAAAATGGTCAGAGAAGTGAAAAGGGATGTGGGCAGTGCGAGTGTTTTCTATGTGATTGGTGGCAGACGAGCAGACGGATCACTTGATGGTAAGCGATTGCTGTAGCGACCAGTAGAGTCATAAGTGCGTTGCCAACCTTTAACCCCCTTGCCCTCAATTGGACCTCTGGCACCCTCACTCGTTTCCCTCGGTATACAGAGTAGTCGCTGTTTCACGCCGGTTTTCTGTGAGGCCGTAGTATCACTCAAGCCTGGCTATTCATACCGAAACGTAGCTTTCCCATGGATAGAGTCTCCTCTCTGTCATCTTAGAGTATAATTCCTATTTTATTCCTTAGCTGTCCGCATTGATAAATGTATAAAAACAAAATTGTGAAACATATCATACACACCTATAAAGACCACGGCTACTAGCGTGCTAAAAATTAAGCCAATCTCAACAAAAGTTTTCCAAGAAAAGTTAACTACAAATCTGTACCAAGATACTGCCAAGCAGCCGGTCCTGAATCCCCTAAGTTTTCTTCCCAACGTTTGACAGTTCAAAAGAGCCGCAATGTGAAAATTTAACGAACCTTGAACTAGTTTCCGTGTTTGCCACTAAGCCCCAGTGGTTGCCAAAAACCGACTTGGCGAGGAACAACTCGCGTACGTCAGTCAAAGTCACGAGTGAGATATATTTTATGAATGTGCTTTTCGTTTGTACGTTTGTAATCTTGTGAATGGAAACCTGTGTTTTAATTTTAGGGTTCCGTACTGAAAGGAATGTTGGATGCGATGGAGGGATGAAGAAAGATTTGCGTCGACTCCAGGCTGATGACTGGCAGGAGGTGGCGCATGACCGACCTAGATAGAGGCTCGTATTATCGGAGGCCATAATGCTCACTTTGGGTCGTTGCGCCAGTCAAGTTAGTTAGTATCCAAAGAAAAGTTAACGGAAGCCTTAATATAACTAACATAATTATGTATACGATACTAGACCCAAAGATTTGCGGCAGACAGTACAGTATTTCATCTTCTATCTTCTTCTATACTATTTATAAAGACATAACTTCTATAGACAGCGACAAGCCTTATAGGTGTACCGAAAACACGAAACGCTAGCGCGAAGTAATCGATGCCCAACGCCATCTATTGGTTCATTTTTGAACTACGATTCCGAAGCGAAGTGAGGGCGGGCCACTAGTTAGTTAATAAAATTAATGATATACATACAGAGTGTACTTATCTGTAAACATTTATATCCTCCTATCATATCAACTAGTAACTAGTAGAAGTGTAGCTCGCTGCTGCTGCAACGTAGCCGAAACGTCAAGCAGTAAGTACATACAATGTACTTAAAAATAAACGTCGCGTTAATACCCGTTTTAATAATTTAAAGAAGTTTTATTAAAAATATTAAAATATTTCTATTTACACTGTCTTTCACATAAATCGGTGTGTTTTTCATTGTAAAAGCACATTGAAATGAAATATGAAAGCCACAAACTAAATACAAGCGCAGTGTTTATTTACAACAAGTAAATGTATTTACATATTTAATATGCTAGCAAACGTCTCGTGTACTTGCTTCGTACTGCTGCGCTTTGCTTATGAATGATAAATTAAATTACAATAACTCACCCCCCAGAGCGCTTTGTGAAATGAAAACCAACTAAAACTTTTGTGCTTACTAACTGACAGTTGACATTTAACTTGAGCAGGAGGGAGATATTGTCGTATTATGTTAAATTAACTAAGACGCGGTGGCGTGCATTGTGACCTATGTCCAGACCTATGTCCAGCAGTGGACGAGCGTGTGTTGCTGATGATGATGATGATGATGATGAACTGAAACCTAAAGCTAAACTAAAAAGTGTTTTTTAAAGGTGGCAGACGAGGGGACGGATCACCTGATGGTAATCTATATCCGTTGCTTATAGACACCTGCAACACTAGTAGAGTCATAAGTGCGCTGACAACCATTAACCCCCTTTTCCCTCAATTGAGCCTCCGGTACCCTCACTCACTGACGAAACAGCGCAGGCGCAGCTTCACGCCGGTCTTCTGATTCCGGTCAAACCAGCTCATTCATGCTGAAGCGTGGCTTTCTCACGGTTACATGTTGTTTGTATCTGAATTTTTGTGTTTGTGATGACTGGTTGGATGCATTTGAGAGTGACCCTGCCTCATACGCCAAAAGTCGCTGGTTACTAACCCTTTTCCTCACTTCTTCGGTCCTGGGCTGCAGTCCACCAGTCTTTATAAATATAATGTAAAATTATTTTTAATACGAGCGTGAACCACACAAGCCACAACTTATTAATAAAGCACTCACACACACATCATTTTATGAATAAGTGACCTTAATACGAGCTACCTATTTATAAATCAGCTCATATTTAAAACCTTTTCATAAATCATAGAGCTTACATAGCATCACCGGTTTATTCATAACAAAAGCCGATAGTAACCGGATAAAAACCGCTAGGGATGCGAAAAATATGGAGCTATAATTTTAAGAGCGTGAATTAATAATTAAATGAATATATTATTTTACAGCACAACATAGATGTAAAAACAGCACAATAGGTACTGTTTGTGGCAACAAATGCATCCTTATCACTTTAAGCAGTCTCTTCCAGCCATTTTTAGATACAGGAAATTCACTAACAGGTGTAGGCCGGTCTGAAAAATCGACTGACTCTACATAATATTCGATTTCATTGTGTCTTTGTTATACTTACAGGGTGGAAATATTTAGTATTATGAATATCTTTCACAGCTGATGAGTTTAACGTAGCTTAGAGAATATTATCTAGCTAATTTGCTCCTCTTGTTTGTTTGCTTCCCTATATCAAAAAGTGCTAACATAAGAAGGTACATAGTTTCTATTCTCATCAAAAAAAATTCCACCTTGCATATTATGCCTTTAACACCGAAGAATCCTGGAGAACAAGAAAGCTATTGCTGTCCATTTCGTGTTAAGTCAATGCACTGTTTACAAAAAAATTGCATTACATGCACGTTATACATATTTGCACCACTTTGGCTTTAGTCATCTTAAATGTCATCTTAATATTTGAATGCAAGAGTGAGCATCTTTCTACTCGAATACATTTTCAATTTCACTCGATAAAAGAAGTCAAGTTGCATCACTAAAAACCATTACACGTTTGTTTTTGTTCAACAGCTAGCTAACTTAATCCTAATGGGCCATCTGCGTTAGAAATTATTAACGGCAGGCAGTTAAGGTTTGAGGTTACACCCACTTATGATATATTACAACTGGTTAACGGCACAGCACATTGTATGTGTACAAGAATTTACATTTAGTAGGCTGAAGTTAACAACGATAATAATTAATAATAAATGTGCCAGAGTGAAATGGAGACAGAGTGTCGGATGGCACGCATCGCGTATACAGTCAGGCATACATCAGGTTACCACGAGCTGTCAAATTTTCTCAATATTCCACTTAATGTGTATGACAGTAAGATGAGAGTCGATTGAAGAAATTGTATAGTTTTGTATACTTTGATGTATGGCTGTACGTAATATGAAAGTAACGGTGAATCAGTTTTAAGTCAAAATTGCTTGACATTTTTTTCCTAAAAAAATACGTATTTGATTTGATTTCATTGGTCATACTGTGGAGGGTACTGTGAGACTAATGAATTGAAATCAAATAATTTAATTTCAGACTTCACAATCATAATTATGTGAGTATGGTAATAACTTATGCGAAGATGGTTCGTTATCAATAAAAACTAATTCAAGGACATTGGCAGTAGGCGTTGCAGATTTATTTGACATTTCCTTTGAAGACAACAAAGGTTTAATTTTTTGCCATCAGTCAAAACAGCCTTGCTTGGCATACGTATTGTACAAAAAATATTGTTTGATTTGGACCTTAATAGCTTTACCAAGACCTAAATGTAAAAATTACAACTAAATTGCATACAAAAAGTTGCAACGAAAGTCATTAGAACCTCAAGCATCTTGGAAATACAAACTTAAAATTGCAAACGTAACTTTAATACAGAATTTCGGTTCAACTTTATTCAGCAATACTCAGTCGAGACGGTTCCCAATTTCCGTAGTTCTCAAACTAAATTGGTATTTGAATTAACATAACAGAACTTGCCGATCATAAGTTTGGGTACTTACTTAGAGCTTTGGTCAGCGGTCAAGTTTGACAAAGGGAACATTGCAAGGTCGGTTAATTTACTTATCTAGATCGCTTAACGTGCATAGTTAACGTAATTCTACTGACAATTTTGTCATTATAGATCTATAAAGATACTAGCGGCCGCCCGCGACTTCGTCCGCGTGGAATAGTAACTTTTTACCCCCCTTTTAACCCCTTACAACCCCCTTTTCGCACTAAAAAGTAGCCTATGTTCTTTCTCAGGGTCTATATTATCTGTATACCAAATTTCATTTAAATCCGTTGAGTAGTTTTGGCGTGAAAGAGTAACAGACAGACAGACAGACAGACAGACAGAGTTACTTTCGCATTTATAATATTAGTATGGATTACTTCTATAAGAATCCACAATAATTATGTAACCCAAAAACTGAAACAATTTTACGATGTAATCGACATCCAGCGATATCTATTGGCAACAATTGTAACTAATAACAAAAAGTCTTGAAACGTATAGGTACAAGTCGGACCACTGTATTAGAAATGTTATGTTAAAGCCCAGGGTTCGCTTGAACCATAATCTAAACATTAACCATGGGTTCTCTCACATTTCGCCATGGAATTTCTGACGTAAAAACGACGGGATGTTTTGAGTCTGAGTTATGACTGTCTGTTTGCTGTGTGTGTCTATTTAAAGCTCCCAAAGGCATATTAATCAATTTGGATTTTATTTATTTTTTTGTTGATTAAAATAGTATAACTATTTCAACTTGTCTTATGAATTACATATTTTGACTTGATTTCTTTAATATACATATCTATGTAAATAGAAGGATTTGAGTAGGTTGATACATAAAATATGATTTCAAGTTGGCTGCCACCACAAAAATCTATGTGAGGCTTTTATAGTTTAGCTTTTTTTATGTAGGTATATTTTTTAATTTGTAAACAGGAAGTTGTGTCATGTGCAAACCTTCAATCAAAATAATTTACCAGTCTCCTCACAGACCGCAATTTACAAATTCATAAAACCCCAATCGATATCAGATCCAGATTCATAAAAATTCGCTCCCCTACTAACCTACAAATGGAATGATCTCCGAGCGACGATAATTTTAATCGACTGTCAATTTATTCTGCCAATGCCGCTTACGTTGAAATTGATTATTTTCAAACGGGGAAAAGGAACAACAAAGAATACAGCCTATCGGGACAATTCTCGGATGGGATTGTTTTTTTTTTAAGATTCACTCAAAGGAAATGAGGATGGTTAAAGGAAGAACAGATTAAAAAGCGGCGTGATATTTGGGAGGATGTTTAATTTAATACGGTGTTGTTTGAATAAATAATTGTGGGGGTGTTGGAGTTTCCTTGTCGAGTGTATGAGATAATGGTGTTGACACCATTCTCAAAGAGATTTTTTAAATAAAAAATATTATTAATATTTACTGCCCACAATATTTCATACATTGACCTGATTCCATACTAAATAGATTAAGCAGTTATGTTACACACAAATACTTAATATATACTAATAATGCACCCAAAAACAACAATCACTTGGGAGTAGAGAAGGTTAGAAAACATTTTAGTTTCATTTTTTAAATAGGTAATCCTTGTTTTAAATATTAGATAGATAGATAGATAGATAGATACTCTTTATTGCACAACACATAACAGAACTTAATGCTAATAGTAATTTCCAAATACAATATCGGCGGCCTTATCGCTAATAGCGATCTCTTCCAGACAACCGTTGGGTAGAGGAATAATGCAGTGAATTAACAAGGTGTAAGGCAGTGCAGATCTTTAATGTAGGTAATAAGATAAATACATACATACTAGTAATAAATTAATACGAGATACTGCTATAATTTTATACTTCTTTAACAGATTATTTTGGTCGAAAAATAAAAATTCTAAAAGAGAGGTATAATAAAATATGATAGGAAAACAACAAAACTTTTCTTTTTCGGTAGTATAGGTAGAAACAGTCGAGTTGCGATAGTCATGGTCACCCGGTAAAACCGTGGTATTAAGCGTTTTATCGCCCGCGTAAAATCAAATGTTGTCGTATGTTATATAAGTCGAACTATCCGTGTCTGTCATGGTAGAAGATTACACAGGTACACGAATCAGCCAACTGTGCAGATTACAACACAAACGTTTTTGTGCGTCAACGAATCATATTGGTGAATGTTTTATTCACTTCGATGTTCAACCGTTTTAGACTGTTGGTTCTTTTGTTTTAAAATTTAAAATTTTACGCTGTCTATTCGATTTTTGAAAAAGTAAACAAAACATGTATGATGTTATCGCGATTTAGTGATGGTACAGGCACCCTGGGCTACTTTGACTATTAAGGGCAACTTTGACAGTCAAAAAATTTTTTCTGAAAATGGTTCAAAGTTACACTGATTGACATATAAGGCAACCCCATCTAAAATAATACTTGTCAAAAAGTCTCGCAACTACCGTAAAAAGTTGTGAGATCCATGTTTTGCCAAGTCGGTTATTCATTTATTGACTCTTTATTTCCCAAAATGATAAAGAACTTAGCAAATAATATGGTAATTTACAAATACAATCTCGGCGGTCTTATCGCTAATAGCGATCTCTTCCAGACAAACTTAGGTTAGAGGAATAATACAGCGAAGTAACCAATACTTAAATAACACCCAGACACTAAACAAACACAAGTATTCATCACACGAATGTTTGTCCGGGGTGGGTATCGAACCCACGACGTTTGCCGTATGAGGCAGGGTCACTACAAAATGCGCCATCCGGCCAGTCATTATGTTTTTTTTTTTCCTTTTTGTTTGTTTTACAAATTTTGGTGTGTGACTTGCGATTTGATACAAGTCTTGCATCTTTATAATTGATGAAATATAATCATTGATGTTAGGGTTGCACTGTAATTTATGACAAATAAATATTATATGATAAAATAAATAATACCTGCTTTAGTCATTATGTTTGAGTGATGGCAGCTCAGTGGGTAAAAACGCTCCATTCATACGAGGGGTCGTGGCAAACGAGCAGACGGATTACTTGACGTTAAGCCATTACGGCCGCGTTTAGACACTTGGAACCCCAGTGGAGTCACAAGTGCTCTGTCAACCTTTTGACCTCATTTCCCATCCATTGAGCCTCCAGTACCCTCACTCCCTTGAAACATAGCATAGGCGCTGCTTCATGCCGGTTTTCGGAGAGGCCGTGGTATCGCTCCAGTTGAGCCGGCCCATCCATAAATAAGCATAGCTTAACTTTTTTTTATTAGTCTACTAGTGGCCCGCCCTCACTTCGCTTCGGAACTGTATTTCCAAAATGAACCAATAGATGGCGCTGCGTTTAATTACATCGCGCAAGCGTTTCGTGTTTTCGGTTTACATATAAGCGTTGTCGTTGTCCGTAGAAGTTATCTTTTTATAAATAGTATAGAAGATAGGCCACCGCTTGACCACAATCGCACCTCATGGAAAGTGACGATGAGTGAGATGACACGCGTTTGCCTAGAAATTGCCTGTTTGTTGCCCTTTTCATTTTCGAATTTAAAAATCAGTATTCTGTTTTTTTTTATGCAATATGTACGAAAAAGATATCGCTTTTAACCAATATTTCACTTCGACACAAATTTAACTTTTGGTTTTTTGGCTTCCTGCGTCCCCACGTGAAATGTATCTGGCTTATTTGTGTTTGATTTTTCAGCAAAACCGAACAATGGAATGGTGATACGAAAGCTTTGAAACAATTCAGCGGTAAATAAAAATATCTATATAGAGCGGCTGATACTCAAAAGCCATTTTTTTTTAGTCTTCTTTTTTACATTATTGTGGACAAACGAGCTTACGGCTCACCTGATGGTAAGTGATCACCGCCGCCCATCGACATGTGCAACACCTGAGACATCACAAATGCGTTCATGTCACAAATCACAAGTCTCAGAATCTAACAATGATTTTGCCACAATTCTTATTCCATATAATTTCTTCTTCTTCTTCTTCCATTCCTTATTCCAGAGATTATTCTTATTTCCTTCTTCTGTATTTCCAGAGAGCTACAATTGGGTGTCTTTAAGTTGAGAGTGAATAGGCTTCTTCTGGGAAAGCACGCTACATCTTAGCCCTCATTGTCACTCTGCATCAGGTGAGATGTGGTCAAGTGCAAACCCATCTAATATTAAAAAAAATATAACTTTAATGTTTTAAAAAAATTATAATAACTTTAATGTTTTTTTTAAACAAGAAACGGAAACCTTATTAAATCATCATTATCACATCATTCGACACTATTTGTCATCCGTTTGTTTGACAAAGCCCATTATTTTGGGTACACGTGAGGTACTTATCTAACCAAAATTCAAATCGTTCAGGAATTACATTACAAAATGGAGAGTAAGTTAGATGCTGTCACTTTTTTATAAGGAACAAGTAAAAGTTATAAAGTTAGAGAGCCACGCTTTGGTATGAATGGGGTAGCTGAGCCGGAGTGAAATCATGGCCTCACGGAAGACCAGCGTAAAGCGGAGCCTGCGCTGTGTCTCGTCGAGTGAGTGAGGGTACCGGAGGCCCAATTGGGGAAAGGGGATTAAAAGTTAGCAGCGCACTTGTGACTCTACTGGTGTTGCAGGTGTCTATGGGCGGCGGCAACCACTTACCATTAGGTGATCCGTCTGCTTGTCTACCATCTATCACAGTCATAAAAAAGTAAATTATAAACGTGGTCAATTTTAGACCTAGAGATTTGTAGGTCCCCCCTAACCTACAAGTTGTCCCCTAAAAGTTGGAAAAAATAAAATCAATTAGTTAAAGAAAAACAGTTACGGCCCGTTTATTTACTGAAAAACATATTCTTTGACTCTTCTAGGGAAATTAAAATGGTTCCCTTTGGCTTCCTACTTTTGTCACTCGATCATCAAACTTTCTCTGTTACGTCATCAAAGTGAATAAAAAAAACAATACATTTTATCAATTTGAAAGGACTGCTTTGACAAAGTGCGATCCCGATAATTGGTAGGTATATTTCGACACCTCCTACGTATATTATCGTAACTGACTTTAATAAACTTTACAGTACAGCTGTTTAAAGATTCTCTAGCATATGATTGAGGTTCATGATGTCAAATATACTCATTTAAGAACAAAAATTGGTACATAGATACATTTTTGTGAATGGCTTAATACCTATAAAACGGTTTCTTAATTTTTTTGCTAGATTTCCTAAAAAGTCACATACGATACTTTTCCTTGGAAATTATCAATCGTATTTCATTGTATGTAATACTTACTACACTTTACGTTGACTTTTAAGCAAGATTAAAGAATGTATGTTACATTTACGATAATTTACACCGATAAAAATCAACAAATATGTATCGTAAGTTATAATTAGGTACTACTATATGCTATGAAACAAAGTAATTTACATAATTGTATCGTAAATTTCATAAAGCAGGAATAGTTAAAATTAAAATAACGTCATTAAATAAAATATTGTCATCATCATCATCATCAACCTGTCCACTGCTAGACATAGACCTCTCCAAATGCTCGCCACTTTGATCGATCTTCGTCTACTCGCATCCAGCTCCAGCTAGCCCTCTTGCGCAGATCGTCACTCCATCTGGCCTGAGGGCGTTCTACACTACGTTTACCAAGACGTGGTATCCACTCCAGAACCCTTTACCCCAACGGTTGTCAGTTCTGCGTCAGATATGGCCAGCCCCCCGCCACTTCAGCTTACTAATCGGGTGAGCTATGTCGATAATTTTGGTTCTCTGCCGGATCAGCTCGTTTCGGATTTGATCACGCCGAGAAATGCCGAGCATAGCTCTTTCCATAGCACACTGAGCGACTTTAAACTTGTAGACTAACCGTGCTGTTAGTGTCCACGTTTCGGCCCTGTATGTCATGACGGGTAGGACGCACTGATTATTGACTAGACGTCTTTAGGCACTGTGGAATCGATGATGAGAACGTAGTAGTAGACTCGACGTAGTTTTCCCAATGCTGCCCAAACCAGCTGGATTCTTCTTTTCACCTCATCTTCAAAGTTGTTTCGACCCGCAATGTCTGCCCGAGGTACACATCTGTATCTGCATCGTTTCTGCCAATATGACGATGTCATCTGCGAATCGCAAACACATCCTTTCCAGTTCAGCGTCTTGAACACATCCTCCATTGCATTTGTGAACAATTTCAGGGAGATGACATCCCCTTGTTTCACTTCTCGATGCAATGGTTATAGGTTTTGTACTTAGACGGACATAATGGCAGCTTCGAGACATCTCATCACTTCACCAATCTATTTGGCAACGCTGCAGGGACTCCAGACCAGACCAGATTTCAACCAAGTCAAAGGCCTTCTTATAGTCCACAAAAGATTATACTCCTCGGGCTTCTGTATAATCAGCCGCACTGTGTGAATGTGATCTATGGTGCCATATCCGCTCCAAAATCCAGCCTGTTCCGGTGGTTGGAATTCGTCGAGTCTTTGCGCAAGACGGTTCGTGATCACTCTTGAGAATAGCTTATAAGCGTGACTTAGAAGCGAAATGGGTTGATAGTTCTTCAGCAGGCTTTTGTCACCCTTTTTGAAGAACATAACGACCACACTACTTCTACTCCACGCTGCCGGAGTTCTCCTTTTAAATAAGACATCATTAAAAAGCTTTTGGAGCTCCTTCAGTACGGGTTTGCCTCCAGCTTTGATCAGGTTTGTTGTTACGCCATCTTCTCCAGGGGTTATTCCGTTTTTGAGCTACCCAAGAGCAATCCCGATTTGGCCAACACTGACTTCCGGCAGGTTTTCGGTGAAGTGACGTGTTAATTTGTCTTGAGAGTCCTTATTTTCAGGACCAGGTTGAGATGCATGGCTAACTGCCCGCTTTGAGGCAACCATTTCTCCACTTGCTGTAGTCAGCTTCGTCAGGCGGCTTCTTCCGAGAGAAAAAAAAATAAATTTATGTATTTTGTAATAAATGCAATCCAAAATGAACTCTCCAAAAATTTAACAAAAGTGTATTATACATAGTGTAGGTGAACAGTTTATCATTTCCACAAACTCTTGTCATTTAGGTTCTCTTCAACTGTATAGAAGGCATTTGCCATCAAATAAGTTTTCACTTGAGATTTAAATTAATGTATGGGTAAATCAACAAGAGTTTGTGGTAATTTGATAAAAACTTTAATGCTCATCACGAAAAATTAATTACCAATTTTACGAAGTATGAGATTTGGAACAGAAAATTGGTGTTTATTTTTGGTGTTTAGGCTATGCTTATAAGATTTCTTCGGAAATAAGTTTAGATTTTTGTATACATACATTATACAATCAAAAATATACTGTGATGCCCTAGCATAAATAGATATAAATCATTGTTTTACTTATATTACCTAGACTTAACTTATTTTATACCGTGGGTGAAATATTATTGTTTTCAAGTAATATCTCAGAATCAGACAGTAAACACATAATTTAATTTATCTCATCAATATCAGCATCAAATGGTAGTAGGGATTCTGTATAAAAAGAGAAGAAATATTTTATAACTAATGTTTTTCTAAAAGTATACTGTCGTAAAATATTTTGAGTGCCGAAGTAAACTATTGTAAGTTTAATTTACGATAAAAAAACAAAATATATTCCAAAGTAAAATGTCGTAAGTAAACATACGGACCTCATTTATAAAAAAAATCCATTGTAAAATATCGTAACTAATACGTACGACATTCTGTATATGACTGAAAACAAAGTACATTATAGTAAGTAATACTTACGATAGTTTACTATGGGTACAGTAAGATAGTTGAATGTATAACTGATTTGCATTTATTTATCACATTGTATGAGTTTAAAATATTACTTGCCCTCATCTCGACTATAACTCTCAACGGCAATGTAAGTAATCGTTACTGCTAGATGCGATCCACTCGCCGTCCTCTCGCCCCCGCGTATAGTGTGGAATCTGCGCTATACTATATTTTACTTCGACGTAGATGAACTTACGATTATTAGCAGTCTCAATATCTTCGGTTCTAATATGTTTAAAAAATTTTTGATCAGCTAAAATAATATATTCGATTATAAAGTATGTAAAAATATAGAAATGTCATTTTCGCATATTTGTTGGTTACGATATTTTACGTAGGAGGTGTCGATTTGTATTTTCAATTTTCGATGGTTACGTCAGAAGTCAAACGGATCGGCATCTGCCGTGTTGCTTGTTAAAATTTCCACCATTGTCTCATTTCCTTTGTTCAGATCTGCGGATGAAACAATTGCTAATTTCGAACCCTCGGGTTTGGGGAATACAAGTGGACAATTTGGAAGTGAGTTTTTGTAAATCAATTTTTGATTAACTATGCATCCCTAAGCATAATGTAGCTTGTAGTTTTTGAACAGGGGTTAACGTCAAAATCAACGAAGTTATAAGCATATGATTATTCCAGTACTAGTGGGCCTGCCCTTACTTAGTTTCGGGGAATTAGTTTTAAACCAAGCCAATACACAGATATACCATGAACCATCGTCATCAGTCCTTCCTAATGTTCGCCACTTCGATCGATTTTGCTTTCCCTACTCGCATCCAGCTCTCGCCAGCCATCTTGCGCACGTCATCACTCCGTCTAGATTTAGGGCGTTCATCACGTAATGTACCTACCAAAACGCAATCTTCACTCCAAAACTCGTTTACCCCAGTGGTTGTCAGTTCGGCGGCAGATATGGCCAGTCCACTGCCACTTTAGCTTATTAACCCCATGAATTATGTCGATGAATTTGGTTGTCTGTCGGATCATTGTTTCGGACACGATCGCAGAGAGAAACGTCGAGCATAGCTCTTTCCATAGCTCGCTGAGCGACTTCATACTGGTCGACTAGCCGTGCTGTTATTGTTATGTCCTCGTTTTAGCTCCGAAACATACTTTTTATACGACTGTCTAAAAACAGGAGTATCTATAATATTAATAAGTTTCAATTAAAATATATTTTTTTTTAAGTTACCGTATTTTCTGTCCGTACTGATTTGGCCATTACTATATTTGACGTCAGAAGTAATTAACATTTATTATGTTTATTCTCCAAGGACACATTTTGTCTTGAATTCATAAAAACTAAATAGTTTTAAACATTTGTATGTAAATCTGGACTTTTTTATTTCAAGGCGTAGGTAATAAATGGAAAGAAGCTTATCTAAGTACGAGTACATAACGTAAATTTTACTGTGCTCTAGAAAGTAGGTTTTTGAGCATATATAAGTAATAAAGATTATCATATTTTAATAACTAAGGACTTAAATTTTGCTTTCCGATCAAGAAGAAATCTCAAAACATGACAAATTAAGCTAAGGCCTTGTTTAATTATTTGTTGGACATAATAATCTTATTTCCAAAGGCGTTCGCAGGAAAATGAAGTGAAAGGTTGGCAGTAATGATTTTCATTGTTGCTTCCTCTTTACGAAGATAATGTTATTTTATCTTTACTCAAGTGTAAATTTCAATAACTGAAAAGTATACACGCTATTACAGGATTTCATGTTAAGTAAGGTATGTTACCTCTTGAACTATAATGCATAGTATTTTGTACTTAACTACCTACTATAAAAATCCCAAGTTCTTAGTAACCGGCCTTTATTATTAGTATTTTTTACGTGATAGTTGGCAGACTTGCAGACGGATTACCTCATGGTAAGCGATAGCCACCGACCATAGACACCTGCAACGCCACAAGAGCACTGCCAACCTTCAACCCTTTTTCTCCCCAGTTGGGCCTCCGGTACCCTCACTTACTCGACGAAACGCAGCGCTGGCGTTGCGTCATGCCGGACTTCTGTGGGGCTTTGGTATCACTCCGGTGGAACCGGCCCATTCATGCTGAAGCGTGACTTTCCCTCGGTTTATTAAAATCCAATACTTTATAGAAGAGAAGCGCTTGTTAAAGTAATTACAGTCCATGTTTTCCCTAAGGTTCTTGGGAAATTTCTTTGATCGAAAACCTTCACTTAAATAATATTTTAATTGTAATGAAACATTTTATAAATACCTAAGTCTTTTGAAGTGTTGCTAGAGTTTCAACATACTGGTAAAGCTAAGTTTTTAAATTTTCATCATCATTTCATTTCATTCATTTTATCTCCAAATTAATGTCGTTTTACATACAAAATGTCACACTGAACATGACGCATGGAACAGAAAAAAATCCAACCTATATGTTGGTTGATATAAGGACTTTATACTTGAACTAAAATAGAATTGAAACTGTTAATGTATTCTCAGGTAGACTACATCAACTTGAGACTTGGAAACTAAATACCAATATGTATTAGTCAACGTTACAAGCGAATATTGAGGTGAAATAGCTAAGTGAAATAGCTTAACTCCGCCGGTTTGGCCGAGCATTATTAATACCTTCGGAATCTGATCAATAGCCAATACAGGTTGACTAAACACCCAACTGACCGTAGCAATTAACAATACAAGGGTGTTGCAAGACTAAACGATAGATCGATTATCGACCGATACATTGATCAACGTTGATCGAATTTGTCTGACAAATAAACTAACTAACTAGGCTGGTGCATCGACACAAAGTGAGTCTTGGCCTACGATAAGAAGAGCCTCCACCTAGGTTGGTCCTGTGCCTCTTGCCAGTCATCAGCCTGGGAGTCCACGCAAATCTTTCTCAACGTAATCCCACCAGTGTTACCTTGGACAGCTAACTGGCCTTCCATTTATTCGTCCCAGGCAGCTTCTTTTTGCCGCACGATCTTCTCCCAATCTCTCGAGGTGGCGGAACCAGCGAAGTCAGATAGTCAAGATAAATAAGTACCTATGCCCCGTCTAATTGACTCATCGTTCTAATTTATATAATTTGCGTAGAAGGATTGCACCATTTTCTTTGCATCATATTGCTCCCAACGATATGGGGCCGTCTAAGTTGTATAATAGTTTGAATCTTTGTATAATTTTAAGTACCTATTGTTTTTTGTTTAAATAGCACTTATCTATCTATAATTATTTAGGTATATAAATGTCAATTATTTTTTCCATACACTTAATTTGAATTATAGAAGAAAACATAAAAGCTTATATTTATCTTAGCTATTAAAATTGAAGTCAATGAATTAATTATATGTAATAATAAATACTTTTATGTTAAAAATAAGTCCGTATAATTATCTGAGATTTGCGCTATTTAATTTAGACTTTGTACGAGCAAATTAGTTGTAGACATCCTATTACTTAGATAGAATAGATAGATTCTTAATAGTCAGATAGAAGGAGATTGAGGAGTTTGAACATTTTATATTATCTATGGATTTGTATATTGGCTTTATTTTCATAGTTTATCATAACGCATATTTATTAGAAAAAGGCACAATTTGTCTAAAATTGCATACCTAAATGAGTTAAGTATGCAGATATGCTTAAAAAATATTCCTCCATATTTTATACTTTACTTATTAATGCCATTTTTATCAATAGACCCTTGTAGAACTAAGTACAGGTGCGATCAAGTCCATTCAAATGTGAAATTATGTAGCCTAACGTTTAAAAAAATTGCTTCCCTAAATTACGAAATACATAAAAGGTAACGTACTTAAAAAATATATCCTCATTTTCATAAACAAAATATCGTAGAGCCACAATTTTGTGGGTAGTCAAGTAATAAATTACACTTTAATGGGAAATACTTCGCAAACTAACAAAATTGCTGAGCGCGGCGGAAGCCGGGAATTATAAAATTATCTGATCAATATCTTATTTATGCCGACAAAAGACTAACCAACCAAAATGTCCACTTAACTTTAAGCAAACAAGATTGGATAATGGCTGGAAATTTACCTCCAAAACAGCATACTGCTAGTCAGGTATCCATTAGATCCTATCAGCAAATCAGCATCGCACGATTACAATCATCGTCACTTTAAGCTACTTTAACACTCCTTTTAAACCCACTAATAAATTCCAATCACTGGTCTAAAGTCTCAAATCAATAGAATATTAGTCTCGAAAATTTTAAGGATTAAAACATTCAGAAACGACACATCAAATTTCGAAAAAATTGATAAAGGGGAACATAGGCACGTCCGCACTCTCCCGCGATCGCGCGAGGACTGAGTGTTTCAAAATACGAACCTAATTTTCTCCAGAACGCTCCCCTATATCGGAGGGATGCGAAATTTGAGGCTGCCCTAGTTCCTAAGGGTGATGAGAGGTGGCGTTGTTCTGAAGATTTCATTTTCACTCTTTTTGGATCGGGGTATGGTTTTAGCGCTATATTATTATGTTACTGTCTTTCAAAGATTCTAACGTGGTTATTGTCTATTTTTGCTGACATAATTTAGTATTTTTCGTAGATTTGTAGTAAGTTATTTTATAAGATGCTATCTGCATTAAGCAAACGTGGTGATTCAGATTGTTTATTTGCATAACATGACGTCCAGTATATAAGATGTTAAAATTATGTTCCGAGTCTAGTACATGCTTCTGTTAGAGTATCGTAAATACTTAATTACAAAGATTTATATTATTTCATGATGTAAAACACTAATAATATAAAATACCTAATAATTTAAGCCTTATTCCATCATAGTAGCGATGACTTGTTTTCTATCATGCCCCTGCAGTGTACAATTTCATAATAAATCACATTTTAGTAAAACATCCTAAAATAAATATTGGTGCAGACAAAAAAGGATTCCGTTCAATTTGAAGGTCTACTGAATTAAGGCAAAATCAATTAGATACCAAATATTTTAATCCGATCTTAGTATTACAAGCATTTTAGCTATACAACTAAAACCGCTCTCCCCAGAGTATGCAAATAATATGGTAAACAGTACGATTTTTCGGGGGACGAAATAAAGGAAATCTTTGGTCAGATTTTTTTTCGTTGAAAACAAGATTTAAATGAGACAAACGGGACGAACCTAAAAAATAAAATGAACGAAATAAACTAACATTACCGGATATTTTCTGAGAAATATATCCCGTTTTGGGCTGCTGTATTATTGTGAATTTGCGAGTGGCGCAAGTAATGGAACGGTCGACTGCAAAATAATTGTACATACAGTTTAGTACCTTCTCATAATCTCAAGGAATCTAACGTCTACTTTCTTACATAGATGATTTAAACGTGTTAAGACCAAGGGTACGGCACTCTAGCGCCGTCAATTGATTTAATTTTATAGTTACTAAGCCGGATCTGGCTAGAGTAAGCTGGATGAGAGTGGCCGAATCTTTTTTTAACTTGGTATCTAAATGCTTTGGTATTTTGATTTACCAAGAGTCTTCAATCTTTATATTCCTAATCAATGACACTGTATACCGATTGCATCAGAATAAGAATAACATATTTTTCGATGAATTTCAAAAGGTCGTTAAACAAAATTTGTTCAAAATGGTTTAATGAATGAATATGCTTTTTATTGCACACAAAACTGAGGTATAAAACTTAAAACTAGTTATAACAGGAGTAATGTACAACAAAGGCGGCCTTATCACTATGATCGATCTATTCCAGGCAACCTTTGGGTAAAGGTTGATAAAACACCTTGGTTAAAGGAATGTTAATGTTCACAGACACAACCTGTATATGGGTTATAGGATAGGATCAAAAATCGCTGCTCGCTCTAGCTTAACACCTACAAGATTACGTCTGTGTGAGAACGGCAGCATTTTTTCGCTTTGGACACGATTTAGTATCGTTTTTATTTGTTTACACAAATATATACGGTTTTGCGGTATTAAATTTTCCCTTTTTCTTCCTGGAGCTGATCTCCCAAACGTTTTCCTCTAAAAGGACATCGTTATGGTAAAATAGTGTTTAGTCATTTTATTTTATTGTTTTGTATTTGTTTTAGTTACCTGCCGGAGGCTCAATAACAGTCAAATGTTATTGTTCTTTGTTGGTGGAGGAAATCTAAGTTTTGTGCTAATGTTATTTGGTGTTTATCTTTGTGTTCATAATAAAATGGTGCTATGAAATCATTGAGGGGTTTTGGTGTAGTAACTATTTATGGTTTTTCTATTGTTTTAAGATTACCATTCTCTTTTTTTGTATATTTTTTTACCTATAACCTAAAAAGGCAAACCTCTTGTCTAAGGGATAGGAACATGCTGATGATGATGATAGTAAATAGAAGACCGAGAACAAGACTAAAATGCAAGTTGAATATCTACTACTATCTATCTTCTATACTATTTAAAAGGAAATAGCTTCTACAGACAAAAGACTTGCGCTATGTAATTGACACCTGGCGCCATCTTTTGGCCAAGATTGGAACTAATAGCAAAACTACGTCTTGGATCGAACTGAGGGTGGTCCACTAGTTGGTACCTTAAGGTATATGCTTGCGTAGATTTTAAGTTACGATTTCCCCTTAAAAGGCGTGGTTTTATCCACCAAGCTACCATTGCTAGAAAGACACTATTATCATCATCATCATAAGCAACCCACACTCGTCCACTGCTGGAAATAGGTCTCCCCTAATGCACGCCACTGCTCCCGATTTTCGGCCACTCTCATCCAGCCCACACCAGCCAGCCTTCGAATGTCATCATCCCATCCTGTCGCAGGGCGTCCTACACTACGCTTACCGAGTCGCGGTCTCCACTCAAGGACTTTACGGCTCCAACGGTTGTCAGTTCTGCAACATACAGCAGTTGTGAAAGACACTATAGTCCACAAAAATCTATAGAAGTTTGTATCTTTGGCCTTGAAGAGCCTAGAAGTATTCGAGATAAGCGTAGGGCTTCACCCTTTGAATATTTGCGTTACAAAGAGATTAGCATATATTGGGGGAGTACTACAGTTACAACAATAGTTTTCTTAGGTTAGGCCGAGTCGCCTTTTAGTAGTACCACTAGGTATGTTATTTTAAATGATAGACTAACTTATTTTACGCATATTTCTTTAACTCTCACAGAAATTGGTAGGTACCAGAACTAAAATTGTAATGTTTAGTATGCAGAGCAATTTTTTTTTATTACTGGCTAGCGGCTAACTCTCACTTCAGACAAGTCTCTCCTAATGAACGCCACTCCTCCCGAATTTCGGCCACTCTCATCCAGTCCACTCCAGCCAGCTTCGAATGTCATTCCATCTTGTCGCATATTTTGAATTTCGAATATGCTGTCGAGGCAAAGAACTAAAATAATGTGTTTTTTATGATAGGTGGCAGATGAGTAGACGGGTCACCTGATGGTAAGCGAGCAACACTAGTAGAGTCACAGGTGTGCTTCCAACCTTTTTCCCCCCGACTGGGCCTACTCTCGACGAAACGGCGCGGCTTCACCGGTCTTCTGAGAGAACGTGGTATCACTCCGGTCGAGCTGCCAAAGCGTGGCTCTCCCACGGTTTTTTTATCAACCCTTATCCTAGGTATAATACCTATGTCAAAAATGCCAGAAAGCGCTCTTTTACCAATGGAGTTTTCAGTAGCACCGGCCACTTCGTTCACATGTATCTAGACTTCTAAAGTTTATTAAACGAAGCCAGAAACGCATATCTTGAAAAATCTATTCCACCATTTTTACCTGACTTTGCTCTGTGCCTCCATTGTAAAGTATTCAATAATCTGGGCTCAGTGAGTTTTCAGCGCCGTAAATCAAAGTTCAACAATAAGATAGAAAGTCTTCCCCCGGGACAAAGAGGCTGACGTGGATGTGGAAACCTGGATGAGTAGGCTGAGGGCTCAGGGATAGACTTAAGCGGAATGAGAAAGAAATCTACTTCGCCATTCCAAAGCAGTGGATAATAACTGACGGCCTCGATGGCGCAGTGGCTAAGATATTCACCAAAAGTGCGAAAGGTCCCGGGTTCGATTCCCGGTCAAGTCAACTTAGAAAATTACATTTTTTAAGTTTTCTTGGAACTGGGTATTCTGGGTTGACGCCCCCAGTTAATTATCGTCATCTGGTACAGGGGTTGCCCTAGTTTGAGACCAGATTGGTTGTTGTGATTGTCTGGCGCATTAAAAAAATAAATAGTGCGAGTTACTGGAGTGCAGCTACTTGGCAGACTGACATGAGTCAGTAAAGATTGTTTTACATCTTACACTATGTAAAACAATATTTACTTTGTAGCACAGTCGTCGGCAGCAAATATATAGCCACATCCAAGACTGTCAAATAGTAAGAAACAGTCACAGTGGTCAATAACATCGTCGTCGTATAAGTAGCGCCCTGCTGGGCTAACATGCGCACCGCGAGATAATTTGTCGTCACTCGTATTTTGTCGGCGCAAGTTGCCTCTCGCTCACCTGACTGAGCAATGAGCGGGACAGAAGGATGCGCTCTCGCGAACGTGAGTCGACAAAATTTTGTCGCGGTGCGCATGTTAGGCCTACTGGTAAAGCCGATGTAATTGGTGACAGGCGCTTTCCGTTACATTTGACGAATAAGATACCTATCTATCTATGTTTATGAGCTTCCCGGATGTATCGATATTTTTTACCACTTTGGCTGTATCTACCTATTTGACGGCTTTAGATGTAGCTATCTATTTGCTGCCGACTGTACCTAACCTGAAGATGCTGCACGGTATTTTCTCAACACGAATAGATCGCAGCAAGAAATTCAGTCTGAACTAAGAAAAACATTCTTTAGTTGGCTTTCAAGTCCGCTAAATAATTCTAATTTAAACCATACATTATACCATCCTACTCTTGCTTAGCTGGCACATTTGAATGGTTCTTACATGAATAGCAATAAGGGTCAAAACCTGGCCGAGAGAAGTTTGCGTGTCGAATTGAATGTTCCGTGTTGGATACGCAAAACATTGTAAGGTTGAACGGATCACGTTGAAGAATTTCTGATACTCCTGGGTGTAACATGGAAAGGAAGGCCGGAGTTGGCAAAGTTTTATTTTGATATGTTTATTTGGATGTTTATATTTTTGTGTGATAGGTGGCAAGCGGACATAATCGTCCTCCTAACCAATAATTCGGCTTTGGCAAGGAATATCAACTAAAATACTAGTCGCTGATACTTTACATAACAACATTTCTGAACGTGCTCATTGAAGACTACCTAAAGTTATTCAACAGATGAGCAAAAAAAAACTGGAGTCTTTGACTACATTTACTTTACACGGCGTAAAAATTTATCAAGCTTTTAAAACTATTGCAAAATATATATGTACGAGTATATTGGCGTAAAGCAGTGCCTGCGCACTAGCTGTTTTTGTCGAGTGAGTGAGGGCACCGAAGGCCCAATTGGGGGGAAAGGGGGTTAAATATTAGCAGCGCACTTGTTCGAGTTCGAGCGACTCTGCTGGTTTTGCAGGCCTCTATTGCTTACCATCAGGTGATCCGTCTGCTTGTCTGCCACCTATCACATAAAAAATTGCTCATAAAAACGATTAAGTATTGCACTTTTTATTTTTTTTCCTTGCTCTTGTTTGCTACAAATAAAATTGCATCGCACTAACCCATTCATTGAATTTTGTTAACAGAACTTTGAATTGAAAAAGTTTTTCCTCACATGCACCGTTCGTAAACATGTAAACATTTTTTATTCCAATGTACTCGTAATTACACTGACCCTAATGAACGCATTCAAACTGCACTCGCAAAAATCAATCAATACCTTTTGTATTACGACTCAAATTCAATTGCCCATAGATACATTGATGACCGAGTTTATTAACGGAATTTCCCACTCTATCGCTTTCCAATTAAAGTGCATTATTGTTTAAACTTTAAACTGTGCCAGGGTTGGAATGCTCATTGTTCCGTGATTGCCTGTTGAGGAATTTCGGTTTTATTAGTTGGGGTTTAGGTCGAATTTCGGTGGAGCATTTGGGTACACATCTTTGTTAATTGCAGCATTTGTGCAAAGCTGTGAACTGGGAGCGTTAACCTCGGTTTTGTCTTTGCATTGCACGTATTCAACCCGATTGATTGGTACCAGTAAATCCTATCGGAAACAGAGTTAAGTACAGAATGGTGGATTGAATTGAGGATCGACGGTTGGACCAGCCTCCTTATATATTGTGTATGATTTATACTATTTTGATACGTTAATGTTTTGTTTTTACTTTACGTCAATAAATGGCTTGTATGTTAACGTCTCATTGGAAAATGAATTTAGTTTTCTGCTAATATCAGCGTTTTTGTTAGCATCGACCCAGCGTGAATACAGTCCATCGGCAATAGAATGAGATTGGCTAAGGGAAATATTTTTGATGTCGCATCCTTAAAATGAAAGTGACCAACTCAAAATTACAAGATTTTGAGTTGGTCACTCGATTTCACAATAAACTTACCCTATAGAGCATAATATATAACCCTGTAAATAAAAGTGACTTGTCTCTTAGGGAAATAGGGAAATGCTATGCCTGCTGTTTTTTATCTGATAAGGAACTTCTTTACACATAAAAAAACCTGGCAGACAACCGACGGATCACCTGATGGTGAGTGATTGCCACCGGCCATAGACATTGCGACAACCTACTCGTATTAAAGTGGAGAGCCACGCTTCAGCATGAATGGGCCAGCGTGACCGGAGTTATACCACGGCTTCAAAGAAGACATAACGCAGCGCCTGCGCTGTGCTTCGGCGTGTTAGTGAAGGTACAGGCCCAATTGAGGGTAAAGGGCGTCAAATGTTGGCAGCGCACTTGTGGCTCTACTGGTGTTGCAGGTATCTATGGGTGGCGGCAATTGCTTACCATCAGGTGATCTGTCTGCTCGTCTGCCACCTAACACATGAAAAAAAATCGTCAATAAACATTTCGTCACCCAATACGTCCATTAAAGGGCAAAAGCCTAAAAGGTGTTAATAGCGACCCGCTGAAGGCCTATTATAAGCCATCAGTCTTAAATGGGCTGATAAAAATACTGAGTTCGGGAGCTTATACACGAGATAAAAGTAGCGAATGCTTTCGACAGATAGCGTGCGAAAAATCCGCAAGATGCGAGCAAGCGAATTTTATACTGACTTCATTAAAAAAAAGGCTACTGTGGCAAATCTTATTTATCAGCTACTTTATATGCCGGATATTTATAGTTCTCAAATATGTGCGCTAACATAGGTACATCGGGTTAAAACTGAGAATTTTGGAACAGAAAAACCAACTCACAATTTTTTGGCCTAACTTGTGGACTCCTGAATAATAATTAAATCTATTATATTGTAATGTATTGTAAATGTAATGACCCACTTAAGAACAACTCCACATCTCTACAAATAAATACATAATAATGAATACATAAATGCGCCAAATAATCTCACCAATCAACTTGGAGGCCATTTCTTGATTTTCGCCCTCTATGTCGACTCGATTTCATGGGATAAACCGATAAGAGAACAAAATAAGGAATGTCGACTGTAATCTGTGTTCTCCTATTGGTTGTGCATGCCATGAAGTCGACTTGACATAGAAGGCGAAAACCGAGAATTGGCCTCCTGGTCTCGACGGCGCAGTAGCTATAGTGTTCGCCCGAAGCCCGGTCAAGTTAATTTAGGAAATTACATTTTCTAAGTTTTCTTGGGTCTGCGTGTTCTGGGTTGACAGTTAAGTCGTCCCCGGTACTCATAGTACAGGGGTTGCAATAGTTTGAGACCAGGTTGATTGGTGAGATTGTCTGGCGCATTAATTTATTGTTCCAATCTGCAAGCTCCCTTAAAGAAATTCAGAGAGAAGTTGAATCGCCACGGTTGAGGAAAAGGATTTTTAAATTTCCCCTCCAGAGACAACTTCGGAGATAAATGAGGAATGTTTAAGAAACCTAGATGTTGGTGATAAAGATGAAAAGCGGGCTTAAAGTGCGAAATCTACAGCTAAACTGTGATTTACATACATTATTACGGTTGGAAAAGTTGTTTTCATAGCTGGGAAAGTTGAAACTAGCAATACCAATGTAAATAACATAATTATATACGGGGTGTATCTGTGAACATTTACATCCCTTTACCCACGTGTTCTACAAAAATTCTGAACAACATTTGTTCTATGACTTTTAAAAATTCACAAAAAAAACACTTTTTATATAAAGTCGGTCATGTGACTTTGTAAGGGGGGTCGAAAATATTTTCCATGAATTTCTAAAATTTTTTGAACAAATGTTAGGTATTCAGAATGTTTGGTAGAATAATGTTATCAAAGTAATGTAAATGTTCACAGATACATCCTGTATAGGTAGCCTAAAATTATAAATATTATACTTACAGTCATGCACTCCAGAGATTTATAAACTGTCTGCCACGTAAAAAAAAAACAATTTTTTTTCTAACCCTTAGCTAATACTCGTAGGTACCAGGATTCCAACTCACTCTAAATTCACCAATGTTTTTTTTCCCTTTAGATTCATTCAATACCTACACATGTTCGCCAAATTCCGTGCAGCACTCTGAGGAAGTACCCGCTTGCAGTTGGCTAACAACTTTCCAACTTCCCAACTTCTGGAAAAAAGTTGTGAATTAAATTAACTGCGGCACGATTGAAAATGTCCAAGCAGAGAATTAAGAGCGGAGCAAGGGGGGTAGGGATGGGAAAAGGACCAGAAAATTATATAAAATAATCCGGTGAAACAGCTGAGTGGCAACTATTTTGGTCAAAGAAATAATAGTTTAACTACTGTACAGCTCTCATGTCTTTATTTTCAAATTAGGAATTCAATGCTACGAGTAAATCCGTTATGACATCAAAAAACAATAAAAAGAAGTTTATTGACCATTAAAGCACATAAAGGTCCGATTTTTTATATAAATGCAACATGCATTTATGTAAAAAATCAAAAGTTTTTTTATACCTTATTTTTAAATTATTAGAATGAGGATAATATACGTCATATTGTCAAAAAAGTCAGTATTTCCTTTTTCCATTCCATAATTTAAAGAGTACCTAAGTAAAACGTGGGTGTAGGTAAATCAGTGTAGTGCACATATTATTTGTTATTGAAACACTCGTAAGTGCTATTAAAAAAATTGCCAACCTAGGTTTTTAAAATGTTGCTCGTGTTTCTATAACTCTTATGTGACTTTTGTGTTATTAAACACTTGTGGCCCACCATACTTTGTTTCGGGACGTTATTTTGCTATTAGCAGCAACCTGTACCCAAAGAAACAAGCTTAAATTCAAGTTCTTATTTTAAAGATCTCGACATAAGGAATTATAAATAAATAGTCTTTTGATAGAAAAGATTCTATAGTGCCAATTATTTTTATATGTCACTTCGGGTAGAAACTCCTCTCCCATCCCTATGAGCCAGGCGTTTTAATCGCTTGAAACGTACGCTACTTAATTGGTAATAAAGAAACTTGGTCTTTTGTTTCTATGGATTGAGAGAGTTATAGAAGTCTAGATAGTTAAAAGTTACAGACTTAGTGGACAAAAGTTCCTCTAACTTCTATTGTTAAACTAGGTAGAAGATAGCTGGGAAGAACAAACAGGATAAACTTTTTATTTAATTACTAGTTGGTATCTTGATAATTATTTATTAATCGTGTATAGCTTCAAGTTTATAAATACTGTGATTACTTAAGGACCTACATATTTATGTTAGTAAATTACGTAAGTCTAAGGACTACTTCTAATAAATGTATTTGGTTAGTTGCGATAAGTACGAGTAGAAGTTTCTAGTGAAGTTATTGTGCCAACTTGTAACTTTACTAATATATTTTGTAAGTAATTTGTTTAAGACAGATTTTTTTTTTATTTGCAAGGTGGCACACTAGACAGTGTTTTTCTCATAGCCAAGCTGAAGTACATGCCTACATAGATTGGAACATTCCAGAGACGCATTCTCATTTTTAACTTAGGTACGACCTCTTGAACTTGTATGAACGGCGCTTTCTTACTCGTATCCACTGAACCTCTATCAATTTCCAACAAGTCCTCTTACCCTCTTAATTCGATGGGACACCAGTGTGACACGACCGAAGAGAGATCGGGTGCAGGACCAACATCTTAACAGGCTTTGCCGACCATGAACTTCCAGACTTTGGTCTGACACTTAGAATTTCTAAACAGAAAAACTCAGTACAATTTTTTGGCCAGACCCTGGGATTAGAATGCGACTCACTACCCACTGCCTATGAAACAGGCAAAATTTAGTAATCTTCTATTTCACTTATTAATTTCAAAAGCTAATAAAAGAGCAGGCTAGAAAGAGCGCAATATTTTCCCATTCCCATTGAAAAAAGGTTCGAACCCGTCAGCTGCGGAGTGCACTGTCAATTTGCCACTGGAATGAAACTCTCTAGAATTTATTTACGCGGAAAATTGAAAATTACTAGGACTGACGAGACAAGGTGTTGGGTAGTAGGTGGAACTTTGCTGATTTATATTTTTTGTTCTTTTCTCATGTTACTTGGAGAGATAGATACTCGTAGTAAGTAAAAATATGTTTATTTAGTTAACTTACTGTCTAAAACAAACTTATGGGCAAAGCAAGTTATAATATAACAACAAGTACAGAAGAAATTTCATTTGCCTGAACTAGGATGAACACAGTAAATATTGCACTTAAAAAATTCGACTTAAAACAGTCCGGACTGTGGAAGGTTGTGGGTTCGAGTCCCACCTGAACCCCCCGAGAATTTTTTAAGTGCATATTACTTAAAATAAATTGCAAAGAATTGCTATACCCCAAATAAAATTATAGGATGACACAATGCTAGAACACAAGATTTTTATAGGTGACAGGGACAGATGAACAGATGAATCACCTGATGGTAAGCAATTGTCGCCACCCATAGACACCTGCAACACCAGTAGAGCCAAAAGTATGATGCCAATCTTTAACCTTCTTCCCCCCGATTGGGTCTCTGGTACCCTCACTCACTTGGCACACACACACATAACACACAGATGGACATATGTAATCATATACACATGTCCGTTGCGACATTTTAGTAATGGATGAACAGGTGTCTGTAGGCGGCTTACCATCAGGTGATACGTCTGCTCATCTGCCAACTATTCTATAAAAAAAATCTAGTGCAAACTGATGTTTTTTGTAAGGTACATTTTAATGTTACAAGTCTAGGTATATCTTTCTAAAAGGTCGGCAACGCATTCGCACTCATTCTGGTGTTGCTAAAGTCCATGCGCGGCAGTGATTACTACCATTAGGTGACCCACACACGGTGCCCGTATTCCTTCCTGTTTCATAAAAAAAACTGCTTGAAGTCTCGTTTTACATTCGAGCAACCGTGGGGTATCAGCGGGTTTACCTGATTCCGGTTGTCTGTTTTAACTTATAATCTAAAAAAAACCAAGCAAATGCACCATCTGGTCAGTGAATACATCCTAAGCGATACCCAACCCAATCTACCCTATCTAATGCAATCACAGCGTACTGCCCTCTAACTTAACGTCTTGATCCCCGTAACATCTTGACAAACGATCAAAACTGCTCAACACGTCGACTACATCATTTCAAAAACTTGGGGCATTCAGAAGCGTCCAGTTAGTCTCCCATTATATACCTACGATGCCTATTATTACAATATGTTACAGCCACTTTCGCCCTCAACCTCTCACGTCCCAACCACTCCGACCCTTGCACTCGTCATCACTTAAATGAAATATTCCGGTCACAAGCCCCAAACAAACCCAAATGAAACCTTAACTTATTTATTTTAAAACCGATTTTTCTATAACGCAAAAAAGAACGCAAATCGTCAAACCTTTGTTGCCAAAGAACATGCAACCCCGTTGTCTTGAGATTAGAATTCAAATCTATTTGCGTTTAGTCATAGCCACGTTGTCACAGCTGTAGGACTAATCATACGAATGTTAGCCTAGTTTTGTTAAGTTAAAGTTCAGTTTGCTTTGGACATGGATTATAAGCTTAAAAGAAGCTAAATTTAGATATAGGTCATGACATAGTGGGTCGTTAATTATTAAGTGCGTTAAGGAGTATGGTAATGTCTTTGAATGCATGTCAAACAAAAAGATAAGGGTATATTTGCTAAAAAACATGGACAGATGTTTCTCGCGGAAACCACGTACACTCAGTTTTGTGGAGCTGCATTATTTCCAGACTAAGGGACCTTCTAGAGAAGAGTGTAAGTTAAGCAGTTATTTTTAAAAAGCCGGTAACTCATCAGCGTCATCTATGCTCTCGCGCATGTTCATTATATCACCAGGTGATCCGTGTGAAAACATCGCCAAATGCGAGTTGAACTCACTCATAACAACGAACCAAGTGGCTTTAAGCGATATGAACGATAACAGTATCTACCCATCAAACATGTGGGTTGGTTCAACCAACCAATGATATTAGTACTTGTTGAGTTTGGCTGACTGTCTTTGTAGTATGACAGTTAAGATCAAAAGGTGTGTGATGATATCTTTACCTCAATTTCATTCGAGTTGTGAGTTGAATCTTTTTCTATAATCACGTCAAATCAAAATTGGAGAAAGAAAGTACGTGTTTAAGATTGTAGACCAGATAATTTTACCTCATTTGGGTATCAAGAAGATTTTCTCAAGATGGCGTCCGCGTTTTTATTTACAACTGACAATGGGTACTTCCGAAATTGCAGATTCAAATTCTGAACAATTGATTTATTTTTTTTTATGCTAGAGGCAACAAACGAGCAAGCGAATCATCCTAAGGTAAATAAATATCTGCGACACCAGATGAGTCGTTAATGATTTGCTGGCGTTTTCAATTCTAATCTATGTAAGTATCAACGCTTTTAATAAATTCTGTTTTAGAAATTAAAAACTACGAAAGTCTATAACTACCAAATTCCCACTCTCATTGATTACTACTCCGTAAAAATTCCATGTAAGTAGATAGACAATATTGAAGTATCTTAAATTCCATTTGAAATCATTCAAAACCGATCAACCTTGCCTAAATGCTCAGATATTACCTCCAGACCGTACTTAACATTTTCAAAAGATTCGGGTCAATTGCTCGGACGTTAAGCCATTAGGTAAAATCGAGATACATTTTTGTTGAGTGACTTGCAGTCTTGCGATCAGGGGGCTGGCGACATATTGGGTTTGGAAGACAAAGGATTTTTAGATTTACCTTTAGATAGTGAAGGGCGAAATCCAGCTATGTCCGGGCATGACCCGCATAAAAGCATATAGTTTGTGATGATGAGATATAAAAAAGACATCGCTTAGCATGCTGCTCACATACACATGCCCGTATCGATTTTGTGTGAGATAGGTTTGGTGTGAATTAGGGACTATACGAAACATATTATGAGAGATTCTTTTTTCGTTTTTTTTGTGTTGTTGTCAAGAGACAACAACAAAATTGCGAAATTGTTTACCATCACTTGATTAGCATCCCCCATCCAAAGGCGTCCATTATAGAAATCAAGTCATCGTTACTATGATGGGATTAAAGTTTGATCACCACGCTAGGCTAATGCGAATTGGTGATCACAAATTCCAGCTATGTTCGATGAAAATTTGAAGCATACTTTTGCTCGACCTGGGAATCGACAGGGCCCCGAGATCACAGCCCGGTACTTCAACCATTAGACCATCGGGGCGTCGCTTCCGTCTTTTTGGTGTCAAAAAGGCCCAGACAGCAGACACAATTAAATAGAAAATGAATAAATAGTTTTATGCCTTTTAAAAGGCTTTTCGGTCTCACGACGATACATAAAAACTATCGAAAAGACCAGGTGGGGCTCGAACCTTCCAATCACCGGATTGCTGTTCTAACAATAAAACTAACTGTGGCGTTACCATGAGTTTGAAATACTATCCTCGCTATCGAAAACCATCGCCTTGTCTCTTTCATTGTGATGCATTTGAAAGGAAAGATCAATAGTTTACGTTATGTCAGTTTTCGATGTCAACTCACGGTAGCGCTACTGAACTCCGTACTAAGCCAACGAATTTTGTACTTATGTACTACATTATTTGCCATGAGCTGACGATAATCTCATCAATATTGTAAAAGATGCCTTAAGATATAGTTCAAAATAACGGGTAAGGGTTCAATGGACTGTAATCTTACTGTCAAACACATTAAGTTGGATATCAACTGAGGGAATTTGATAGGTTCTGATAACCTGATGTGTGGATGTCTGTACCTAATACCACTATAAAATTCCTGACACACTTTAAAGACAAATAAGTTTTTGAATGTATGTGTCCTACTACTACTACTACTATGTTCTAGCCGTATACCTACAAACAACGGTACTCTTACACACAATATAAGTAAGTCAACTCTAAAAAATAAAAATATAGTTGACTATTTCCACTCAAAAGCTAGAGCGAAAAGGCACATTCGTAATAAAACCACTGTATTTCACACTACCGGGCGAAATTACGCAAAAATACCTCACCATTTCTAACAGTAAATTGTCGCATAATAATACCATTTCTGAGGTAAGGAAAATTTGGAGCCCTCGAATTCTGAAAGGGCATTCATAGGGCTTTCAACTTTGCCGTTACAACATATCGCAGACATAGTGTTGTATCTTGATTTTTTGATAGAGTTATGAAGTCATTTTACAAATTGTTTTTTTGCAAGAGATATTGAAGTCATTTTACAACTAGTGTTTTTGCAAGAAATTTTGAAATCATTTTACAATTTCAATTTTCGCAAGAGGTGTTAAAGTCATTGTACAATTTGAACTTTTAGCAAGAGATATTGAAGTCATTTAACAATTTAAACTTTGAGCAAGATATATTCAAGTCATTTTACAACTTACACTTTTGCAAGAGATATTGAAGCCATTTTACAATTTGAACTTTTTGCAAGAGATAATGACGTCATTTTACAATATCATTCATTAGATGTCATACAGTGTTTGATGACTGGAGTTTGGCTCGTAAAGTCGAGTCATTGATTAATTTTATTGACAGTTAGTTGTACGGTTTAGGTAATTTGAAACCTTTAAATTGAATTAACAAATATGGCGAATAAAGCACTTACAAACTTGTTGTCTTAGCACGGGGTTCTGTTAGTTTAATTGTTAAAACCGCCATCCGGTATGTGAAAGGTTGTGGGTTCGAGCCCTACCTGGACCCTTCGATACTTTTGAGTGCATTATTTACCTAACGCCTTGGTGGCGCAAACAGCTGCCTACCGTAAACAGTAAATAACTCAATTTTGCGAGGTAGCAATACAATTATATAAACACGACAAGTAACTGTTTAAAAACAATTTCTTTATTATTAACTCGAGTGCTTCAAATTGTTCCTCAACCCTAACCCTACGGTTACAACATATCATGGGCAGGAGAGAGCGAACAAATACAGGTCGTTTGTAACTGTAGGGTCGCACGTTAAGGGCGCGTTTGTGTTCGACAGGTTGGAGGGCCCTCGGGGTGGAAGCGAAGTCAAGCTATGTCGAGCAGTCAAGGGCTTAGACAAATGGACAACGCTTGTGCAGTTTGGCGGTCAATAAGTGTCAACCTCGTTTTTAAACTACCTTAAGGTATCTTACTTAAACACACATATTAGGATGAAACGGTAAGTGGTGTTTACTACCATAAAACCAACGAAAATTGTTTTAAACGAAATCAAACAAAATGGTTATTTTTAGTAGGTCATAAAATTTTACACCGCAAAATTACATTTCATTAACCCAAACATGAAGATGAATGTTACTTATTGCTTCGGAACCGTTCATGGGTGGGTACGACTTGCACTTGGCCGTTTTTTCTTTAATGACCTTTTCTGTGTCTACTCTAATCACCGGAAAGGTAAATTAGTCGAAATGCTAATAGGAATAGCAAGTTTGAGGACTTCAAGAGCCATTTGGTTCAAACCGGTTCGATAGTCCAACTGGAGTTGGACGCGCTGATTAAATCTAACTTCTAACTGCAAGTGCTAACTTCCATCGTGAGTGCACTAGACTGCATGTTCCTTTTGCTTTAATGTTTGGAATTGTTAATTTTTGCGTTTACTTAGCTGTAAAAAGTACATACAAACATTAGATGAACGGCACGTGTGAGCGATTAAAAGGATTACAAAAATTCAGTCGTAAAATCCGTAGGCTCTCTGGATGCAAAGATCTTCTCTTCTATACTGAATGCAAACACTTATGATAGACGGATATTCTATTGCATTAAGTATAACCACATATTAATAAAATCATCTGTAGCCTTACCATGAGTTTGAAATACTATCCTCGCTATCGAAAACTATCGCTTTGTCTCTTTCATTGTGATGCATTTGAAAGAGACAGAGCAATAGTTTACGTTATGTCAGTTTTAGATGTCAACTCATGGTAGCGCTACAGCTGTGATATAATTTCTTGCATCTACGTACTCGTAGCTATGCTACGAACCAGTTGTAGCTACGACGTAGCACTGTGATATGCGACTTGCTACGGATTTCGTAGCATCAGTTAGAGTGCAAAGCATTCATCTACATTTTGCATTGAAAACATTTTTGAAATAGACAAAGTTAGGGTTTACACTATATACCTACCTACTTAGGATGCCAATAGTTTACATTGAAATTAAAATTATTTCTGTTCAATTTGTGTTTATTCTAATTATTAATACTTCTACTACTTTTTATCTTTCTGCCATATTCTAAAAACCCGATAAGCTGCATTTGGTTACTTTTGTATTTTAAATCTTATAGGTAAATAAATAAGAAGGTTGATAACTGGAAATCAACTTAGTGCAGTTACCGTCCTTCTATCTATAATACGGCAGATTTGTGTTTTCTCTTTTGTCTAATCTGTAACACAAGTGCTTAAGCCACTTTGTACAGAGTCAGGTCAATCTTTGAAATGTTGTACCTATAAATTATTAAAAAAAAAACTTATCAGCCTATGCCCCGTTGCAAGGCAAAGGCCTTCATGATAGAAACCAAGTCATCGCTACTATAATTTATTGCGCTTAATCACCATGCCTAATGCAGCACTGATAAATAAAGCCAAAAATTAATCCTAATTGAATGTAAATATTAAATCTAGGTCATATATCTGATGCAGTTTGCCGTTAAGCCGGTGTTTGTACCGCTGTCCACCGGAGATTAGCGGCTACCCACTCGCTAAGTAATTTATGCGTCACCGCTACCACTGGCTGGATTTTGGCTTCAAATTATAATAGCAGTTTTGAATTGTGCACGTGATTTTTCATTATGTACTGCCCTGAATCTGATATTGGATATGCTAGAAGGGTAATTCTCATTTTCTGTAAAGAGTCACTTCCATTGAGGGCAATTTTTTCTGTACTTAATTGATGATGCATTTGAATAGATTTTGTATTAGCGGTCATGGGAACGGTACTTGCCGAGCTCGCAATATTTTGAAATTCGTAATTATAAGGGTTGAAAGAAGTTTTTATATTTAAAAAATGAGAATTACCCATAAAGTGATTTATTTCTATCTAGTAGCACTAATTTCATTTCAAGATTAACAGCTAGATGGCGCTGCGTGTGTATTACATCGCGCAAGTTTTTATATTTTCGGTTAACATATTATAAGCCCTGACATTCACCACTTTAAAAATAGTTAAAAATATATTTGAAGACATAATTCAATCTTCGATATGGAATTGTTTAATAATAGTTACGCGGTGTATAGACGTGATCGAGAAACAAGCGAGTTTCATAAAGGCAAAGCTGGTGGCGGGGTACTGATTGCTGTATCCAGACGTTTCTCTTCTCGCAGGCTTTATCACCTTGAGAGTGGATGTGAAGATTTATGGATCGAAATTGGATGGTCGGGGGGGAGAGATAATAAGGTAGAGAAAATATTAGTTTTGTGCAGTGTATCTTCCGCCACCCGTGCAGAAGCATATCTTTTGATCATTTATTGAAAACACTAGTCGAATATTAGAATCCCATTCAAAGTGTCTCATTTTGGGCGACTTTAATATGGGTAACATTATTTGGAATGGCACTGGTTGCGCTAATCATGTAGGGAAAAGCACACTTGACAATGAGTTCTTAGCTCTTAGTGGACAGTCAGCCTTCTGTGTCAATATGTATTTTGTGGTCGTAGGTACCAGAATTCCAACTCACTCTAAATTCACTTATTTTTTTTTTTCCCTTTAGATTCATTCAATACCTACCTACACATGTTCGCCAAATTCCGTGCAGCACTTTGAGGAAGTACCCGCTTGCAGTTGGTAAACAACTTTCCAACTTCCCAACTTCTGGAAAAAAGTTGTGAATTAAATTAACTGCGGCACGATTGAAAATGTCCAAGCAGAGAATTAAGAGCGGAGCAAGGGGGGTAGGGATGGGAAAAGGACCAGAAAATAATATAAAATAATCCGGTGAAACAGCTGAGTGGCAACTATTTAGGTAACATGTCAAAGAAATAAGAGCTTAACCACAAAATAAATTATTTTGTCTATATAAATGTAAACTCTTATTTCTTCTTTATTTATCCCCCTTCTTAGACTCCAATGATATTTTGCGAGTCAGTGGCAGATTTTGAAAAAGTTTTTTGACCATTACAGCACATTGGACCTTTAATGTAATGTATATAAATGCAACAAATACATGTGCTATAAAAAATCAACCTTTTTTATACGCAACATGTATTTGTTGAATGTACCTTATTGTTATACCTTATTTTCAAATTATTGAAATGATGATAATATTCGTTATAATTTGTCAAATAAGTCAGTATTTCTGTTGATTCCATAATTTAAAGAGTAAGTAACACATAATTTTAGGTAAATCAGTGTGGTGCACATAATATTATTTGTTATTTAAACACTCGAAAGTGCTATTAAAAAATTACCAACCTAGGTTTTTAAAATCTTGCTCGTGTTTCTATAACTCTTATATGACTTTTGTGTTTAAAACATTTTTGGCCTTACTTTGGACCTCATTTCGCTATTAGCAGCAAACTGTACCAAAAAAAAAACAAGCTTAATTTTAAGTATTATAAATAAACAGTGTTTTTGATAGAAAATATTCTATAAGGCCAATTTTTTTTATACTAGTGGCCGCCCGCGACTCCGTCCGCGTGGAAAAGTAACTTTTTACCCCCCTTTCAACCCCTTACAACCCCCTTTTCGCAATAAAAAGTAGCCTTTGTCCTTTCTCAGGGTCTAGATTATCTGTATACTAAATTTCATTTAAATCCGTTGAGTAGTTTTGGCGTGAAAGAGTAGCAGACAGACAGACAGAGTTACTTTCGCATTTATAATATTAGTATGGATGTCACTTCGGGTAGAAGAAACTCCTCTCCCATCTCTATGAGCAGGCGTTTTTAATCACTTGAAACGTACGCTACTTAATTGGTTAATAAAGAAACTTGGTCTTTTGTTTTCTATGGATGAGAGAGTTATAGAAGTCTAGATAGTTAAAAGTTACAGACTTAGTGGACAAAAGTTCCTCTAACTTCTATTGTTAAACTAGGTAGAAGATAGCTGGAAGAACAAACAGGATAAACTTTTTATTTAATTACTAGTTGGTATCTTGATAATTATTTATTAATCGTGTATAGCTTCAAGTTTATAAATACTGTAATTACTTAAGGACCTACATATTTATGTTAGTAAATTACGTAAGTATCTAAGGACTACTTCTAATAAATGTATTTGGTTAGTTTTGATAAGTACGAGTCGAAGTTTTTAGTGAAGTTATTGTGCCAACTTGTAACTTTACTTATATATTTTGCAAGTAATTTGTTTAGGACAGATTTTTTTTTATTTGAAAGGTGGCAGACTAGATAATGTTTTTTCTCATAGCCAAGCTGAAGTACATGCATACATAGATTTGAACATTCCAGAAAACATTCAACAATAGACGGCGCGTTCTTACTCGTATCCACTGAACACTTTCTCCTGTCCCCTTACCATCTTAATTTGATGGGACACCAGTGTGACACGACCGAAGAGAGATCGGGTGCAGGATCAACATCTTAACAGGCTTTGCCGACTATGAACTTCCAGACAGGCTAACACTGAGAATATTCTGAACGGAAAAATCTTAGGTCAGTACAATTTTTGGCCAGACAGGGATGAAAGTGCGACTTACTATGCATACTACGCATGAATACGATATACTACTGGAGTGATACCACTGCCTCACAGAAAACCGGCGTGAAGCAGCCCCTGTGCTGTGTTTCGCCGAGTGAGTGAGGGTACCGGAGGCCACCCGGGTAGGGGAAGGGGATTTATAGGCCTGGACAGCGCACGTGTAACTCCACTGGTGTTGCGGGTGTCCAATTGCTTACCATCAAGTGATCCGCCTGCTCGTTTGCTACCTATCACATAAAAACAAAAAAAAATACTACCCACTGCGCCACCGAGGCAGGCAAAATTTAGTAATCTTCTATTTCACTTATTAATTTCAAAAGCTAATAAAAGAGCAGGCTAGAAAGAGCGCAATATTTTCCCATTCCCATTGAAAAAAGGTTCAAACCCGTCAGCTGCGGAGTGCACTGTCAATTTGCCACTGGAATGAAACTCTCTAGAATTTATTTACGCGGAAAATTGAAAATTACTAGGACTGACGAGACAAGGTGTTGGGTTGTATGAGGAACTTTTGAATGGAAGTTTTCTGATTTCGTGTTTTTGTTCTTTGGTTATCTGACTGTAGCGTTGTGTTGTTAGCTAAGCAGCGCACTTGTGACACCTCTGGTGTTGCTGATGTCCATTGTGGTGGCGGAAATAGCTTACCATCAGGTGATCCGTCGGCTTTTCTGCCAATTATATCATAAAAAAAATTAGCTTGAAAAGATTAATGTGATACGTGGCAGATGAACAGACGGATCACCTAATGGTAAGTGATTGCCGCCGCCCTTAAACACCTGCAACGGTAGTAGAGCCAAAAGTACGCTGCCAATCTTTAACCCCCTTCCCCCAATTGGACAATTGCTTACCATCAGGTGATACGTCTACTCGTCTGCGTCAGTTAAGTACATTATATTGTAACGAGCTCACCTGATTGATTGTCTGTTGAACATTATATAATCTAAAAAAAGCAACCAAATGCACCATCTGGTCAGTGAATACATCCTAAGCGATACCCAACCCAATCTACCCTATCTAATGCAATCACAGCGTACTGCCCTCTAACTTAACGTCTTGATCCCCGTAACATCTTGACAAACGATCAAAACTGCTCAACACGTCGACTACATCATTTCAAAAACTTGGGGCATTCAGAAACGTCCAGTTAGTCTCCCATTATATACCTACGATGCCTATTATTACAATATGTTACAGCCACTTTCGCCCTCAACCTCTCACGTCCCAACCACTCCGACCCTTGCACTCGTCATCACTTAAATGAAATATTCCGGTCACAAACCCCAAACAAACCCAAATGAAACCTTAACTTATTTATTTTAAAAACCGATTTTTCTTTAACGCAAAAAATAACGCAAATCGTCAAACCTTTGTTGCTAAGGAACATGCAACCCCGTTGTCTTGAGATTAGAATTCAAATCTATTTGCATTTAGTCATAGCCACGTTGTCACAGCTGTAGGACTAATCATACGAATGTTAGCCTAGTTTTGTTAAGTTAAAGTTCAGTTTGCTTTGGACATGGATTATAAGCTTAAAAGAAGCTAAATTTAGATATAGGTCATGACATAGTGGGTCGTTAATTATTAAGTGCGTTAAGGAGTATGGTAATGTCTTTGAATGCATGTCAAACAAAAAGATAAGGGTATCTTTTACTAAAAAAACATGCAGAGACGTTAGAAAATACGTTTCTTGCGGAAATTTCTACCACGTACCTCAGTTTTGTGGATCTGAAAAGAGTGTAAGTAAGCAGTTATTTTTAAAAGGCCGGCAACTCATCAGCGTCATCTATGCTCTCGCGCATGTTCATTATATCACCAGGTGATCCGTGTGAAAACATCGCCAAATGCAAGTTGAACTCACCCATAACAACGAACCAAGTGGCTTTAAGCGATATGAACGATATCAGTATCTACCCATCAAACGAACGAGCGTACTCCTTCTTAAAAGGCTGGCAACGCATCAACGACCTCTCTGATCTCGCAGATGTTCATGGGCAGCGGTGATTACTTACCAGCAGGTGACCCGCTTGCTCGTTTGCCGCCTCTAGTATAAAAAAAACATGTACTTACATTTTTTTTATACTAGAGGCGGTTCAACCAAATAAAATGATATTAGTACTTGTTGACTTTGCCTGACTGTCTTTGTAGTATGACAGTTAAGATCAAAAGGAGTGTGATGATATCTTTACCTTAATTTCATTCATTGTGAGTTGAATCTTTTTATATAATCACGTCAAATCAAAATTGGAGTAAGAAAGTACGTGTTTAAGATTATAGACCAGATAATTTTACCTCATTTGGGTATGAACAAGATTTTCTCAAAATGGCCGCGTTTTTATTTACAACTGACAATGGGCGCCTCCGAAATTGCAAATTCAAGTTCGAAATCAATTGATTTTCTATTTTTTTTATGCTAGAGGCAACAAAAGAGCAAAGTAAATAAACATCTGAATATCTCCGAGACCAGATAAGTTATTTATTTATTTATTGAGAACGAGTTACATAATATAAACGTAAGATAGTTAGAACAATGCCAGTATAGCAAAAACCATCATAGGTTTTACCGTATACCGCAGATTCAACATACATTCGCAGATTGAACTTAAAATATCGCATAAAAACATGACGCGCGAGTAGTAGTACCCGCTCTGGCCGATCATAGAAGAGGAAACGAGTTTCGTCATTTGCGTAGTCACACGGGGGGGTTTTGAAATATCTTATAAGTTAATAATAATTATTGTCACACTTTAGGGGTTATGATCAAATTAAAAAGTTAAGTAGTACAACTTAGTTTATTCAGACCTCAGGGTCCGGGTTCTATTTTGACGAGACAGATCCTTTTGCATACGGTATAAAAGAAAACCACTGTCCTGAGAGCAGTCGCGCACGCAGCCGGCGTCTTCAGCACAGAGCATAGGTGGAGGGAGAAAATCAGAAGTCGGTATTTTCCAAACTCCGGAACTGGAACCCTGGAATGTTCCATTTTGGCCATTTAGAAAAAGTTCCGATTTCACACACTTGACTGCGACATCCAGATCCGTATGTAGAAGCGAGCTACTAACTGCAGCGTGGTTTCTTTAAAGCGTTAATTAGTGATCAAGGATGTAGCAGTACAAGCAAAATTACAATAATCCTAATAGCAAATAAAACACAAAACAATGAAATAATATTTAAAAGGTATGTCTTAGGGACAAGTTACATACAACGGACAGTTTTTATTCCATTACAGATAGTGGAATAGTTTAGAATAGAAGTATTATTTAACATATTGTTTAATTATAACTATGTAGCATGATTTAGATTAGAATCAAGTATTAACTAAATTTTTACATTACACATACACCATTACGCGAGGGTGAACGTAATTACTAAAATTACTTATTAACTAAACTAAAAGCTTTGATCTAAGACTATTATTGTAATTTCTGCCATAACTCATTCCACAATTAACTAAATATTATTTTTTGATTAATCTTATGTACTAAGATGCATAAAGGTTAATTATGAATCCGTACGGCAGAAATTAAATGTATGTAATTGCGAAATTATTTTGCAACACTCACCCAATCCGGGGAAATTCGCAGCACTAGTAACAATTTAAATCACTCGGAATATGAATAAAATTTGCTGAACTCGCACTATAAAAAATATTTAAGGTCATCGACCGGAACAGAATTAATTCTATAGATCACACCGTAATTGATGAACGTGTCGTAGTAGTAGCGAGCGCATAGAATAAATGTGTGCCTTGGCCGATGTCGCAATCCTTCGCCCGCACTCCCGAGGACGGGCTCAAGGACGTGTGATGTCGCCTTTTGTGCTCGCACGCATCTACGAGACGCTGCGCACTTTTAAAACTATTAGGTATATTTCATGTATAACTTTAGTTAAACGTTGCGGTTTTTGTAAATATCATTAGAATTAAGTTAGGTTTTATTTTTTCAGTTATTATAAGTTGTAAATAGTGTAATGTCATTAGCTTAAGGTGTCTATAGTATGTAAATTTAGTTTAAGAGTACATTATATTGGCTATTTTTAACATAAGTGTTACATTATGTTGTGTTAGTTAGTGATAAGTAATGCTGTTTAAGTTTGCTTTTTATATTTTGGTCAGTGATTTCACTCTTAACTGAAGTCGTTAATGATTTGCTGAACTGTAAGTAAGAATCAACGCTTTCAATAAATTCTGCACTAGAAATTAAAAACTACGAAAGTCCACACCCAAATTCCTACTCTCATTGATTACTACTCCGTAAAAATTCCATGTAAGTAGATAGACAATATTGAAGTATCTTAAATTCCATTTGAAATCATTCAAAACCGATCAACCTCGCCTAAATGCTCAGATATTACCTCCAGACCGTACTTAACATTTTCAAAAGATTCGGGTCAATTGCTCGGACGTTAAGCCATTAGGTAAAATCGAGATACATTTTTGTTGAGTGACTTGCAGTCTTCGGATCAGGGGGCTGATGACATATTGGGTTTGGAAGACAAAGGATTTTAGATGTACTTTTAGATAGTGAAGGGCGAAATCCAGCTATGTGCGGGCATGACCCGAATAAAAGCATAATTAGTTTGTGATGATGAGATATAAAAAAGACATCGCTAAGCATGCTGCTCACATACACATGCCCGTATCGATCTCGGCATAGTTCGGTGTGAGCTTGGGACAATACGAAACATAGAGACATTTTTTCGTTTTTATGTGTTGTTAAGTGACAACAACAAAATGCGAAATTGTTTAATGTTTGTTGATGAAACAGATATTTTTGTTGGGTCTGGGTGTTTGTAGTTCCTTCGTTGTTTCTGGTTTCCATAGTACAATGGAAAACCTTAATTTGGGACCAGGACAATGTATGTGTTGTTGTTGTTAACCATCACTTGATTGTTGTCTCCCCATCCAAAGACGTTCATTATAGAAATCAAGTCATCGTTACTATGATGGTATTTAGGTTTAATCACCACGCTTGCCTAATGGGAATAGGTGATCACAAACCCCAGTCATGTTCGAAAAATTTGAAACATACTTTTGCTCAACCTGGGAATCGACAGGTCCCCGGGATCACAGCCCGGTACTTCAACCATTAGACCATCGGGGCATCGGACCAAGTGGGGCTTGAACCTTCCAATTACCAGATGGCTGTTCTAACAATTAAACTAACTGAACTCCGTACTAAGCTGACGAATTTTGTATGTAGTACTTTATTCACCGTGAGCTGACGATATTGTAAAAGATGCCTTAAGGTATAGTTAAAAATAACGGGTAAGGGTTAAATACCTTAAGGTAGTTTAAAAACGCGCTTGACACTTATTGACCGCCAAACTGCACAAGCGTTGTCCATTTGTCTAAGCCCTTGACTGCTCGACATAGCTTGACTTCGCTTCCACCCCGAGGGCCCTCCAACCTGTCGAACACAAACGCGCCCTTAACGTGCGACCCTACAGTTACAAACGACCTGTATTTGTTCGCTCTCTCCTGCCCATGATATGTTGTAACCGTAGGGTTAGGGTTGAGGAACAATTTGAAGCACTCGAGTTAATAATAAACCAATTGTTTTTAACGTCGTCGCCCAGACAGCAGACACAATTAAATAGAAAATCAATGGTTTTATGCTTTTCAAAAGGCTTTTTGGTCTAAATAGTGCACTTAAAAACTATTCAAGAGTTTCAGGTGGGGCTCGAACCCACAAACTTCCATGTACCGGATGGCTGTTCTAACAATTTGACTATCCGAACCAAATCCGAACCCCGAACTAAGTCCACGAGTTTTGTAAGTACTTGATTCACCATAAGCCGACGAAAGTCTCATCAATATTGTAAGTATGTGGAAGGTTCGAGTCCCACATGAACCCTTTGACTTCAATATCTTTTTGCTAAAAGTTCAAGTTTGTGAATGACTTCAATATCTCTTACTAAAAGTTCAAGTTATAAAATGACTTCAATATCTCTTGCAAAAATTCAAGTTGTAAAATGAACTCAATATTTCTTGCAAAAAAACAAGTTGTAAATTGATTTTAGTATCTCTTGCAAAAAATCTAGTTGTAAAATGACTTCAATATCTCTTGCAAAAAACAAGTTGTAAAATAACTTTAGTATCTCTTGCAAAAAATCAAGTTGTAAAATGACTTCAATATCTCTTGGAAAAATTCAAGTTGTAAAATAACTTCAATATATTTTGCAAATAAAACTAGTTGTAAAATGACTTCATAACTCTATCAAAAAGTTCAACTTGTAAAATGACTTCAATAACTCTTGCAGAAAAAAATTTGTAAAATGAATTCATTATCTCTTGCTAAAAGTTCAACTTGTAAAATAACTTCAACAACTCTTGCAAAAAAAACTATTTTGTAAAATGACTTCATAACTCTATCAAAAAATTCAAGTTACAACACTATGTCTGCGATATGTTGTAACGGCAAAGTTGAAAGCCCTATGAATGCCCTTTCAGAATTCGTGGGCTCCAAATTTCCTTACCTCAGAAATGGTATTATTATGCGACAATTACTGTTAGAAATGGTGAGGTATTTTGCGTAATTTCGCCCGGTAGTGTGAAATACAGTGGTTTTATTACGAATGTGCCTTTTCGCTTTAGCTTTTGAGTGGAAATAGTCAACTATATTTTTATTTTTTAGAGTTAACTTTCCTTGTGACTAAGAAATGTGGGAGAGCCATGCTTCAGCATGAATGGGCCGGCTCGACCGAGTGATACCACCTGCCTCACAGAAAACCGGCGTGAAGCAGCTCCTGCGCTGTGTTTCGCCGAGTGAGTGAGGGTACCGGAGGCCCATCGGGGGGGAAGGGGATAAAAGGTTAGCAGCGCACTTGTTGCATGTGTTCATGGGCGACGGCAATTGCTTACCATCAGGTGATCCGCCTGCTCGTCTGCTACCTATCACATAAAAAAAAAGTAGGTATCGTTGTTTGTAGGTATACGGCTACAACATAGTTATAGTAGGACACATACATTTTCAAACATTTGAAATAGGTCTTAGGTACAGACACCTACTATATAATAAGGTTAGCACAACCTATCTTTCCTCAGTTGATATTCAACTTAATGTGGTTGGACAGTAGATGACAGTTCATTGAAGAAATTTGACAATTTTGTATATTTTGATGACAGGCTGTACTTATCCACATGTTTATGTAAAACAACATTTTGTTTCCAATTGACTTTCACTAAAATACACATACAGGATGAAACCGTAAGCGGCGTATTACCATAAAACTACCAATGAAAATTAGTTCTTTAAATTTTCGCGTTGCATTATAACTATTATTATTATAGGCGGGAATTAAAGCGACTTAATTCACGTTAATTCCCGTCTATACTAATAAATAGTTACAACGAAAATTAGAGTGAATGAAATCTAGTAAATAGTTATTCTTTACAAGGTTTTCAATCTTAAACCGCAATATCCCATTTAATTAACCCAAACATGAAAATGATTGTTACATGCACTTGCGTTTTTTTTCTCTATGTCGTTTTCTAACTGATTCTACTCTAATCACCGGAAAGGTAAATTAGTCGAAATGCTAATAGGCATAGCAAGTTTGAGGCTTCAAGTGCCATTTGGTTCCAACCGGTTCAATAGTCCAACTTGACTTGGACGCGCTGATTGAATCTAACTTCTAACTGCAAGTGTTAACTTCCAACCTGAGTACACTAGACTACACGTTCCTTTTGCTTTAATGTTTGGAATTGTTAATTTTTGCGTTTACTTAACTCTACACTCGGGCTACACGAGTGAAACTAGCGCCGCCAACCTATTTACACTGATTGTGGCAAAAATTATGATATTTTTGAAGAAAATAAAGCATTACAGACTTAGATTCAAGTAAATTGGATTTTTCAAGACGCAATAAAATATTTCTAACACGCGACAAGTAACAATAAAGTTAATTATTGCTAAAACGGCCACTTGTAGCAATAATTGACATTAAGTATTGTTACTTGTCGCGTGTTTTATGAATTGTATTGCATCTCGAAAAAATCAATTTACTTTTATCTAAGTCTGTAATGTTTTGCTTTCTTAATAACTATCGTAGTTTCGCCACAATAAGTGTAAATAGGTACATATTATTATAATCATCTGTAGCCTTACCATGAGTTTGAAATACTATCCTCGTTATCGAAAACTATCGCTTTGTCTCTTTCATTGTCATGCATTAGAAAGAGACAGAGCGATAGTTTACGTTATGTCAGTTTTAGATGTCAACTCATGGTAGCGCTACAGCTGTGATATAATTTCTTGCATCTACGTACTCGTAGCTATGCTACGAACCAGTTGTAGCTACGACGTAGCACTGTGATATGCGACTTGCTATGGATTTCGTAGCATCAGTTAGAGTGCAAAGCATTCATCTACATTTTGCATTGAAAACATTTTTGAAATAGACAAAGTTAGGGTTTACACTATATACCTACCTACTTAGGATGCCAATAGTTTACATTGAAATTAAAATTATTTCTGTTCAATTTGTGTTTATTCTAATTATTAATACTTCTACTACTTTTTATCTTTCTGCCATATTCTAAAAACCCGATGAGCTTGCATTTGGTTGATTTTGTATATTCAATCTTATAGGTAAAATATAAAAAGGTTGAAAGTTCAAAATCAACCAAGTGCAGTAAATGCCCTTTTTGGTAAAACACGGCAGATTTGTGTTTGCTTTTTTGTCTAATGTCTATAACACAAGTGCTTAAGCTGCTTTGTACGGAGTCAGGTCAATCTTTGAAATGTTGTACCTATAATTATTTAAAAAAAATACTTATCAGTCTATATACGGTCCCGTTGCAAGGCAAAGGCCTTCATGATAGAAACCAAGTCATCGCTACTATAATGTTATTGCGCTTAATCACCATGCCTAATGCAGCACTGATAAACAAAGCCAAAAATTAATCCTAATTGAATGTAAATATTAAAACTAGGCCATATATCTGATGCAGTTTGCCGCTAAGCCGGTGTTTGTACCGCTGTCCAGCGGAGATTAGCGGCTACCCACCCGCTAAGTAATTTATGCGTCACCGCTACTACTGGCTGGATTTTGGCTTCAAATTATAATAGCAGTTTTGAATTGTGCACGTGATTTTTCATTACGTACTGCCCTGAATCTGATATTGGATATTCTAGAAAGTGATTTATTTCTAGCAAGTGGCCCTCACTTCATTTCAGGATTAACACCTAGATGGCGCTGGGTGTGTATTACATCGCGCAAGTTTTTTATTTTTTCGGTTCACATAGTATAAGCCCTGACATTCACCACTTTAAAAATAATTAAGATTTTATTTCAAAGCTTCTTTTAAAATCTAAATAATTATCATCCTGTTATCAATTGGGCCTGCGGTACCCTCACTTACTGGACGAAACACATCGGTTTTCTGTGAAGCCGTGGTGTCACTCCCGTCAAGCCAGCCCATTAATGTAGAAACGTGGCTCTCCCTCCCATGGTTTAAATTGAGGCCGTGGTGTCACTCCGGTCGGGCCAACCCATTAATGTAGAAACGTGACTCGGGCTACCACGGTTTAAATGGGCCAATATTATCCAATAGTGCAAATTTGAACAAGTGCTATTTTGTTCCAAAGTTAATCTTCACAACACACAATCAATCAATACAACAATGATTAAATTTCCAAAATCCATGGAACCAAATACCCTGAAACTCTCTGTTCAAAGTGAAATTTTACAATCAGCTTTATATTATTAACGCAAAGCTACCAAACTTTGGATATTGGTTGAAAATCGGTAATCACGCCCAGGGGTAGGAATAAAGTTGCCAGGGAAAAAAAATGTTACATCTTATTAAATTTTTCTGCAGTCTGTTACGTTTTGCGATGGTAACGCGATTGCTGCCGTTATAGACACCCACAATCCATGCTTAATAATTATAAATGCGAAAGTAACTCTGTCTGTCTGTCTGTTTGTCTGTCTGGTACTCTTTCACGCCAAAACTACTTAACGGATTTAAATGAAATTTGGTATACAGATAATCTAGAACCTGAGAAAGAACATAGGCTACTTTTAATTACGAAAAAGAGGTTGAAAGGGGGATAAAAAGTTACTTTTCCACGCGGACGAAGTCACGGGCGGCTGCTAGTATCAAATAAATAAATAAATACCAGTGGCGTCACAGTGCATTACCTACCTTAACGGAATCTCCCTGCGTGATTGTAACAGAAATTATGAGATTCACAGGAGATCCAAGGTCGCAGGTCAAGTGGCAATGGGCAGGTTTCATCGAGAGGAGAACAGACGGCCGTTGGGGCAGACAGGTCCTTGTGTGGAGGCCGCGTACAGAAAGTTGCAGCCGCGGCAAGCCCACAAGGTGGATAGATGGCCTAATGAGGGTCACAGGATTCCTTTGGATCCCGGTGGAACAGGACTGATCTCTGTGGATAATATTTGTGGAGGCGTATGTCCAGCAGTACACGGCTATTGACTGGAACTATTTTTATTGTGTTTTCAAACCTACTTAATACCTATTGTAGAAGACGCTTCGGCATGAATGGGCCGGCTCGACCGGAGTGAAACCACTGCCTCACAGAAAATCGCCGATTTTCTGTGAGGCATAATGAAGCAGCCCTTGTGCTGTGTTTCGCCGAGTGAGTGAGGGTACCGGAGGCCCACCCGGGGAGGGAAAGGGATAAAAGGTTGGCAGCGCGCTTGTGGCTCCACTGGTGTTGCAGGTGTCCATGAGTGGCGGCAATTGCTTACCATCAGGTGATCCGCCTGCTCGTCTGCTACCTATCACATAAAAAAAAAGAATCTGTAAATTTTGATTTCCCTTATGAAAATTCTTAACTTCTATGTTAATACCTCATAATACGACAAAAAGTGTTTTCAGACCTTCAAGGCGAAGCATAAGTGCGACAGACTATACCTTCTAGGATATTCTTGACTATTATTTCCTGGCAACATTTAAAATCTTTTGAATTAAATATCGAGGGCTGTGGGGCTCATACCGAATCCCTTTCGGGTTTAAAGTGCATGTTTATTATTAACACACTAAATTGAACCTTTTGGAAATCCTATAAGATTGGTAATGCATTTAGTCGTTAGGTTTTTAGGATTCCGTAGCCAAATGGCAAAAAACGGAACTCTTATAATATGTAGATTCGTCCTGTCTGTCTGTCCATCGGTATGTTACAGCCATTTTTTTTCTTGAACAATAAGAGGCATATTGTTTAAAGTTGTTAAGTAGATGTATTTTGTGAAGCGTATTAACAGTTTTATACAAAAACTAGCGGTCCGCCCTCACTTCGCTTCGGGACCGTAATTCAGAAATGAACCAACAGATGGCGCTGTGTCCAATTACATCGCGCAAGTGTTTCGTGTTTTCGGATTACCTATAAGCTTGTCGTTGTCTATAGAAGTTATCTCTTTATAAATAGTATAGAAGATAGAAAAAAAAATACATTTTACTTCGAACTATGTTCACAGTGCATTTTTAAGTTTGTAATATTGAAGAGACCACAAAAAACCGGGCAAAGTCTGCGCTGTGCTTTGTAAGGTGAGTGAGGGTACCAGAGGCCTAATTGGGGAGAAAGGGTTAAAGGTTGGCAACGCACTTGTGACTCTACTGGTGTTGCAAATGTCTCTGGGCAACGGCAATCGCTTGCCATCGGGCGATTCGAATACACAATTTTGTTTGAGTTAATTTTAAAACTATCCGTAAAATTTTACATAATGCACTTGGTAAAACACAGCTGCAACAAAAAATTAATAAAATCCTTAACGAAACTTTGCCAAGAACGTGAGTTCGCGTTTAATTACAATGGTATTGGTTGTTGTTATAAACTAATGCCTACTGTTTTTAGTTATATTATTACATTTAGAGATAGGTAATAATGATGATGATGGCTTCTTAGCAGTCTTAGCTCATCATCATCAGCCTATATCTTGATCCCACTGCAGGGTATAGGCCTCCTCTTGTGTTTGTCACTTTCAAAGTTTCTACTGTGTCAGCGTCATTCAGGTCTTTTCATCATCTAACTGATTAAGATCGGTTCTATGGAATTAAATTGCTTAGCACTGAAATAACAACATAAAAAATAAATGCAGTCATCAGAGACGCCATGAGTTATGTTGCCTCTTCAAGATTATTTTATTGCAAAAAATATTAAAGAAAATATTTTATTGCAACATTTTTACGTAGACTGATCCGTATAATAAGCTAGCCTTTTAACTTAAAATGTAAATCACAGTAGAATAGGTTTATTATTTTGTTTAAAGCCATGTATAAACTCCACCCCTAACAGAGACATCTATATAAACGTTACTGAAACATAGCGGTCAGGTTGCAAAAGCATCTCTCAGCTACTGACGAGTTTGGTCACAACTAAAAAGTTCTTTCACCCCCCGTTAGATGGCATGAAATAGGATTTAACAGTTATATAGGTAGATTTTCTGACAAGGTTAATAAAATTAATCCCATCAAAAACATAAACATGTAAATGAGAGCCAGGTTAAATTTTTCAATAATATAGTTTTTATTACCTGTAGATGACGTTACAAGTGAGTCGAGTAACAGGGTGTTGAAGTTTTATAGTTTGAACGTGGATTTTTTTTCAGTTTTTACATTAATCCTTTACTTTAAGCTTTACAATATTGTTAAGCTAATTATTAGCTATTTGCTGATAATGTTAAATTAATGTAAATATATTTTTTTAATGTATTTACAATACATAAATAGATATTGATAGTAGGTCCTAATCAATGTATCAAAAAATGAAGAATTGTCCCTCCACGACGAATAAAAAAATCCCACTAAACAATATATTTTTATATCAAAAAATTTTCATTTCCATTTTTCTTAGAACCCTTGAGCTATTTAAAATATAAAATAAACCGCCTCAAAGGGACGAGGCAGAGATACGCACAAAAAATCACAATCCAAGAACTTCCTACAGCATCGACATTAAACTCAATTAAGGTACATTTCCCTTGAGAAGCGATATACCTTTACACAATAGATGGGTACGGCTAATGTTTATGAAGGTATGGTGTAAGGTACAAGATTTGAGCGTTATCTAGTTCTATTAAAACGGAGCTACTTGACGTTTTCGGCCACATTACAGCGGCCGTGGTCATAAGCGGATCGGAAACGCACGGCAAAAGTTCATAATCGTGTAACATAGAGTGTACTTAATCAAAAGAAATCGCACGAGTAAAAAGTCACCAGTTACACCAGTGAAAAGCGAATGCGTTTGCGACCTTTTAAGAATGTGTAGGCTCGTTTCATAAAGATTTGAATGTGGTACTGGTTCGGAAATACCGCTTCGGCACGTTGATTCCACAAGGTGCGTGGCAGAAAATATTGAGAAAAGGACATGGTAGCGTATGGCGTGTAGTACTTATTCCGAAGGCTCAGCGTCCCAAAGTGTATCTTGGGCTCCGATACAAGACTTCTCCACTGGCCATTCTCTGACCCGAAGATCTGCCAATATACACTTCATCATTCCAGCGGTATCTGGGGCGGCCGACTGGTCGTTCAACCGGCTGCAGCTTACGTTTTTCCTAGGCTATTAGGCTCTTCCACAAGCTGCAAGTGATAAGAAAGTATGATTAAATTATTATTAACAACAGATATGCTAGATTGAGCATTTCAACACAACCACAACACAGGTTATTAACAATAATTTATTCATACTTTGTTTTCGCTTGCTCTTATAATTTGGGACCTCAAAAGCTTTGTGTATAAGGTAACGCTTTCTTTGAACGGGTCCTCCCTGGAGCCGCAATGTTCCGTGATAATCATCTTATTTAATTTTATTTATATTATCCTTGTAATTGCTATGCATATCTTTATTTAGAATTTATTGCACTGTTTGTTTGTTTTGGTCAAGATAATTTTAGAAATCCGTTTGTAATTTGATAAGGGTAGCTCTCAAGGGTCCGGAAATATTAAAAAAATATACAAAGTGTATCTGTAGATACTTACAATCCTTACACCACGTCTTCAATCATTCTGAATAACATTGGTTCGACGACTTTTGGCAATTCATCGAAATTTTTCGGCTACTTATGTAACTATTATTTACATATTTTAAGATTATGATGGTAAATTTTGGAGTAATATAGGATTTGTGGATAGCTATGAATATCACATTAATTTCAATCCATGAATGGGTAAATCAACAATGTGCAACTTCTATGTAATTTTTTTTCAATTAAATGTTCGGAACATCATTAGATACCTACGCGAGACACTCATTGTGCAGACTACGAAAACGTATCAACCCATTTTCTCCTCTTTTACATTATGTTAAGGTGTAAAATCGCAAAACTATCGTGTCACTTCACACTAACAAGGAAGACTACAAAATGTGATAAGGTAAACTTGAAAAAATACCGTACAAGACTTAACGTTCCATTACAAGGAATAAGGACAGGATCCACTTCAAAACACTTAGTCCGGGCAGAATAATATACAACGTTACTTTGTGTAAAAAAAAAACTTGGGCGAACTCGGTAACGAGTCCGGGAGTTTTAACAAGTTGTGTTTATGTCGCAGTAAAGTCGTAAAATAGGGGAATGTACGAATTGTCTAAATTGTGACAGCTGATTTTATTTACCTTTGTTTCTTAAGTCTTCGCAGGTATGCCATGAATGAGCCAGCTCATCCGGAGTAATACCACGTCCTCACAGAAATCTGGCGTTAAGCAGTGCAGACGGTAATCGCTTACCATTAGGTGATCCGTCGGCTCGTCTGCCACCTATATTATAAAAATAAAGTTTTTATTATTAAGACTTTTTATTAAGTTTCTTCAATTGTGTTTAAATCACTGATTTTTACTTTATTACCATTTTGGTCCAACCAACCAACGCCCTGTTGTTCTAATAGTTTAAGTACTCGTCCATGATTTTGGGGTCCTGGATTAGGATTCTGTACCCAGCAAAAAAAATATATTATATAAAAGTAAAGGTCTTTCTATTATTAAGACTTTTCATTAAGTCTCTTCAATTGTGTTTAGATCACTGATTATTACTTTATTACCATTTTGGTCCAACCAACCAACGCCCTGTTGTTCTAATAGTTTAAATACTGGTCCATGATCTTGGGGTCCAATACTCAATACTCAATATCTTTATTGCATCCATAGTGTATACAGTAGGTGGTAGAATCTTAACATAATAGCAACCACTATAGACCCTGCAGGACACTATAGACACTATAGACACTACAATATGAGAGAGAGCTCTTAACTTATTATTTGAAATTATAACTAACAAGATACTATTTATTACAATGGTATTATTACAGTTTTATCTTATTATAAATAAATATGTATTAAATGAGACTTTATCCTGGATTAGGATTCAGGTATAGCAAAAAAAGGTAGAAGATGAAGATGTTTCGTATACTTACGAAATAATATTTTAAACTGCAACATTTACAACAAGAACGTGCATAAATTGACCGATCACAAACAAAAGTTGCATTTAAAAGACAATAAACTGTGATTGTAGAGACTGCGACTAAGCACCTTGCTCTACATACGGGCGCTTTGGATGGTGAAGTTATTGGAATTTTAGAAGGCTCTATATTGTCTTTTGGTGGAGGATTCTCATGGTGGTCAAACAATACATAAAATGTGACACATTAAACACCTCGTCTATACATAACAGTCTCTTTATTTATTTTTATATTATATTCTAACTATCCATACTATCCATACTAATATTATAAATGCGAAAGTAACTCTGTCTAGACAGACAAGACAGACAGACGTCTGTCTGTCTGTCTGTTACTCTTTCACGCCAAAACTACTCAACGGATTTAAATAAAATTTGGTATACAGATAATCTAGACCCTGAGAAAGAACATAGGCTACTTTTTATTGCGAAAAGGGGGTTGCAAAGGGTTGAAAGGGGGGTAAAAAATTACTTTTCCACGCGGGCGAAAGTCGCGGGCGGCCGCTTGTAATTATTATAAATGCGGAAGTAAACTCTACCTGTTTGTCTGTCTGTTACTCTTTCACACCAAAACTACTGAACGGTTTTCAATGAAATTTGGTATACAGGTGGTCTAGATCCTGAGAAAGGACATAGGCTACTTTTTATTGCGAAAAGGGGGTTGTAAGGGGTTAAAAAGGGGGGAGGTGAAAATTATTAAATAATTAAAAATGCTACCCATAGATACTATTACACGCGGACGAAGTCGTGGGTAACAGCTTTTATTAAATATAATAAAAAAAATACTTGAAATTGTTTCGCTGGATGACCTCTTCTTCATACGCCATTACTACACATATATATTTATAAGTCTTAGAAATAGAAATAGAAATATTCTTTATTCAATTTAAGTCCTTATAGAACATTTATGAATGTCAAATATTATGTAAGCTACCGCTGATTCGGAAAGTCGATTTCTACCGAGAAGAATCAGCAAGAAACTCAGCAGTCTTTTATCAATAAGCTTACTATTTCTTGTGCTGCAGGTTTATAATAGATGGAAATGCTTTTCGCTACAACCAACCATGAGTCCCAACCACGGCAACCATCCTTCCCGTTTTGAAAGTTTGCAGCTCGACTTTAATCCTGACTAACGTAATTGCCGAAGTTGGAATACAAAACCTTGCTCGAGAAGCGCGCGATTTACTGTCAGACATCTGTAATTGATGTAACTGCGGTGGACGTGTGAAGTGAGGTAAACATTTTAAGTTTGCAGTGAAATTGTTGAAGATTGAAGTTAGGTCTAGAGCTGCTTACGAGCCCAGTAGGTGAGTAATGTCCCATTAGTGCGTTTTGCAGCGTGCTTACAAATTTTATGCTGTGACTAAACACGTAGGAAGACTGAATTCATAAAGTAAAAGTATAGAACAAGTTCATCAGCAACCCACACTAGTCCATTGCTGGACATAAGTCTCCCCTAATGTACGTCACCGCTCCCGATCTTCGGCCACTCTCATTCAGCCCACACTATCCAGCCGAAGTCGAACGAGTTGCTTAGAACCAATTAGTGCAAGCTGCGATTCATTGCTCTATTTCCCGGTTTATTTCGATGTAAAGCAAAAGTCCTATTCCTTATATCCGCATATATACCAAACATTTACCCAACTTTCCCACCTAAAAACTTTATCAAATCACCTCGAACCATTACAAAATCGTCAAGAGACCCTCCAGTGCTACAGCTGGAGGTCGCGTATGATAAATTACTCCTATTGGAAGATCTGTTCACGGCATCCGTCTCCCAAGAAGACTCTCACGACACAAATTGATCCAGAATCGGTTCCATAATCGGATACGTATTATGACGGCTCAGCTGATTCGGTAATAATAGATAGAGATGGGACATTACAGGTGAAAAAATACTAAGCGTACAAATACTTGATATAAATGGGACTAATCGCGAGGGTATGAAATATTTTTTTAGACTATACCTAGACCAACGCTTGACGACAAGGGCACCTGATGGTTTAAATATAATATAAGTACATTATGACACTTACTCCGCATATAATCTGCTTGTGACCACGGCCCTTGTAAAGCGGTGGAAACGTCAAGAAGTAAGTGCTATAATGCACTTATATTTAAATATCGCGCTTAGTCTCGTTTATATAAAGTATTTGCTTAACGCAACGCGAAAGTTTAAACATTTTTAATAAATTGATTTGAAAAAATATACATAGTTATTATTGTGATGTGTGGGTGGGCATAGTTTTCGATCTATTCTGCCTGATGGTAAATTATTTCTTGATAAATATGGTTAAATAAGCAATAATATGATTTGAACTCGCTCGGTCTGAGGTATGCTATATCAATCAAAAGATAAATGTTTTAGAAGTTTCTCGTTCCAGCGCATTAACAATATTGCATATTGGAACTGGATAGCATGAGCTTTTGTTCGGTGTTAATAAGTAATCGGAAATTTGGATGCTCATTTTAAAATCTGAATAAAGTAGACCAGAAATAATAAAATTTATTTGTTAATCTTTTTTCTTTAAAAATAATCGATAATTTTAATAATCGACTATTATCCCATCACTATAATAGATAGTATTCCTCGAATTTGGCAGTGACAGTTAATATTGGACTGGGGAAATGCAATTTGATTCAATTTGAGTGAGTGATCGAAAGTGGAAATGAATGGGGCAAGGTTCTGGAGGAAATTGGGGATAAACACCACTTTCGTCTACGGCTTCCTTTGTTGTAGAGATTAATTTTGTTTGTCATCCGTTTTGGTCAATAAAGAGCACTTGAGAGAAACAGTAGCTTACTGGTGGCTTATAATGAAGACGTCCCGTAACGAATGAGACTACCTTTCATATTCAAACAAAAGCGCGTACAGCGCGTGTGAAAGAGAGGGGAACTCCGATTCGGTCGTAACGTCGACTTCAAATTAGGCCCTCTGGTTACGAATGCGCTTTCCATTCGGTTCCGAAGTCAAATTACTGATTGTATAGAAAAAATATGCGTTTTGTTTACTAGTGGCAGAGCCGTGTTTTTATATGAATGGGCCGGCTCGAACGGAGTTATACCACGGCCTCACGACCAAAATGATAAGTTCTCACAGTAAACCAGCGTGAAGCAGCGTTTGCGCTATGTTTTGCTGAGTGAGTGAAGGCACCGGAGCCGGAGGCCCAATCGGGGGGAAGGGGGGTTAAAAGGTGACAGTGCACTTGTGACTCCACTGTTATTGCGAGTGTCTGGTCTGTCTAGTCTAGCGCTTACCATCAAATGATTCCACAAAATTTCGTACAATAGACGAACCTTTATGCATAAAGGCATTCTATACCAGTTAACCCTCAAATAGAAAGCACATAGTTGCGGCGAAAAGAGAACTTAAGTGATCTGTCCTATTTGTCTGACAACTTTCACATAAAAAAATTAGGCCTGTATAAATTTTAGACACACAAAAACGCACTAACCACCACAAACATTCACCCCACTTTTGAGCATTTTGCCTACTTATTCAAAATTCCCGTCAGTTTTAACAATTTGTTCTCGATGGCGGTTGCAAAAAGGACTACTGCCGATTGAATTCCAGAAACGCGGCCTGCGGTATCGTAACATTTTATCGGTTATCCCGCGAGTGCATTTGCTACGAACGACCGCGTATGGTGCCAAAAATAGCTGCCTTACCTACAGGTATTTTATGGGCATCGATATTATAATTTCTAACGCAACTCCATACTGAGAGCTTTATATAATAAAGATATAATATGAATGATTAACCCCCAGGGACAGAATACTTAATAGTACAAGGTACAGAAGACCCACTTCTAAAAACCGTTTATGGAAATAAAGACTCAGACTACTATAATCTAACGTTGAAATTCCGACCGCCCAGCGTTCAATGCCTACCATTATTCATACCTAGAAGTGCGTTCTTTTTCTATCGCAAGCAACTGTCGCGCGTGCGTCGCCGCTCGTTCGTGATTTTCTACTAATTTGCCCCTCCGGAGGGGACGCCGCATGTACTTGCAAGTTCGATACCTACACGCGGAGTGGGACAGGCCTGCCCCAGGTTAAGGTCACTTCGAGGATGTACCAGCCAAAATAAACAAAAAAAGTAGCTAGGTACAAGACAGGTTTATTGGATAGCTAATTTGTTGATACAGATTTTTGCCTTATACCAATCCAAAAACCCACTTTGCATGTGCGATGTAAGTTAGCACAATGACATCTGTTGGCAGTTTACGGAACTATTTCAACTTAGATCTATAGATCATTGCTGTCGCTTGCAAGTGTTCTTACAATGAATAATAAAATTCAAAGATACATGCTTGGATTCGAACCTTGACCCTACGACCCTTGAAGGCGCATTCTTATCCACTGATTCATCTCATCCACTATATGCTTTGTTTTTTATGTGATAGTGGCAGACGAGCTGACGGATGACCTGATGGTAAGCCGCCTCCATTAGACACCTGCAACACCAGTAGAGTTATAAGTGGGCTGCCAATTTTGAACCCTTTTCCCCGGATTGGGCCTCCGGTACCCTCTACTCACTCGACGAAACACAGCGCAGACGTATCAGCAGGTGTTTCACGCCGATCTTCTATGAGGTCGTGTTAAATAAATGAATACTTATTTGACACTATAAACAGTAATATTTACTAAACTTCCAGCAAAATGTTATTCTCGCATTCCGTTCTCTCTAATCCTGTTGTATAATAACAAAAACATCGGGCAATTACGCCCAAATAAATAATTCTAACCAGCCAAGAGGCCATAAAATTAAGTTTTTCCGGCGAACCAGCGGAAAACGGTCTGAATTAATAAAGTAAATTCAGAAATCGGATTCCACCGGCAGATGTTAAAAATCCACTGCCGAGCGCATCAATATTTCATTTTGTACACAAATAACTTTGAAATGTTGGCGGTGCTTTGTTTTGTGCTGAATTTGAAAAATCTATGGTTGTTCCAAATTTTATTTCTGTTAGGTAATAGACATCCTACTTGTCTATGTTTGTTTGTAAGATGATTAAAAAGTTGTTCGGCGGCTTAGAGAAAGTATCAAAATAGAGTGGCTAAGCGCGTATCACCGTAAGGGCCAGATATCTATATAACCCGGCTAAATGAAAAATAACTACAAAATGGCGGATCGATGTGACTGAAGATTACTTCAGTACGGTAACCTCTTACTACGACTGAATTTGGTTGGTTATTACGGTAGTAAAAATACGAACAAAATTGCACTTAATTACTATGGGTTACTATGGCAACTAGCTTTGCTGGGCGCAGTTCACAACTGACAGAACTGAGCCTATCAAAAAAAAGTGGAACTCTGACAAAGACAAAAAATCATGATTCTGTCTCTTTTACTCTTAGCGATTTCTGTATATAGTTGTTCCGTTTACACGAATATTATTATTTGCGTGTCCAGTCCATATGATACTTGGTCCTTGTTCGACGGATTTGATGCCAGTCCAATGTCGTATGTGTCCCTGAACCATGACATTTTTCGCCTTCCAATTTTACGTTTCCCAGCAATCTTGATTAGGCTTCATTACGCTTGCCAGCTTGATCCAAACCGAGCTACGTTCGAAAAATTCGAAACTACCACTTTTTGCCCAACCCACATTTTGGGTGCGGAACCCTAAAAAATAACGCTGCAAGTTTCCTGTATCGGCCACAACACAGGAGCCATCTATCACACGCTGGACCAATTTGTCAATGAACATTTCGGTCACAATAGTACGAAATGTCGGAACATAAATCAACAAGGCCCAAAGTGCTGTGAATTTGTCCCATCCCTTGACAATGGATAATTGCGACAGCTAAAGATAGAGACTCCGATATTGTAATCACTGGATGGTACATAGTTCTTTCGCGATAGTAGTTTAGAGGATAACATCGCGCCTCCTATGCTGGGGCTCGTGGTTCAAATTACGAGCATACACTTCTGGATTCTTTAAATCTATGTGTAGATGAAAGCCTACATGTTCCTAAACGGAAACGCATCTGCCCTCCTGGTATCGCTGATTTTTTTTTTTTATGTGATCGGGTAGCAGACGAGCAGGATCACCTGATGGTAAGCAATTGCCGTCGCTCATGGATACTTGCAACACCAGTGAAGTTACAAGTGCGCTGCCAACCTTTAATCCCCTTCCCCCCGGGTGGGCCTCCGGACCCTCACTCACTCGGCGAAACACATGATGTCCATGGCCAACTGTGATCACTTAACATCGGGGTTTTCTTTATTTATGTGATAGGAGGCAGACGAGCAGATAGATGACTAGATGGTAAGCGATTGCCGCCGCCCATAGACACCTGCAACACCTGTGGTAAAACCAAAGGTAAAACTAGTAATGACAGCGCTATAAGGTTCACTTTTTCAAACGCTTTCACTACAGAGTTATGTATTTTTAGAGATTTTATGATAAGGTATAGAATAGGTACTAATAGCTCGCGGTCATTAAGTTTCAGAGCTTGATTTTGCTTTTAATTTCAAACTACCAATTACCAATAGATTGCGCTGAGTGTCGACTACATTACGGAACATCGATATCTAAAGAAATTACCTCTTTAGAAATAGTAGTGATTTAGTCCTAACTGTCACGTACATAAATACGTTCTATGTACGGTGGCCTGCACATCAAGTTACTACAATTTGTCAAATTTCTTCAATCGAACCTCACTTTTATGTCAAACGTGTTTGGTTCAATATCAACTGAGGAAATTTGACAGATTGTAGTAACTTGATGTGCTGGCCACTGTACATAAGCGGTTAGATTTTTAAAAGGTTTCAAATCCAACTAGGGATGAAACGTGCAAACGTGCAATCGTCCCGTTTTACTGCGTCACACCCGTATATGCCCAACGGCAAGTGAACACCAATTTGTTGCTAACAGCCTGCGGGCTGTGTACTCGTTTGAACTAGTACAATTTTAAATAAAGGTAGTGAGTTACGACAGGATAAATATTGTTGCGGAACTTGTAGCTAAAATTTGTGTGATCTGATACGTATGATAACAAACATTAGAGAATCACAGGTTCTCGCTTGACTCAGACAGGTGGCGTATTTTTAGCAGAAGAGTTCCTTCCAAGCAAGCCTCTATCATTTAGCGAGTGAGGGTACCGGAGGACCTAAACGAGGAAAAGGGGGTTAATATGTAGGCTATTTTAAGTGAAAATATGTTCCATATTACAAACTGCCTTTTATATGATGTGGCAGACGAGCAGACGTATCCTGACGATAAGCGATTATGTACATAGACACCTGCAACACAAGTGTGGCACAAGTGCGCTGCCAACCTTAACCCCTTTTCCCCCCAAATGGAGCTTGGGCAACCGCACGCAGTCTGCAAAACACAGCGCAAGCGCTGCTTCATGCCGCTCCTCTGTGAGGTCGTGGTACCAGTCTGGTCGAGCCAGACCAAAGTGTGGCTTTCCCACGATTAAGGCATGCGCTTGTATCATATCTAGTATTTTGAATATCATTGGATGAGCCAATAAAATTTTATGGGCCGCTACAAGTTGGACAGTTGGTGAATAAGTTGCTTATATTTATGACCTGGTTGTGCCTGTTATAGGCTGTGAATTAGAACCATTTTTAATAAATCAACCTTTAAAATTTATATGACTGTTTGTTTCAATGAATGTTTGAATATCAGTTTATTTAAAATGGGACAGTGACCACGATTTAAGGTCGGTTTTTGAACCGTAGTTACGTTTAGGTTAAATTGACTGTAGTTAACTTTGTCAATTGGTTAGAATCATAATGGTCAAAGTGACAGCTTAATGCTTATACTCTGATTCATAATCATGTAAAGTAAACTGACAGATGTCAATGTGTCATCCCCATACATTATCACTCAATTGACACATGCAAAATGTCAAAATGCATAGAAACTTGTCATTTTCATCTGTCAGTTTACATGATTATGAATCAGAGTATATACAAACTGGGTTTTCTTTTGCATCTTGACCGCTATACACATCATTCAATTTTGTTCGAAAAATTTTTTTCTCTGTATTTGACTATTGATTACGTCTTTAGCCATAAGTTCAGTTTTACTACGGATCAAAAAATCTGGCCCTTACATTTTGTTTTGTGGTAAGAAGAAAAACAAACTTTTATAATTTTAAATAATTTTATGAGCAACTAGGTCTACAAACTAATTATTTCTATTACATTTACAACATCGACAACAATAAGCAACATTATCCAACATTCATTATAATACAATTTTCTTCTATACAATACATGCTTTAATTATTCATTACTAGACGTATACCCTGATAATTTTATCTTTTTACAAGATCCAAGAATATTTTATTCAGTTAGAGCACCGTGATGGTTCGTACCAAAATCTAACATAACATTTATTTTAACATCAAACCATTATATAAATGTTAATACTACAGGGTATATGAGATAAAAATTCGCATAGCTTTTCCGGATCTACGAACCGTTGTAAGCATTTTGTTTGAATAACAACTTTGAAAATTCGCATAAAAACACACGTTTTGAAACATGACTTGTTAATTTTGCAAATCGAAAATTTTTTCCGACGAATTTTAACAAAGTCGTAAAAACATTAATGTTTTTCAGAATGGAATGTTTACATACACCCTGTAGTTAAGCAACAATATAGAATACCTATGCTAAACTACTAATATGATATCGCTTTGTTTTCAAAATGTTCTTTATGCCTACTTCTGTGATATACACATGGCGAAAAGTTGTGTTCATCTATTTGATCTTTAAAACAATTATCTAACCATAACTTCGATAAAAATAATAATTCGAAAAGCACAAAACATCTCTATATAGTGTTTTTTTATTAGCTAGGAATGGGAACGACGGTTTCTTGCTTATTGACTAGTTTATGTGTGTATTGAATCTTGTATTATATTTTAACACATGAAACTAAACGAAGCGGAGGGTGCCCGTCAACAAGATGGGCGGACGAAAAAATTATAGAGTGGTGAGAAAACCTGATGAGACTGGCAGCCCCGTTGTGTAGCACTGAGCATAAGAGAAGACCCAGCAGTGACAGACAAAAGATGATGATTAAATCTTGCCTGCAAAAAGACATTAGATAGTAGAAGAAACCCCTATTCCAGGTATTGCAAAATTGGAAATTTTTAACCTATATGGTCAGCTTAGCTTTGCAAAATCTTGAGCTTGGTTTTGTAATTTTCATTTAGTGGCTATCGACTACAGCGCATCGACTTGGCTAGCTCGGTCACCTTGAGAGAATGGGAGAAGATCGTACGGCAAAAAGAGCCTACCTGGAACAAATGGTCGAAGGCCAGTTGGCCGTCTGAGGAGACCACTGGAGAAAGATTTGCGTGGACTTCAGGCTGATGGATGGCAAGAGGTGGTGCAGGACCCACCTCGATGAAGGCTCTTATTTATAGAAGGCAAGCCAAGGCTCACTTCGTTTCGGGACAGTAGTTCCACTGTCTACCAATAGATGGCACTGGGCGTTGATTGTATCGCGCAAGTGTTTCGTGCTTACGGTTTACTTATTAGCCCTGGCGTGTAATGTGAGATTATCCTCTTTATAAATAGTATTGATGACGATGATGATTGATGATTTAGAGATAATAATGATGATGATGGCTTCTTAGCCCGTCATCATCAGCATGTATCTTTATCCCGCTGCAGGGTATAGGCCTCTTTCTGTGCTCACCACTTATAAAGGTCCTGTGCCAGCCTCATCCAGGTTTTTTTCACCACCTAAACTGATTAAGATCAGTTCTATGGAACCAAATTGCTAAAAATTAAATCAATGAAATAATGATAGAAAAAATAAATGCAGGAATCAGAGGCACCACGACTTATGTAGCCTCTTAAAGATTTTATAATATAGGTAAATTAAAAAGTAAAATATTTTATTGCAATATTTTTAATGTTTCCCCGTTTAATATTCTCGCCTTTAAACTTAAAATGTAAATTAATGCAGAATAGGTTTAATATTAAATCACCCCTAACAGTGACATCTATATAAACGTTACTGAAACATAGCGGTTAGGTTGCAAAAGCATCTCTCAGCTACTGACGAGTTTGGTCGCAACTAAAAAGTTCCTTCTCCCCCCGTTAGATGGCATGAAATGGGATTTAACAGTTATATAGTTAGATTTTCTGAATAAAATTTATTTAATTCATGCAAACTTTAAAAAAAAGTGAGAGCCACGTTAAATTTTTAAATAATTTCATTTCTTACCTGTACCTGAATACTTTATAGTACGGTGGCCAGCACATCAAGTTACTACAATCTGTCAAATTTCTTCAATCGAACCTCACTTTTATGTCAAACGTGTTTGGTTCAATATCAACTGAGGAAATTTGACAGATTGAAGTAACTTAATGTGCTGGCCACTGTACAAGTAAGTAACAGGGTGTTGAAGTTTTATAATAGTTAAGTTCTTCAGTTCTCACACAATCCTATACTTTATAAGCGTTACAATAATTGATAACTGCTGTATACTTTAGTATACATCTAATTATTAGCTATTTGATGATAATGTTAAATTAATGTCAATTATAATTATTTTTTTAACGTATTTACAATACCGTTACAATATAGTAGGTACCTAATTAAAGCATAAAAAAATTAAGAATTGTCCTTCCATGACAAATAAAAAAAACTCCCACTAAAGAATATTATTTTATTTCAAATTATTTTCATTTCCATTTATCTGAGAACCCTTGAGCTATTTAAAATATAAAATAAACCGCCTCAAAGGGACGAGGCAGAGATACGCACAAAAAATCACAATCCAAGAACTTCCTACAGCATCGACATTAAACTCAATTAAGGTACATTTCCCTTGAGAAGCGATATACCTTTACACAATAGATGGGTACGGCTAATGTTTATGAAGGTATGGTGTAAGGTACAAGATTTGAGCGATATCTAGTTTTATTAAAACGGGGCTACTTGACGTTTTCGGCCGCGTTACAGCGGCCTTGGTCATAAGCGGATCGGAGACGCACGGCAAAAGTTGATAAACGTGTAACATAAAATTAACTTAATCTGAAGAACATGCGCGAGATAAAAGTCACCAGTTACATAGTCAATGCAAATGCATTGTCGGCTTTTTAAGAATGTATAGGCTCATTTCGTAAGGATTCAAATGTCTTACTGTTTCGGAAATACCGCTTCGGGACGTTGATTCCACAAGGTGCGTGGCAGAAAATATTGAGAAAAGGACATGGTAGCGTATGGCGTGTAGTACTTACTTACTCCGAAGGCTCAGCGTCCTAAAGTGTGTCTTGGGCTCCCATACAAGACTTCTCCACTGGGCATTCTCTGACCCAAAGATCTGCCAATATACACAACATCATTCCAGTGGTATCTGGGGCGGCTGACTGGTCGTTCAACCGGCTGGCTGACTCAAAAAGGCTTTCTTGACACTCATTCTTTCGACGTGGCCAAACCATCGGAGTCTGTGCTTTCGTTTCTCCTATTATGTTAGGCTCTTCCACAAGCTGCAAGTGATAAGAAAGTATGAATAAATTATTGTTAACAACAGATATGCTAGATTGACATGGACGCTCAATCTAGCAAAATACCCTGTTGTTAACAATAATTTATTCATACTGTCTTATCGCTTGCTCTCATAATTTGGGACCTCAAAAGCTTTGTGTATAAGGTAAAGCTTTCCTTTGAACGGGTCACTCCCTGGAGCCGCAATGTTCCGTGATAATCATCTTATTTAATTTATTTATATTATCCTTTGTAATTGCTATGCATATCTTTATTTAGAATTTATTGCACTGTTTGTTTGTTTTGGTCGAGATAATTTTAGAAATCCGGTTGTAATTTGATAAGGGTAGCTCTCAAGGGTCCGGAAATATTAAAAAAATATACAAGGTATATCTGTAGATACTTACAATCCTTACACCTCGTCTTCAATCATTCTGAATAACATTGCTTCGACGACTTTTGGCAATTCATCGACATTTTTCGGCTACTTATGTAACTATTGTTTACCTATATTTTAAGATTATCATAGTAAATTTTGGAGTAATATAGGATTTGTGGATAGCATGAATGGGTAAATCAACAATGTGCAACTTCTATGTACATTTTTTTTCAATTAAATGTTCGGAACATCATTAGATACCTACATAAAGACACTCGTTGTGCTAAGACTACGAAAACATATCAACCCATTTTCTCCTCTTTTACATTTTGTTAAGGTGTAAAATCGCAAAACTATCGTGTCACTTCACACTAACAAGGAGGACCACAAAATCTGATAAGGTAAACTTGAAAAAATACCGTACAAGACTTAACGTTCCATTACAAGGAATAAGGACAGGAGCCACTTCAAAACACTTAGTCCGGGCAGAATAATATACAACGTTACTTTGTGTAAAAAAAACTTGGGCGAACTCGGTAACGAGTCCGGGAGTTTTAACAAGTTGTGTTTACGTCGCAGTAAAGTCGTGAAATAGAAGGTTGTAGGAATTGTCTAAATTATGACAGTTGATTTTATTTACCTTTGTTTCTTAAGTCTTCGCAAGTATGCCATGAATGGGCCGGCTCGCCCGGAGTAATACCACGTCCTGACAGAAAACTGGCGTAAAGCAGTGCAGACGGTAATCGCTTACTATTAGGTGATCCGTCGGCTCGTCTGCCACCTATATTATAAAAATAAGTCTTTTTATTATTAAGACTTTTCACTAAGTCTCTTCAATTGTGTTTAGATCACTGATTATTACATTTTATACCATTTTGGTCCAACCAACCAACGCCCTGTTGTTCTAATAGTTTAAGTACTCGTCCATGATCTTGGGGTCCTGGATTAGGATTTCGGTACAGCAAAAAAAAAAATATTATAAAAGTAAGTCTTTCTATTTATTAAGACTTTTTATTAAGTCTCTTCAATTGTGTTTAGATCACTGATTTTTACTTTTTTTTTTTTTTTTTTATGTGATAGGTAGCAAACGAGCAGGCAGATCACCTGATGGTAAGCAATTGCCGCCGCCCATGGACACTTGCAACACCAGTGGAGTTACACGTGCGCTGCCAACCTTTAATCCCCTTCCCCTCCCCGGGTGGGCCTCCGGTACCCTCACTCACTCGGCGAAACACAGCACAGGGGCTGCTTTACGCCGGTTTTCTGTGAGGCAGTGGTATCACTCCGGTCGAGCCGGCCCATCCATGCCGAAGCGTGGCTCTCCCACAATTGAAACTTTATTACCATTTTGGTCCAACCAACCAACGCCCTGTTGTTCTAATAGTTTAAGTACTGGTCCATGATCTTGGTGTCCTGGATTAGGATTCAGGTATAGCAAGAAAAGGTAGAAGATGATTGTTTCGTATTCTTACGAAATTATCTATTGTACTGCAACATTTACAACAAGAACGTGCATAAATTGACCGATCACAAACAAAAGTTGCATTTAAAAGACAATAAACTGTGATTGTAGAGACTGCGACTAAGCACCTTGCTCTACATACGGGCGCCTTGGATGGTGAAGTATTTGGAATTTTAGAAAGCTCTATACTATACATTCTTTAATATTGTCTTTTGGGGGAGGATTCCTATGGCGGTCAAATAATACATTATGTATGTGACATATTTCATACCTCATCTATACATAACATATTACCTTTATTTTATTTTTGTATAATAACACTTAATATAATAAAAAAATACTAAAAAAATATTGACGCATTTGGTAGTGACCCTGACTCGTGCGCCAATGGTCGTGGATTCGATCCCCACCCTGGATAAACATTCGTGTGATGAACAATAAAATTGTGTTTGTTCAGTGACTGGGTGTTATATAATTATGTATTTAAGAATTATATTTGTGATACTCTGTTGTCTGTTATCTGTAACACAAGTGCTTAAGCTACTTAGTACGGAGTCAGATCAATGTATGAGATGTTGTTAAAAATACTTAACAATCCGTAACTGAATACGCATAAATTATTTTTCTTAAATAAGCAGTGCCGATTGCTGAGTGAGTCCAGTCACACCCCTTATTTGGTCTGACCAACGAAGAGGTGGATGACCTCTTCGTCTTCTGCCATCACTACATTACTACATATTTATTAGTATCAATAAGCTTACTATTTCTTGTGCTGCAAGTTTATAATAGATGAAAATGCTTTTCGCTACAACCATCCATGAGTCCCAACCACGGCAACCATCCTTCCCGTTTTGAAAGTTTGCAGCTCGACTTTAATCCTGACTAACGTAATTGCCGAAGTTGGAATACAAAACCTTGCTCGAGAAGCGCGCGATTTACTGTCAGACATCTGTAATTGATGTAACTGCGGTGGACGTGTGAAGTGAGGTAAACATTTTAAGTTTGCAGTGTAATTGTTGAAGATTGAGATAGGTCTAGAGCTGAGTACAAGCTCAGTATGAGTAATGTCCCATTAGTGTGTTGTGCTTACAAATTTTGTGCTGCGGCCTAAACACGTTGGAGGACTGAATTCATAAAGTAAATGTATAGAACAAGTTCATCAGTAACCCACATTCGTCCACTGCTGGACATAGGTCTCCCCTAATGTACGCCACCGCTCCCGATCTTCGGCCACTCTCATTCAGCCCACACTAGCTAGCCTTCAAACAAGTTAGTAGTTTTAAATCCTTCGTTGTTTCTGGTTTCCATAGCACAAGGGAAAGGGAACCTTAGTTTGGGACCATAATAATGTATGTGATGTTGTTTAAAAAAAAAGTTGCTTTGAACCAACTAGTGCAAGCTGCGATCCATTGCACTATTTCCCGGTTTATTTCGATAGTCTATAATGTATTTGATGAAATGCGCCAAATAGCAAGCAAAAGTCCTAGATGATAATATTAACGAACGTATAGTTGAACTACAATTTCGCGACTAAGACAACACAATCTACAATCTTTGCCTTACATCCGCATATATACCAAACATTTACCCAACTTTCCCACCTAAAAACTTTATCAAATCACCTCGAACCATTACAAAATCGTCAAGAGACCCTCCAGTCCTCAGCTGGAGGTCGCGTATGATAAATTACTCCTATTGGAAGATCTGTCACGGCATCCATCATCCCAAGAAGACTCTCACGACACAAATTGATCCAGAATCGGTTCCATAATCGGATACGTATTATGACGGCTCAGCTGATTCGGTAATAATAGATAGAGATGGGACATTACAGGTGAAAAAATACTAAGCGTACAAATACTTGATATAAATGGGATTAATCGCGAGGGTATGAAATATTTTTTTAGACTATACCTAGACCTACTCTTGACGACAAGGGCACAAGTTTAAATAAATATAAGTACATTATAACACTTACTCCGCATGCAATCTGCTTGTGACCACGGCCCTTGTAAAGCGGTGGAAACGTCAAGAAGTAATAATGCACTTATATTTAAATATTCTGGCGCTTAGTCTCGATTATATCAAGTACTAGCGGCCGCCCGCGACTTCGTACGCGTGGAGTTAATTATTGACACTTACCGTCATATTTTGGACAATCCACACAATATATTTTTATAAATTGCCTATAATAGTACTACCTATACTATAATATAGGCAATTTATAAAAATATATTGTGTGGATTGTCCAAAATATGACGGTAAGTGTCAATAATTAACTCCACGCGTACGAAGTCGCGGGCGGCCGCTAACATATTATGTTATTCTGATGTATAATATAATATATTGTGGTAAAGTTTCATTCAAATCCATTCTGTAGTTTTTACGTGAAAGAGTAACAAATATCCATACATCCATACATCCAAACAAACTTTCGCCTTTATAATAGTAGTAGGATTTGTTTAATGCAACGCAAAAGTTTCAAATTTTTAATAAATTGATTTGAAAAAATATATACATAGTTATTATTGTGATGTGTGGGTGGGCATAGTTTTTCGATCTATTCTGCCTCTAATGGCAAATTATTTCTTGATAAATATGGTTGAATAAGCAATTATATGATTAGAACTCGCTCGGTCTGAGGTATGCTATATCAATCAAAAGCTAAATGTTTTACAAGTTTCTCGTTCCAGCGCATTAACAATATTGCATATTGGAACTGGATAGCATGAGCTTTTGTTCGGTGTTAATTAGTAATCGGAAATTTTAAAATCTGAATAAAGTAGACCAGAAATAATAAAATTTATTTGTTAATCTTTTTTCTTTAAAATATAATCGATAATTTTAATAATCGACTATTATCCCATCACTATAATAGATAGTATTCCTCGAATTTGGCAGTGACAGTTAATATTGGACTGGGGAAATGCAATTTGATTCAATTTGAGTGAGTGATTGAAAGTGGAAATGAATGGGGCAAGGTTCTGGAGGAAATTGGGGATAAACACCACTTTCGTCTACGGCTTCCTTTGTTGTAGAGATTAATTTTGTTTGTCATCCGTTTTGGTCAATAAAGAGCACTTGAGAGAAACAGTAGCTTACTATAAATGTTGCACTTAAAAAAATCTCGGAGGGTTCAAGTGGGACTCGAACCCACAACCTTCCACAGTCCGGGTGGCTGTACTACCAACCAGTACCAGTAGCTTACTGGTTACGAATGCGCTTTCCATTCGGTTTCGAAGCCAGATGGTATAGAAAAAATTTGCGATTTGTTTACTAGTCGCAGAGCCGTGTTTTTATATGAATGGGCCGGCTCGACCGGAGTGATACCACGGCCTCACGACCGAAGTGATAAGTTCTCACAGTAAACCAGCGTGAAGTACCGTCTGCGCTGTGTTTTGCCGAGTGAGTGAAAGTACCTGAGCCGGGGAGGCCCAATGGGGTTCTCACAGTAAACCAGCGTGAAGCAGCGTTTGCGCTGTGTTTTACCGAGTGAAAGCACCGGAACCGGAGGCCCAATCGGGGGGAAGGGGGGTTAAAAGGTGGCAGCGCACTAGTGACTCCACTGTTATTGCGAGTGTCTAGTCTGTCTAGTCTAGCGCTTACCGTCAAGTGATTTCTTTTTTTGTTTAAAACTTTATTGCACAAAATTTCGTAAAATAGACGAACTAAATACCAAAAGACATTCTTTACTAGTCAACCTTCAAGCAGAAGGACATAAGGCGGGGAAAGGAGAACTTAAGTTATTATTGCAATTCACAGATTTATTGATATGTTTGTCTGCCATCGATCACACAAAAAAAAATTAGGCCTGTATAAATTTTAGCACACAAAAACGCACTAACCACCACAAACATTTACCCCACTTTTGAGCATTTTGCCTATTCAAAATTCCCGTCAGTTTTAACAATTTGTTCTCGATGGCGGTTGCAAAAAGGACTACTGCCGATTGAATTCCAGAAACGCGGCCTGCGGTATCGTAACTTTTTATCGGTTATCCCGCGAGTGCATTTGCTACGAACGACCGCGTATGGTGCCAAAAATAGCTGCCATACCTACAGGTATTTTATGGGCATCGATATTATAATTTCTAACGCAACTCCATCTGAGAGCTTCAATTTTATTATAATAAAGATATAATATGACTAGTGGCCCGCCCTCACTTCGCTTCGGGGCCGTAATTCAGAAATGAACCAATAGATGGCGCTGTGTCCAATTACATCGCGCAAGCGTTTTGTTGTTTTCGGTTTACCTATAAGCCTTGTCGTTGTCTATAGAAGTTATCTCTTTATAAATAGTATAGAAGATAAATAAAATTCATAGATACATGCCTGGATTCGAACCTTGACCCTACGACCCTTGAAGGCGCATTCTTATCCACTGATTCATCTCATCCACTATATGCTTTGTTTCTTTATGTGATAGTGGCAGACGAGCTGACGGATGACCTGATGGTAAGCTGCCTTCATTTTGAACCCTTTTCCTCCGGATTAGGCCTCCGGTACCCTCTCTCACTCGACAAAACACAGCGCAGACGTATCACAGGTGTTTCACGCCGATCTTCTATGAGGTCGTGTTAAATAAATGAATACTTATTTGACACTATAAACAGTACATTTACTAAACTTCCAGCAAAATGTTATTCTCGCATTCCGTTCTCTCTAATCCTGTTGTATAATAACAAAAACATCGGGCAATTACGCCCAAATAAATAATTCTAACCAGCCAAGAGGCCATAAAATTAAGTTTTTCCGGCGAACCAGCGGAAAACGGTCTGAATTAATAAAGTAAATTCAGAAATCGGATTCCACCGGCAGATGTTAAAAATCCACTGCCGAGCGCATCAATATTTCATTTTGTACACAAATAACTTTGAAATGTTGGCGGTGCTTTGTTTTGTGCTGAATTTGAAAAATCTATGGTTGTTCCAAATTTTACTTCTGTTAGGACCTAACAGAAGTAAAATTTGGAACGACAGGTAGGATGTCTATTACCTAACAGTTAGGTAATAGACATCCTACTTGTCTATGTTTGTTTGTAAGATGATTCAAAAGTTGTTCGGCGGCTTAGAGAAAGTATCAAAATAGAGTGGCTAAGCGCGTATCACCGTAAGGGCCAGATATCTATATAACCCGGCTAAATGAAAAATAACTACAAAATGGCGGATCGATGTGACTGAAGATTACTTCAGTACGGTAACCTCTTACTACGACTGAATTTGGTTAGTTATTACGGTAGTAAAAATACGAACATAAATTCAAAGATTTTACACTATAACAAGATGGTGTACTATGAAAATGAATGCAATGTTAATTTCGATTCTATGCAGTGAGAATAAAGATTACTTTGAAATGCCAAATCGCTTTACAGAAAATCGAGCCGAGCGAGATGGCGATCGACAGGAATATGTCCTTGTCTAAAGGGCTGCCATCATAAAAAAAAAACCTTTGTGGTATAACTTACGCAAAGTTTATATTTCTTCTTCTGGGGAACTTTCAAAATATTGAATAATTTAAAGGAATGATACGTTGGAATTAATAATGTCTTTTATATTTTTTTAATTTTAAACCATGATAAACGACTAGTTTTATGTAAAAGTCGGTGATATGGTAGTTTTAATTATAATAAATATGCAACACTTGGCGTCTGGACATCACCAATATGTCGGCGGCAAAAATAATTTGAAAGATTGTATTATTGTGACGACAAAAATAAAGTGTGAAAATTGTGCTTATTTATTTAATAATGGTTCTCACTTGTTGTGTGATAGGATGCAAAAGTGAATCATAAAAAGGTTGCGGTGTATCTTTTCATAAGTAAGTGTTTAGTCAAAGTTTTATTTTTGCATTGAGTAGGGTGTCCATTTCGCTTGTCATCTAAAGATTGGATTTTTTACTGTTTCAGATTTCCAAAGAATGAAGAAATTAAAAAAAAGGTGGCTTACCGTCATACCGGGAAAAATTACTAAACAAGTAATTTTCAAACGTTTCTAATGTAAGTTCAACCTTAGATGATGATCAGTTCATATAGATAGTGCATTCGCATATAGTGCTAATGCAATAAAATGTTAATTTTCAAAGCTGTATTTTATATTTATGAAACTGTAAAATTTCTTCTAAGACTGAGACTCAATGCTCATAAAATTAATACTTGAGTGAAACATGTGAGACATGTAAAGCAATATAAATTTAATATTTTGTTAAATTAAATAATGCTTTTATTTATTTTTTTTTTTTTTATGTTATAGGTAGAAGACGAGCAGGCGGATCACCTGATGGTAAGCAATTGCCGCCGCCCATGGACACATGCAACACCAGTGGAGTCACAAGTGCGCTGCTAACCTTTTATCCCCTTCCCCCCCGATGGGCCTCCGGTACCCTCACTCACTCGGCGAAACACAGCACAGGAGCTGCTTCACGCCGGTTTTCTGTTTTATAAAGACACCGGGTTTTCATTTATTTCAAATTTGCATTAGAGAGATTTGATCCCCTAAGATCTAGTCTACCTGTTACTGGGATCAAGTCTCCCAGAATAGGGGACAATTGATCCTTTTGGAAAGTTCTGGGAAAATGCAAAAAAAATATATATATGAAGCACTAATAAATATAATAATCAAATAATGAGGAACAGTAGGTAGTTAACAAAATTGCCTACCTATGTACGTTTTGTTTTTATAGAACTAACAATGGGGATCAAGTGTCCCCAGTTTCCCCAAGAGTTTGTAAAAAAAAATTAAATTTTAGTCAATATTCTTGCTCCTTAGAACCTTCAAATCGCAAAGTGTGTACGTTTGTATGAATAATACGCTATGGCCGGTTAAATGTGCCGCAGAGTGTATTATTATAGGTAGGTAAATAGAAAATCTAATAGGGTTAGCACAAACTTTTCGAAAAGTCGGTAGTCTCTTCGTATCGTACGTATACATAATAAGGAATTTTAATTTGGAACTTGTGTTTTTTTCATACAAAATTGCTCATAAATACTCAAACGATACTTTGAAACGTTCGTGCTAGCCCTTCTAGTTTGAATGAGCTTCACGAGTTTCCTAGAGAAAGCGATGTCCGACTCCCACGTGGGTGGACTGAGTTTGACAAACAATAATTGTAATCGAAAATCTAAATCGTGTGGTCACCTTATTAGAGTAGGACGCCAATCAAGTTATAAACATCTCACGAGGCTCGAATGCAAGTAATGAGTACGCCATCTAGTTCTTATATACAATATCTTTGCATAAATTGCACTTCATTACTATTAGGGTTACTATGGCAACTGGCTTTGCTGGACACAGTTCACAACTGACAGAACTGAGCCTATCAAAAAAAAGTGGAACTCTGACAAAGACAAAATATCATGATTCTGTCTCTTTTACTCTTAGCGATTTCTTTATATAGTTGTTCCGTTTACACGAATATTTGCGTGTCCAGTCCATATGATACTTGGTCCTTGTCCGGCGGATTTGATGTCCAATGTCGTGTGTGTCCCTGAACCATGACATTTTTCGCCTTCCAATTTTACGTTTCCCAGCAATCTTGATTAGGCTTCATTACGCTTGCCAGCTTGATCCAAACCGAGCTACGTTCGAAAAATTCGAAACTACTACTTTTTGCACCCACATTTTGGGTAACCCTAAAAAATACCGCTGCAAGTTTCCTGTATCGGCCACAACACAGGAGCCATCTATCACACGCTGGACCAATTTGTCAATGAACATTTCGGTCACAATAGTACGAAATGTCGGAACATAAATCAACAAGGCCCAAAGTGCTGTGAATTTGTCCCATCCCTTGACAATGGATAATTGCGACAGCTAAAGATAGAGACTCCGATATTGAAATCACTGGATGATACATAGTTCTTTCGCGATGATAGTTTAGAGGATAACATTGCGCCTCCCATGCTGGGACTCGTGGTTCAAATTTACAGCATACACTTCTGGATTCTTTAAATCTATGTGCAGATGCAAGCCTACATGTTCCTAAACGGAAACGCATTTGCCCTCCTGGTATCGCTATTTTTTTTTTCTTTTTTTATGTGATAGGTAGCAAACAAGCAGGCGGATCACCTGATGGTAAGCAAATGCCGCCGCTCATGGACACTTGCAACACCAGTGGAGTTACAAGTGCGCTGCCAACCTTTAATCCCCTTCCCCCCGGGTGGGCCTCCGGACCCTCACTCACTCGGTGGGCCTCCGGACCCACACACATGATGTCCATGGCCAACTGTAATCACTTAACATCGGGGTTTTCTTTATTTATGTGATAGGTGATAGGTGGCAGACGAGCAGATAGATGACTAGATGGTAAGCGATTGCCACACCTGCAACATCTAAGGTAAAACCAAAGGTAAAACTAGTAATGACAGCGCTATTGGGTTCACTTCTTCAAAGTTATGTATTTTTAGAGATTTTATGATAAGGTATAGTAGGTACTAATAGCTCGCTGTCATTTAGTTTCAGAGCTTGATTTTGCTTTTAATTCCAAACTACCAATTACCAATAGATGGCGCTGAGTGTCGACTACATTACGGAACATCGATATCTAAAGAAATTGCCTCTTTAGAAATAGTAGAGATTTAGTCCTAACTTCAACCTACGTAAATACGTTCTATGTACATAAGCGGTTAGATTTTTAAAAGGTTTTAAATCCAACTAGGGATGAAACGTGCAATCGTACCGTTTTACTGCGTCACACCCGTATATGCCCAACGGCAAGTGAACACCAATTTGTTGCTAACAGCCTGCGGGCTGTGTACTCGTTTGAACTAGTACAGTTTTAAATAAAGGTAGTGAGTTACGACAGGATAAATATTGTTGCGGAACTTGTAGCTAAAATTTGTGTGATACGTATGATAATTGTTAGAATAATATGGCAACACAAATTATAATATTAAGTTGGTACTGTTAGTTATTAAGTTTTTTGTTACGGTTGGTCAAACTGTCTTCAATTTTACTTCTCTCTCATGTAACGTGCAAGCAAACGGATTATAATAAAACAACGTTAATAAAACATAAAACAGTTTTCATTTCATTAGTTTGTACAGGTTATGGGCCCAGAGGCGCATACCTGTTAGTAAAGTAAAGTAAAGTAGAATCAGTGATAACATCGAGCGTAATTTTTTTATATCGGCGAAAAGTGAGGTTAGACCTGAACGCGGCAATAAAATTTTCGTCGAGAAGGAATTACTTGCTCTTGATAAATAGCAAGGAAGGACAGCGCCATGGAAGCAAATCCAATAAATATCGCGAGTAATGTCATGAAACTGGAAGGAGCTCGAAACTGGAATATATGGAAATTCCAAATGACCGTACTTTTGAGGGGTCAGGGTTGGCTGGATATTGTAGAAGGACGAACTGTGAAACCTGAGAATGCTACTGATCGAAATTCTTGGGAGACGAAGGACGCGAAAGCTCAAACACTTCTAGTGACAAGGATGTCTGAAGATGTAATGCTACATCTTGTCACATGTACAACTGCGTTTGAAATGTGGAAGAAGCTTCTCAGTATATACGAGCAGAAATCTGAGACAAGTATACACATTATCCAACAGCGATTTTTCCAGTTTAAATATGAAAAAGGCACTGAAATGTCTGTATTCTTGTCTAAGATACAGGAAATTCAAAATCAACTAAAGCAGTTGGGCGAGGAAGTTTCAGATAAGTTCGCTATAACTAAAGTGTTAATGAGTTTACCGAGCGAGTACAAACACTTTGTTTCGGCCTGGGAGTCAGCTCCAGAAGACAAACAGACTTTTGATAATCTAGTGGCTAGGCTGCTAATCGAGGAGGAGAGACTGAAAGAAAAGGATAGTACACCGCCCTCATCAGCGTTTGTAGCTAAAAGAAACTATAAGTGTTATAAATGCGGTAAATCGGGACATTTTCAATCAGATTGCCCAAGTAATAGAGATAGTGAGAAAAAGGTGAACGATAATAAGTGTTTTTACTGCGGCAAAATCGGACATTACAAAGCACAGTGTCGTTTTAAAAGGTCAAAGGACAACAAGAAGATGAGTAATGCGTTTATTGTGTCGGACTCGGTGCATAAACAATACGAAGAATCAAAGTGGCTAATTGACTCTGGAGCTAGTGAGCATATGTGCCGCGATCGTTCATTGTTTTCATCATTTCAAAGTGTTACACAAAAATCGGTAATAGTAGGTAACGGTGCGGCCATTAGTTGTGTTAGGATATGGACAGATGGCGGTGCTAGTCAATAACGGAAGTGAATGGATTGACTCGACAATAGACAATGTGTTGTTCGTTCCTGACTTAAAGACGAATTTATTCTCTGTGAACCGCGCCGCTGACCGGGGATATGTCATAATGACAGATGACAGCTCGTGCAAATTTCTCAAAAATGGCGTTGTTTGTGCAATTGGAAAAAGAATTGAGAACTCATATTACTTGGATTTTCGTTTCAAATGTGAAGTTGCAAGTGTTGCAAAGGTATCTACAGATGATTTGAACGAGTGGCATCAAAGGCTGGCTCACCAACACTTTGAGTACGTGAAGAAAGTATTAAACAAGAATAACATTGAAATAAAACAATCTTCAGTTCCTCAATGTGAAAGCTGCTTAGAGGGAAAGATTCACCGGTTACCATTTAAGAAAAGTGACAGCGTAACCACCAGGACGTGTGAGTTAATACATGCGGATACATGTGGACCGATGGAAGAGGAATCAATCGGCGGTTCCAAATACTTTATTGTTTTGAAGGATGACTTTTCCAACTTCAGAACTGTTTATTTTGTCAAAGCAAAACATGAGATTAAACACTGTCTGGAGGATTTTCTCAATAAGGCGGAGAATTTACTGGGAATAAAGTTAAGACTTTAAGGACTGACAATGGATTAGAATTCATAAACAAGGAAGTGATAGAAATGTGTTCAAAAAGAGGAATAATTCATGAAACTACTGTAACTTATACACCGGAACAAAACGAAAAGGCTGAAAGGGAAAATCGAACACTTATCGAAGCCGCAAGGACTATGTTACATGCTAAGGATCTGCCTAAGAAACTGTGGGCTGAAGCAGTAAATACAGCTGCTTTTGTGTTAAACAGGACAGGAAAAGGCAGAGAAGGAAAATCACCCTATGAAATGTGGACAAACAAAAACTACGACATTAATCAATTAAAGGTGTTCGGTTGCCCTGTGTATGTACACATTCCAAAGGAGAAGCGGAGGAAGTGGGACACAAAAGGTGAGAAGGCCATATTGGTTGGCTATGGTGAATATGTGAAGGGCTACCGGGTTTATTTTTCTGAGAGGAATTGTGTAGACACAAAGAGGGATGTGGTTTTCTTCAATCAAGATGTATGTAAAGAGAATGAACCAATGATAATGTTGGATTTGAATGGGCAATTCACTCAACCTGAAACTCTAGAGACAACAGAAGTGAGTGAGGTGACCGAAGACAGAGGAACTCAAAATACAAGCGATACGTTCACCAGTCTCAATGAAGAATCTACAGGGGAGAGCGAGTCTCATAGTGAATATGAACCATGCGATGATGAATCTTCAGAGGGGGAGGAAACAGAGGCTCAGAAAGAGAGGAGTAGGAGTAGGAGAGTGAGGAAGCAGACATCTTTTTATCAATGCCATAATGTTGAAAGTAAAGAGAGGGAACCTACTACATACAAAGAGGCTATGGGAAGGAAGGATGCAAGTAAGTGGAAAGAGGCAATTGAGAAAGAATTACTTACTTACTTACTTACTACGCTGGCTCAGCGACCCGAAGTGGATCTTGGCCTCCGACACGAGAATTCGCCACTCCGCTCTATTCTCAGCCACCTTTTGCCAATCCGGCTTTTGAAGGTGACCAAGATCCTTCTTGACCTGGTCCATCCAGCGGTATCTGGGGCGCCCCACTGGGCGCTTCCCGGTAGATCGACCCAGGTAAGCTCGCTTGGCCGCACGATCTGACTCCATTCTCTCTAAGTGACCGAGCCAGCGCAGCCTTGCTGACTTTGTCTCGCCCATTATATTTGGTTCGGCCACAAGCTCTTCGATTTCGGCGTTTTTTCTGAGTCTCCAGGTCCCGTCGTCGCATTTGGTCGGCCCTAGGATTTTCCGGAACACCTTCCTTTCTGCCACTAGTAGTTTCTCCTCCTCTTTGAGTGTAAGTGTCCAAGTTTCGCAACCGTACATCAAGACCGGTCTAATTACGGTTTTGTAGACGCGGATCTTCGTTTTTCTGCTTATTAACTTGGACACTAGCACTTTATGGAGAGCGGCAGTACATCTTAGGGCGTTTTGAATACGGATATCTATCTCGTCTTCTCGTTGGTTGGTATCTGTGACTGTACATCCAAGGTACCGAAACTTACTTACACCTTTGTATGTTACATTGTTTGCTTCTAGGTTTTTCCTCTTTTCCCGTATATTTCGGTACCGTTTCATGTGTAGATATTCCGTTCTACCGTCCGTTCCGTATCTACGGAGAAAGAATTACAAACCTTAAATGATAATAATACTTGGGTTTTTAGCGACGCACCGGTGAGTGAAAATATTGTAAGTAGCAAGTGGGTTTTTAAGTTCAAGGGGAATAGTAACAACCAATATAAAGCTAGACTAGTGGCTAGGGGGTTTGAACAAGATAGTGACTTTGATTTAGGTGAAATTTATGCTCCTGTTGCAAAGCTTTCAACCTTTAGAGTTTTTGTCGCAATAGCTACTCATTTAAATTTACCAATATACCAAATGGATGTCACTGGGGCATTTTTGTATGGTGATATAGATACAGATGTTTATTTAAAATTGCCAGAAGGGGCTTATAAAGGGGAGAAAAATGTTGTAAAATTAAATAAAGCATTATACGGTCTAAAGAATTCGCCCAAGTGTTGGAACAATAAATTCAATTCTGTCATTAGTAGAGAGGGCTTCATTAAGTCTAAAAATGATTCATGCTTATTTAAGAGGTGTATTGGCAAGGATAAAATGTATATCTTATTGTATGTCGATGATATTTTGTTTTTTAGTACAAATGAGAGGCATATCGTAGAACTTAAGAACATATTGAATAAAGAATTTGAAATGAAAGACATGGGGTTAGTATCTAATTTTCTGGGTATAAATGTAAAACAAAACTTAGAAACAGGTATTACTGAACTGGATCAGTCAAGTTATTTGGAAAGTATTTTAAAGAAGTTTAATATGGAAAATTGTAAAGATATTTCATCCCCTATGGATGTCAATCTTAACACTAAAATACTTGTAAATGAAACTGTGAATAAAGATAAAAATGTTGAAAAGTTGTGTAGGCAAATAACAGGTAGTTTAATGTATGCCGCAACAGGTACAAGACCTGATCTTTGTTTTCCAATTTCTTTACTGAGTAGATATCAATCTACTGCAAATAATGAGTTACTAAGTGCATTAAAGAGAGTGTTGAGATATACTAAACATACATTGAACTACAAATTGGTTTTTAAATGTAAATATATTAGTTTACAAGGGTTTTGTGATGCTGATTGGGCGGGAGATGTGTTGGATAGAAAGTCCACCTCTGGTTATATGTTCAAGTTGTCAGATTGTTTGGTTCTGTGGTGCTCTAAAAAGCAAGCCTCAGTAAGTCTATCTTCCACAGAATCAGAATATGTATCATTGAGTATGGCTGCTAGTGATGTATCTTGGCTCATAAATTTATTGTCTGATTTTACCTGTGAAAATATTTGCCCTGTTAATATATTTTGTGACAACCAGTCAGCAATAATAAATGCAAACTCTGATATTATTAAAAGATTGAAACATATAGACATTCGATACCATTTTGTAAAAAGATCTAGTGAAAGAAAATAAAATATGTATTAAGTATGTAAAGACTGATGAGCAACCTGCAGATATATTAACCAAAGTTGTAAGTAAGGAATTGATCTTGAAACATTTAAACAAATGTGGTGTAGCAAACTTAAGAAATTATTAATGCTAAGCTGTAGGCTAAAGTTGCCTTTCCATGTATTTGAATATTGAATCTCTAAGAAACTTTAATTTGTGTTGAGAGGGGGTGTTAGAATAATATGGCAACACAAATTATAATATTAAGTTGGTACTGTTAGTTATTAAGTTTTTTGTTACGGTTGGTCAAACTGTCTTCAATTTTACTTCTCTCTCATGTAACGTGCAAGCAAACGGATTATAATAAAACAACGTTAATAAAACATAAAACAGTTTTCATTTCATTAGTTTGTACACATAAACATTATTAAACATATTGTAAACATTAGAGAATCACAGGTTCTCGCTGGACGAAGACAGGCAGTCTATGTTCAGTAAAAGAGGTCCACCAGTCACCAGGCAGTCTCACCGGAGGAGAGACCGTCATAAGTCGCCCACCTCCCGGTAGAGGGATATGCATAGTTGAGCTGGCCCATTATTTTTAATATAAATTATTGTCACATCACTTTTTTGTCATAGTGGCAGTTGAGTAGACAGATCACCTGGCAATTATAATTACAACACCAATGGAGTCACAAGTGCGCTGCTAACCTTCTTATTCCATTTAAGGCTCCGGCGCCCGCACGCATTTGGCAAAACACAGCATAGGCGCTGCTTCACGCTGCATCTGTGAGGTCGTAGTACCAGTCTGGTCGAGCCAGACCAAAGTGTGGCTTTACCACGATTAAGGCATGCGCTGTATCATATCTAGTATTTTGAATATCATTGGATAGGCCAATAAAATTTTATGGGCCGCTACAAGTTGGACAGTTGGTGAATAAGTTGCTTATATTTATGACCTGGTTGTGCCTGTTATAGGCTGTGAATTAGAACCATTTTTATAATCAACCTTAAATTTATATGACTGTTTGTTCAATGATGTTGAATATCAGTTTATTTAAAATGGGACAGTGACCACGATTTAAGGTCGGTTTTGAACCGTAAGTTACGTTTAGGTCAATTGGTAGAATCAATGTCAAGTGACAGCTTTGCTAACTTGATTCATAATCATGTAAGTAAACTGACAGTGTAATGTCATCCCCAACATTCAGTAACTCATGCAAAATGTCAAGGCATAGAAACTTGCATTTTATTGCAGTTACATGCTTATGAAAGATTATACAACGGTTTCTTTTTGCACTTGACGCTATACACCATTCATTTTGGTTCGAAAATTTTTTCTCTGTATTTGACTATTGATTACGTCTTTGCCATATTTCAGTTTTACTACGGATCAAAAATTGGCCTTAAATTTTTTTTTTGTGGTAAGAAGAAAAACGACTTTTATAATTTTTTAAGGATAATTTTATGAGCAACTAGGTCTACAAACTAATTATTTCTATTACATTTACAACATCGACAACAATAAGCAACATTATCCAACATTCATTATATATAATACAATTTTCTTCTATACAATACATGCTTTAATTATTCATTACTAGACGTATACCCTGATAATTTTATCTTTTTACAAGATCCAAGAATATTTTATTCAGTTAGAGCACCGTGATGGTTCGTACCAAAATCTAACATAACATTTATTTTAACATCAAACCATTATATTAATGTAAATACTACAGGGTATATTGAGATAAAAATTCGCATAGCTTTACGTATTCTACGAACAGTTGTGAGCATTTTGTTTAACTAACAACTTTTGAAAATTCGCATTAAAACACATGTGTATGAAACATGACTTGTTAATTTTGCAAGCGAAAATTTTTTACGACGAATTTCACAAAGTCGTAAAATATTAATGTTGTTCAGAATGGGAATGTTTACATACACCCTGTAGTTAAGCAACAATAGAATACCTATGCTAAACTACTAATATGATATCGCTTTGTTTTCAAAAATGCTTTTTATGCCTACTTCTGTGATATACAAATGGCGAAAAGTTGTGTTCATCTATTTGATCTTTAAAACAATTATCTAACACTTAACTTTGATAAAAATAATAATTCGAAAAGCACAAAACATCTAGTGAGTAGTTTTTTTTATGAGCTAGGGGGGGACGACGGGTTTCTTGCTTTTTGTCTAGTTTTGTGGTGTATTGAATCTTGTATTATATTTTAACACATGAAACTAAACCAAGCGGAGGGTGCCCATCAACAAGATGGGCTGACGAAAAAAATTATAGAGTGGTGAAAAAACCTGATAAGGCTGGCACAGCGCCGTTGTGTAAGCATAAGAGAAGACCCAGCAGTGAGTGGGATTAACATACAGGTAAATGATGATGATAAATCTTGCCTGCAAAAGGACATTAGATAGTAGAAGAAACCCCTATTCCAGGTATTGCAAAATTAGAATTTTTTTACCTATATGGTCAGCTTAGCTTTGCAAAATCTTGAGCTTGGTTTTGTAATTTTCATTTAGTGGCTATCGACTACAGCGCATCGACTTGGCTAGCTCGGCCACTTTGAGAGAATGGGAGAAGATTGTACGGCAAAAAGAGCCTACCTGGAACAAATGGTCGAAGGCCAGTTGGCCGTCTGAGGAGACCACTGGAGAAAGATTTGCGTGGACTTCAGGCATCAGCCTGAAGTCATCAGGCTGGCAAGAGGTGGTGCAGGACCCACCTCGATGAAGGCTCTTATTTATAGAAGGCAAGCCAAGGCTCACTTTGGGTCGCTGCGCCAGCCTAGTTCATCATCAGCAACCCACGTTCGTCCACTGATGGACATAGGTCTCCTCCAATGCACGCCACCGCTCCCGATTTTCGGCCACTCTCATCCAGCTCACTCCAGCCAGCCTTCGAAGGTCGTCATCCCATCTTGTCGCAGGGCGTCCAACACTACGTTTACCGAGTCTCGGTCTCCACTCAAGGACTTTATGACTCCAACGGTTGTCAGTTCTGCGGCTAATGTGACCAGCCCACTGCCACTTCAGTTTGCTAATTCGGTGGCTAGCCTAGTTAGTTAGTGTCTATATCTGAGCATCATAGGCTAGGATAGGCATAGTATAAAAAGTCAGTGATCGTAGACAGGTGAGTGATAAGCATACATATTATAATTTAAAGAAGTGGCGTTTCTCCTACAAAAGGTGCTGTTCCAGTCCAGGTGATTTTTGCATCTTGCCACCTGAAAAAAGAAACAAATATTTAAAGGTCTTCCATCTCATCAATTTAATAGAGAAAATGACACCGGTGAGAGCTGACCCAATGTGTTCAAAAGCCGTAATAATAAAGTATGATTTTTTTTATTGGAATAGAAAGTCAAATTGTTTTCAATCCGCAAACAAGTCATTCAACAAAAAGCCCTGTGAAAAGGGAAAAAGTTAAAAGGATAAGATCTTACATTCCAATCTACGCAGTAATCATGTTAATTCAGGCCACACTTATAATTTTTATTTACCTAAAAGATTAAATTAAAGAGTTGGCGACTAAAATGAAATGAACAATAAAATATTTAAACACTGATAAAATACGTTATTTACGGGAAATAAATCTGAAGGTAACTTGGATTTGTGTCCAATTTTTAAAAATGTTACTCATGATCCAGTGGATCTGGTTCCTCTGTTAAAGATTTGCGAAGATCAAATGGCAGTCAATTCAATGTAGTTTCTGGACTCCCAAATTCTGAATCAATTTAGCGTCCAAGCTTCCCCCAAACTACGAAACGATAGTTTTGAACGCTATCAGCATACTGCTAAGATAAAAAAGTACCGCTGACTTCTTCATCTTCTCGTGTATATGGCACTAAGATATTAAATTTTCCCAACACCAATACTCCGCCACGATGACTGCACTGCCTGTATAGGTACTATATCGATCAACATTATCTGCCATCCCGACACCAGCAGGTGTGGAAAACGGGCGAGGCTATAACAAACATCCCATAAATTCACCCAGGTTATCTGTTCTTAGAATTACTTATTATCTGTCATTCTGTGTTCGGAATTAGATAGGGTCCATGAAAAATACAAGGGATAAAGGTTTTGTGGGAAAAGTTGTGTGTTGGTTCCTTGGCACCGACTGGCTGGTAGAAAAAATTGGTTTTGCAACAATTTGTGGCCCCAGAAACATCTCAATCTAAAACTGTTTTTTTTTATTTATTATATGGCGCTAAAGGCAGCGCCATATTATAAATAGACATTGGCAAAGTTATCCTCATAAATAAAGGACATTTATGAGGATAACTTTGCCAATGTCAGGTGAAATAACTAATAATATAATGTGCGAAGGCGACTGTCAAACAAAGTCAAAGTCACGTTTACTCGATAAAACCCCGGTATTTAGCGTTTTATTGACCTATGGATTCTGTCAAGACCAATTTTAATAAAATTGCAAATCTTGAATGGTCTGAGACCCTGGGTTCAAAGCGACAGTTTTGGATGCAACTGGAAATTGTACGCTAAGATGAGAGAGACTCCACTATCAAAGTGCCAAAGATATATTCGTAAGATTAAAGCAGACTTGGTTGAACTTGACAGGCCGATACCTACAAATAGGTTAGAAATAGAAATATTCTTTATTCAATTTAGGTCCCTACAGAACATTTATAAATGTCAAATATTATGTAAGCTACTGCTGATTCGCTAAGTCAATTTCTACCGAGAAGAACTGAGTTAAAACCCAAAACCCTTGGAAACTTACTTAGTGTGAATAAGTTTCTCCAGCGGAGTGGCGCTGATGTCATCATTCCTGAGGGTGCCCGCAGCTTCGTCATGAGCTCGGGTGTCCACATTTAAGAGTACGTTGCAGCCACCGCATGTATAGTAGTGGATGTCGAATCTGAGAAAAAATACAGAGTAAAAGTATAGTATATACCGTCCCACAGCAGGGCAAAGGCCTCCATCATAGAAATCAAGTCATTACTACTATGATGGGGTCAGGCTTAATCGCTTAGCTAATGCGGGTTGCTGATCACAAACCCGAACTATGCTCGAAAAATACCCGACCGACCTCGACCCGGTACGACCACTAGGACTACGGGGTGTTTACATTGTATACAATAAAAAGTAAAAAGAAAATAGTTTTTTTCTCAGCACAATCCAGTGTGATAAAGGTAAAGTATCAGCCTTTACCTACAAAGTATACCTTCTCGTATCTGAGAACATTTATATCCCTTCAAACACATCTTCTATAAACCATTTGAACCACATTGTTTCTGCGACTATCGAAAGGAAAGACTGTAAATTCGTCAAAAATTTTTTCGACTCTCCATATAAAAATTACTAAGTGGCGTGACCAACTTTGAATGAAAAGTTGTTTGTTTTTGCGAATTTGAGATTTGGCATGAGTAAATGTTGTTCAGAATGGGCAGTAAAATGGTTACAGATGCACTTACTAAAGGTACTGTTCCACTGCAGGGCAAAGACCTCCATATCAAGTTCTCACTACCTGATGGGATTAAGTTTAATCCGCATTAGGCAAGCCTAGCGCTTGCCTAATGCGGATTGGTGATCACGAACCCGGGCTATGTTCGAAAGCCTGTAATATAACGACATAATATACCTACCTTCTTTCTGCGTGATAGTTTCTCAACAGCTCTCGATTTGTATTGAATAATACTCCAAAATGTCCTGAGCAACTGGTTACCTGCAAATCAAACAAAATTTAATTACGAGGAATATTCTGCTACCTTTAAAAACAAGTTAGGATTCGTACAGTCAACGTCTTTGAACAGAGTTCGAGTTAGAACTGTATGGTATCAATTCATACAGTTTTGACGCGAACTCCGCTCAATAGTGAATATAGAGTTTTTGATTTTGATCATCTACTTATGCTGTTGATTGTACATTTTTATTCTCATTATAATTATAAAGTTATAGCAGTAGTAATAGTGATAAATTATCGTACCCAAATAGGAAGTGCCGGAGTCTTCAACCTAGAACCGGGGTACTGCTTATTCAAATGGTGTTTTGTGTTGTCCCCGTCACCTCCATAGAAGACGAGTAGACCAACCGGACTTCTTGACAAAATACCGAATTGAGGCATAGCCTGAAAAGTTACAAATACCTAAGTTACTTAATACATCGACAACAAATGACAAACGCTGTTAGATGTCGCTGTCGATTTGACATAACCAAACCAGCTTGTCTGTATTGTCAAAATTGATAGCGGACAGATCAACCCAATGTCTGCCCTCTGAAAGTGCTATAGGAAAACTGGCCCTCTTGCTCATTGCGTTGATCAGTCACAGTTACTGTACAAGGTCCTAGCCAAGCTTCCGTACAATTTGGGACACTACCTATTTTTATGTGATAGATGGCAGACAAGTAGACAGATCACCTGATGGTAAGCAATTGCCGCCGTCCATAGACAACAACACCAGTGGAGTCAAATTGCGCTCCAACCTTTAACCCCATTTCCCCCGATTGGATCTATTAGAATAACCCTGTATAATCCAATTATCCACGAGTACATAGTCTAGATAAGGGAATTTGAAATCACTGTACCCGCAATAATTCGATTTAAAACGGTGTACAAAACATACTCACAATGTAAACAAAACAATATCCTTTAACAGACGGAACTATTCGGGAATTCTCAACTAATTTAATCAATTGCAAATAGGAAGTTATCCTTTGTGGACCATAGACAAACAGACCTGACCGGCCGGGACAGAATGCGGTAAGCGATTTATTAATAGCAAAGATGGGTTGTAGTATTAATATAGGGTGTATCTGTGAACATTTACTTCCCTTTAACTACGTATTTTACCAACCATTTTGAACAACATTTGTTCTATGGTTTTTGAGAATTCGCATTAAAAAATATATTTTTGTATGGGAAGTAGATAAAAAATTGTTGAACATATTAATTTGTTCATCATGGTCGACAGAACATGCAGTTAAAGGGATGTAAATATTCACAGAACATCATCATCATCATCAGCAACCCACGCTCGTCCACTGCTGGACATAGGTCTCCTCCAATGCACGCCACCGCTCCCAATTTTCGGCCACTCTCATCCAGCTCACTCCAGCCAGCCTTCGAATGTCGTCATCCCATCTTGTAGCAGAGCGTCCAACACTACGTTTACCGAGTCGCGATCTCCTCTTTAGGACTTTATGGCTCCAACGGTATATTCACAGATACACCAGTATAATATCTACATTTGAGGGACTCTAACCCTGATAACCAGGAATTCTTGGGAGGTCACCAGTTATAACCTAATCTATTTTCGAATACAAGCAATTAGCACTGTTTTTATGAACTAACAGTTCAGACTATTTTACGGTGACAAGTGTACCAGTGATGTATCAGTATAAAAGCTTCATAAAACTCACGTAATGATCTTCATCACCAACGTACAGTACACCGTTATGCAAGTATGGCGTCGCTCGACCGGTCAGAAGAAGCGTCACCACGTTCAGAGACCCCTCTACTTGAGCTGAGACTAGGTGCGTTAGTTTCCCATCCAGGTCCTTTTTTATGCTGTAAATAATTATGATCCATATTACTACGACATTATATTATTATTACATCAGCTGGAAAGGAGGTGAAGCGGTCGAAATCGGCCGGAATTCATCATCAGCATCCATATTAAAATTATTAATATTATTTTAAATTTAGAATTCAAAAGTAAACAAGTTATGACAGGCTGTAAATTGCTGTTAAGAAAATTAAATAAAAAAGCGTACATCTCAAATTCGCAATAATGGTTTGATTTTTTACATTATGCAATAATTATTTTTTTTAATTATTGTGGTGACAACTATAATTAATGTGACTGTCACATAGCGACGAGCCTTGGTGAGTTTTTGAACTGCATTCGCGAGTGGTTCGATACCTCGAATTGACTCCGTCTGAACCTACTTAGCATGATTAAAATATATTTGATTACATACTTCTCGACTCCTCTTGAGAGTATAACGGCGTAGAGAAGCAGCAGTGCTCCCGACCCATCTTCGGTTTGAAACTGTAATACAATAAAAGCGTTATAGCCTAATCAGAATTTGCTAGAGGCTTAGCAGATTTTGTTTTCAATAGGTTTTGATGAAATCAATGTTAATTGATTTTTGAATACTTCCGTATTCAATAAATACATAAGCGGTAGGGCACTTTCCTTAGAAATTTCAATTAAATTTGAAGACTTACCAGGTACAGGTATCGTTTTATAAATATTTGAAGATCCTCCAAGTTTTTCAACTCATAAATGTGCAGCTTGAAATATAACATGAAACTGTAAAAATAATTTAACATCAATAATATTGTCAACGAAATTCGACAAGCGCCCTGAGGGACACCTAAGACCCAAAGAAAAAGGCGGTCACTGACCCAGCGTAGTAATGAAAGAAAAAGTTTTTATAGTATTGAAGAGCTAATTATGTAATACCTATGTAGTTCAAACCTTCTACAAAATATTTATATATAGTTAGGCATTTACACTGTACCCAGTTAATATAGGTATGATTTAAAATATCAACACTTATGATTTTACTAGTATGGTAAGCGTCCGTGCGCTGTGACAACAGCTGATATCAGGGAATACGTCTACTGATCCGCCACGCCATAACATAAAATAAATCATAATTACCTTCTCAGTAATACCATCCTGGTAATACTGCGAGCTGTGTTGTACGTAGATGTTATCGCTCGGCAACGCCACAATGGCCTTGGGTTCAGTGCCTGCTTGGGGGTTGTAGCCGCCTGCGCAACGCCAGATGACTTCGCTGCACGCCCGCCAGAGGGCCTCCTCTTGGCGCTCTTCTGAAGGTCTGAGGTAGCTATAAATAAGGTAACAGAAGAAATGAGTAAAATTTTATCACATATAGTTACTGTCCCGCTGCAGGGAAAAGGCAATCAAGTTATCGCTACTATGATGGGATTAGGCTAAAATTAGCAAAATAAAAATCAAAAGAATATTCATCATGCAATTATATACGGAACAGCTGATTTTGATTTTGCTTATTTTCATCATCTTGCAAGCTAAAGGGGCTTGTAATATTAATATAAGATATAGAATATTAATGTTAGAGAGAAGCGACGGAACAAAAATCACAACAAGCATTCGCTTTCAGACTCATACCTCTGGTGTAACAAACGATCCAAGTTAGGAACTATGCTGAAGTGTTGCGAAGCTATTCTGAGACCCGAGATTGGGATATAAAAGGAAAAAGAGCAACTTCTTATTTATGACATGAAACCAGTATTTGCAAAGACAAAAAGAGCATTGGACTGCGTTCTGATTGTTCAGCGAAGGGTTATTTTTTATGTCATAGGTGGCAGACTAGTAGACGGATCACCTGATGGTAAACGATTACCGCCGCCCATTGACAGCTGCAACACCAGTAAAGTAACAAGTGCACTGCCAACTTTAAGCCCCCTTTCCTCCCAATGGGGCTTCCGCCACCCGCACTCACTAAACGGAACACAGCTCACGCGGTGCTTCACACTGGTCTTCTGTGAGGCCATGGTATCACTTTGGTCAAGTTGGTCCATTCATGCCGATGCGTGATTCTCCCATAGATAAAGTATTTGGACGGGGTTGCATCGTTTAGCGAAAGATTTTTATTTTATTTAACTTTAGATTTTGAGATTTTAACTGAACTGAACTTTAAACTGAGTTGTGCAGTCAACAAAAAAATGATCTTAGCGTTTATTTATAAAACAGATCTTGACACCTGGGTAATGCCTAATGCCAAAAAAAATCGTTATTTGAAATAGTGTTGGGGATTTATCGGTAGTGAAATTATTCTGGATATCGATCTACCATTAATCTGAAAACCACTCAGTCTGTCTCAAAAACTACCTTGTACCGTTCCTCGGCATCCGAGCCCAGCGCACAGGCACACAACAGGCTCGAATGCCGATCATAACTCTCACTTCACGTGCTTCAACATAAATCTGCGCTATGCACCTTCAAATGATATTTTACTTACTTAAAATCAGACACTTTCTTAACTATCGATAAGCAACACCTATCTAAAAAGCCCATCAGTCTGTCTTAAAAACTACCTTGGTACCGTTCCTCGGCATCCGAGCCCAGCGCACAGGCACACAACAGGCTCGAATGCCGATCATAACTCTCGCGCCGCGTGCTTCAGCATAAATCTGCGCTATGCACCATCGGACGATATTTTACTTAAAACGGGCCACTTTATGCTCTAACCAGTCCCTGGTGTTTATTTAAATTATGACCGGTACAGTCGGTTGGGCCATATTTTATTGGAACGGGTCAGGTCTCCGATTGCGCTTGTACTGGGAATCGGTCGTTTGTTTGAAGAGCCTTGCTCTATCAGGCATTTAGCAAATGGATTTCATTGTTTTTCAAAATCGAATATAAAAAAAGTATCAGCCTATATACTGTCCCACTGCAGGGCAAAGGTCTCCATCATAGAAATCAAGTTATCACTACTATGATGAGATTAGGCTTAATCACCACGCTTGCCTAATGCGGATTGGTGATCACAAACCCGAGCTAAGTTCGAAAAATTCGAAACATACTTTTGCTCGACCCGGGAATCGAACCCGGAACCCCGAGAACACGGCCCGGTACCTAAACCACTCGACCAACGGGGCGTTAGAATCGAATATATTAGATACTAATCTATGTGCATATTTCTACCACTCTCGCTCCAATCCAGCACGGCGGTAAAAGAAAATATCGTAAAGAAACCTGAACGTTTCGGATAGTTCTAAAAAGTATAACCATAATTCAGTTTTTTTATTGAAAGTTGGCAGATGAGCAGACGGATCACCTGATGGTAAGCGATTGCCGCCACCCATACACACCTGTAAAGCCAGTAGTAAAAAGTGCACTGCTAACTTTAACTTTCTTTCCCCCCTATTTCCTCACTCACACGACGAAACACAGCGTAGGCGCTGCTTCACACCGATCTTCTGTGAGGCCGTGGTATCACTCTGGACGAGTTGTCAAATTCATTCCAAAACGTGGTTCTCCCATAGTTGATCTGATTTCAGAATTGCGAAAGTCAGACATCAGTCACTTCATTGTAGTTACCAGACTCTCCAAATCCTTTAACTGTGGGAGAGCTACGCTTCGGCATGAATGGGCCGGCTCGACCGGAGTGATACCACTGCCTCACAGAAAACCGGCGTGAAGCAGCCCCTGTGCTGTGTTTCGCCGAGTGAGTGAGGGTACCGGAGGCCCACCCGGGGGGAAAGGGATAAAAGGTTGGCAGCGCACTTGTAACTCCACTGGTGTTGCAGGTGTCCATGAGCGGCGGCAATTGCTTACCATCAGGTGATCCGCCTGCTCGTCTGCTACCTATCACATAAAAAAAAAAACCAGAATCATGGTCTAAGCGTAACCCGGGCTCCAAAGCAACTATGGACACAGCTGAGAAGCCTTACCTATCTCTTCCTGAGTTGAAATGACAGTGTTACAGTGAACTTGTCAAACGACAATTTCACACTCCACTACCAAATGCATTCACCAAACGATCTACACGCACCAAATACACGATCGACAAAAACGCTAACCCGCTTCAAATAATAGAAATGCCTAATGGTCCGTAAACGCCATCAATTGAAAAACATACGGCACATTTTGAGCACCAAAATAAATAGAATTGCGCCATGCAATCCATTTGAATCACGTAGGTACGTACGACTAGTGATGCATTGTAGTCAAAGTCAATCCATTTATGACCAGAACTAGTCAAAAGGCAAAGCCTTTGTTATACAGACTAGAATAAAATATATCAAGCCCTGAAAGGACACCTTTTAATACTAGATGCTGGTAAGTAAGCAAACGGATCACTTGATGGTAAGTAATGACTTCCACCTATCAGTGAGATTGTTGGTGTGTTGCTATCCTTTTCGAAAGGAGTACGCTCTTTCCGGGGCCGTTAGGAGTTAAGTCCCTCAAAATTCAAGAACATGTTAAAGAGTTCCAAAAAAAGAAAATACTTCAATTAGACAAATTTTGATTCGCGTAAAAATATTTTGACCAATTTCACTTATATTCGAGTGTAATTGTGACTTATGTGCATCGTGCGTGACTAAATTTGTTACGAGTCACAACACTTTTACGACCTGTGCAGAATCCATTTGTAAAGCTAAAACTAGTTACGGGAACATCAATATTTGTATAAGGTGTGTTTGTGGACCTCTGTGCAGGAATATTGTGTGGTAGATTTTGCCTGCGAATCTCTTGGTGTAGATATTCCCTATTTGAAGATTTCAATAGTTACACAAGAAATCTAATATCGATTTAGCCAGTCATTTCCTGTTGATTCCAAAGCTGTCAATACCGGAGTAGGTACGTTAACGTACGGGGTACGTTAAGACAATATTTAAGATTTTATAAATCTGATCTTATCAATAGGCCTAATAAGAAGACAAGGTCATGACAGCTAAAATTGAATCGAATATAAGTTACGGGATCAAATAAAGGATGAGAAGATTCATAGATAAGTAAGCTGATCGACACAGCCGTATGATTAGTACGTAGAAGTGACGATTGGAGAGGTAGATAGTAACAAAATTTTCGAGTGGCGACCATAATATACCTACCAAGTTCTACGTAAGATTCTTGCTTGCAACTGGAAATTAATAGGGAGGTACCTAATAAGCAATGGAGAACCAATAATTTATTTTCTATATATAATATAATCAATAACGTATTTCCTCACCAAATGGCTCGTGGACATCTTCAAATGCAATATATTCACCAGACTTGCCAAAACCTTGATCATGCTCTATTCGAATACTCCGGACGGAGCGATGCTATAGGCTCACAGAAGACTGGCGTGAAGCAGTTCATGAAAGGACGTTTACGCATACACAATACGACTTTTTCAAAGCAAGTTGATTTGAAGAAAAGGTTCTATAATACTTACAAATCAGGAGGCAAAGAAGACTTATTGTCCTTCGTTTGCGGGCGAGAATCAAACAGCAGCCATTTGATGATATGAGCTTGGAGGGCTGACAGCAAGGACCTGGCTCCGTTCCTTGGATGCAGCCAGGCCATAACCTAGGGGCTGGTCTGGAGACCTCATGATGAGGGGCGTCCGAACCCATTCTCCTCGGGGAGGACAGGCTGAAGTACCGAAGGAGATGAGGCGCAGTTCCTGGGAAACAAAAGTTATTGTTATAGTAAATGTCGAGGGCAAGAAAAGAAAAGAAGAAGAATGTGTGTATAAGCTGGGCTAATATCATCATCATTTCAGTCAAAAAACGACCACAGCTGAACCTAGGCCTCCCCCAATGTTCTCCACACAGATCGGTCCTGTGCCACCCGCATCCATGGAACCCTCACTAGATCGTCGGTCCACCTTGTGGAGAGCCGGCCACAGCTGCGACTTTATGTACGCAGCCTCCACTCAAAGACCTTTTCGCCAATACATTTAGACCAATTTATACAGTGTCGCTATGAAAAAGGTTGTTACTGATTTAAAGGAATCTCCTTACGATAGCTTCTTCTTCCGTGATAGGCTTTCCACCAACTACAGCAGGCCTGGCACCAGCTAGCAGCTTGTTGCGTGCATACAGGACTCTCTCTGAAAATACAAAGAGATTTATCATTACAATCTAGTGATTTATCAAAAGCCTAAATGTGATAAATCTGTAGACGTTACGGCTAGTCTTAGAATAATAACTTATATTCTAATAGTATATTTAAACCAAATTTAAAAATAACGTCCTATAATATATCGCTGGTTCTTGAGCGATAGAAACTTCATAATTGAAGACCCGAAATCGGTAACCTTGAAAGACAACAACATTGACCTACCATCACTTGCACCTGACCTGATGAAAATTGACGATGAGATCTAGGTAAAGTAAAAATTATTATGTGAAACTAACTGCCAACAGTGTCAACCCTAGCAATACCACCACATCAAAAATGCAGTAAGCACAAATCACCAACAATTTTAAGAACAAAATACCAAAACACACTGGCCTAATACAATTTTATTTTCTCCGTTAACAATCAACAAACTCCTCCAAATCTGTCGTTTTCAGTTCACGTATTGTTGGATCACAATACCGTCCAATTTACTTCCAAAGAGACGTATGCATTATTACGGGCTTGCACAGAAAACGATTGGTTGTGGGAATAAAAATCTTATCAATATCGAAATAATGATCGAAATGCACTGCCAGGGAATTTTTAATCTACCATGCTAAGAGTATTTTTGCTGAATTTTATGATGAGGAGATTACTCAGTCGTGTACGGATTTGTTTGTAATTTTTGTGCTGTATGCTTTGATGGTTATTTCCGTAATAGTACCTGACACATCAAAAAATACAACACTGTGAAATTTTTTCAATCAATTCTCATCGTACTATAAAACACCTTAATCCAGACCTTAATCAATTATGAAAATTTTACATGTTGTGATACCTGATGCGTGGCTGTGATACCTGATGAAGGCACAATATTCACTAAGTTCGGGAGTAAATGTGACGAAAGTAATCAAGTTTTGAAACTCACTGATTTACGTTTTAGCCGCGTTAAAATACAATAAAATACTAATTTTAAAACAAAACTGAAGTCTCTTGAAGTCAGAACACGCACTCATTGTAGATGAACATAGAATAATAGTAGATGAAGATAAGTTTGCTTCATTAACCGTTGATCCAAATACCAAACATCCGATAACGGAAAATGTTTGTATATTATTTCTTTATTAACAAAACGAAGAGGTTAATAACAGATTGTATAAAACATAATATTTTCACTTAACAAGGACTTTCTATTTACTAACTAAAGTAGTTTACGAAAGTCACAGAAGAACCAATGTTTTATTTACATGTTGATTCTAGTTGATAAGACCACAAAACAATTGAAACCAAACAGCAATCAGGAAGCTTAATCGATTAAGTTGTAAATAGTTTCTTTTTAGTTCCGCTTGGATCGCAATTAACCTACCTAGTTCGTTTATTTTTTATGTTATAATAAAAACTTTGACTTTATTTTCATCTTTGTAATACGCAGAGCATTATCAATGCTTGAAATACAAAGTACACTTGGAAGTCTTATGAGCACATCTTAAAAACGCTTAACTCTATTAAAGGCTAAAAAAATTATCATTATTAATGATTGTCCTTAAACAAATCAAAAATTAAATCCCATCAAAACTCGCTTATTGCCCCACTGCACACAGGCGTCCATCATTGAAATCAAGTCGTTGCTATTATGTTAGATGGTATAATCATCACGCTTGCTAATGTGGATTGGTGATCACAAACCCGATCTACCTATGTTCAGTTAGTTCACAAAAACACAAAAGAAATAAGATCAACGTATCCATACCACCGGTCTTATAGCGACTCATTTTGGCTCCGAAAAAGAACTGCATCACGATATTTGAAAGCGTGCATGTGAATCTCACCTTATTTTACGATAAGTATAGGTTTACGGGTAAGTCTGGTGATATGTCATTTCACAACACATGACTCTACACTACCAGGGACAGGGTAATGTTATATTTTCACACGTTTGATGCAAATTTCCTTGAAGCCGAAATGGTTTTGAGAGAATGCTCGAGTATTTTCTACGTGACATGAAACTGGTTTTTTATAGATGTAAAGTTATGATGAATAATAAATTTTGTTCAAAAATTCGAAACGTACTCTCAATCTTCATTATGATTTAACTTTTATTAAAGAGTGTGTATATCGAAATCATGTTTGTTTTTTTACTTTTGTTGTTAATGATTTTGTAGATTACTGGAGAGAATAACATTATTTATTTACTTTGGCGGACTTAATGCCTTACCGCATTATTAAGTGGGAAAAATAACATTTATTTCGGATTGATGAATTAATATTGATTAACAAGTGGCTTGGTTCCGACTATTATTACCTGCCTGGATGATTTGCACAATATTGAATGAAAATTATTATTTTTTACTTTGTACAATCGATTATTATATTTTTCATCAATTAACTTGATTGGTGGAAACAACAGTATTAACGGTGTAGTTATAGAAACTCGGTATAAAATAATAAAGGCTTTTGTTCATTGTTCTAACAATGAACAAAAGCCGGAAATTAAAAAACCTCACTTATGGAATCCAATATTATGTGTATGTATCAGCCTATATACAGTCCCACCTCAGGGCAAAGGCCTCCATCATAGATATCAAGTCATCACTACTACGTTGGGATTAGGCTTAATCACCACTAATACGCAATCAAAACTATTCAGCATGCTTTTATGATTAAAATTTTAAGGTAAAATAATACAGAGTGTACTTGTTTTTCTATACACACTTGTGCACTAACTATATCCTCATTATTATGGTTATCATTAAGATTAGCCACCTGTAGTCAACTGGATAAAAATAGTGTCAATGTAAAAACAAGACAGAATATTATAAAAGGGATAAATTCTAAAGATCTAGGCAAATCGTGTAGACAAAACACAAGCGCGATGCAATCGACACTTAATACCATCTGTTGGTAAACATTGAAACTAATAGCAAAATTACGTCCCGAATGAAAGTCGAGTGCGGGCCACTATTAATATTATAAACTACGGATATTTTCAGTGTATGAGAATATTCGAACCATAAAATTCCTCTTGCGACGTACCGAGAACACTTTTTTTGAACATTTTCACTTAAATCCTTGTTACTTTTAATTTATTATGAGTATTTAAGTCCGTAGATTTTCAGGCTATCTGCCCCTTTCGTAGTTCTTCAATTTTAAGACTTCAAGTATCGAATCAAAGAAAGGCAATTTCTTGAAAACTAAAAATGCTCAAGGAAATAAAACTTTGATTGAGTTTTCAGAATCTGAATTTAGGCATTTTAATGAAACTTTTGAATGGACTGGACTAATCTTCTAATTGAATATTTAGCTCTTAAAAAGTTAAGGAATTGAACAAAATATTGTTTGTAGACTAAAATTAACACAATTGGTTTGACGAAATTTTTAGGTTTGGAAAAGTATTTTTACTAAATTATCTGATTAAACTTTAAACTTATGAACACAAACAATTTTTTTTTCGTAACCTCAGCCAATACAAAGACTAACAAACAAGTGAAAGAAGTTCGGAAACAAAACGACTTCCCACTTCGGAAGCGAAGTGTGAAATGTGGACTGCATTACAAGTAATTCGGTTCGTGACTGGCGTCTATCGGATTGCAGAATTTGCAGATGCATGGTTAATAGAGTGGGGAACACACTGGGGGTTTGGACTTAACTTGCTTGAGTGCGTTCATGGTTTAACTTTGAGGAGAAAGGAAACACTCGCGGTCGAATCATGATTGGAAAACCGGATGGTGCATTTGGTAGTGACCCTGCCTCATACGCCAAAGGTCGTGGGTTCGATCCCCACCCTGGACAAACATTCGTGTGACGAATACTTGTGTTTGTTCAGTGTCTGGGTGCTATGTATTTAAGAATTATATTTGTGATCCTCTGATATCTGATATATGTAACACAAATGCTTAAGCTACTTAGTGCGGAGTCAGGTCAATGTACGAGATGTTGTGTGCATTTACTATTTTTTATGTAACAAATATCAGACAACAGAGGAAACACAAATATATTACTTAAATACATATATAACCCAAAGTCCCAGACAATGAATAAACACAAGTGTTTCATCACTCGAATGTTTGTCAGGGTGGGGATCGAACCCACGACTTTTGGTGTTTGAGGCAGGATCTCTACCAAATGCGCCATTCGGCCAGTCACATGTCATTATATAAGTACAGTGTCTTGTTGAAATTAATTGTAATCTATACATATAATAAAAATGTAAAAAAGCTGTGTCTGTACATTGAAGATATTTATCCCAAAACAACTTAGGACGACTAAAAAACAGTAACAGAACATGAATCAATGATTTTTAAAATTTTTGTCTGTCTGTTTGTCTGTTTGTCTGTTTGTCTGTTTGTCTGTTTGTTCGCGCTAATCTCGGAAACTACTCAAGCAATTCGAATGAAACTTTTTTTATTGTATAGCTGTAATATCAGGGCAACTTATAGGGTATATTTTATTTGGAAGACCAGGTTACTTGATGTAGAACCACAACAGCCCAGCTAAACTATAAGAGGTAGGTCAATGGCACCTTAACAAAAGTTGTTCAGATTGATGAGCAGTTTATGATGCCATGAAAAAAATCAAAGATCATGGAACATCTGGTTTGGACCTCTAAGAGCCCAGCTACACTATAACAAATATGGAATGAAATGGAATGGAAAATTGTCAAATGTGATGAGCATTTTTGGATGAGATCCTATAAGGAAGGATATTCCGAACTTAAACCCCTAATGGAGCGAAAAGGGGGTTCAAAGTTTGTTCATGGGACAACGTGATTCCTTGGCCCAATTTACTCCAACTTTTGCATAACATTCTTTAGAATACTTACATCCCCTAATGGATACTATTTAGATAATCATCTTTAAGTCAAGAGTCCTAAAGTTCACGCAAACGAAGTTGCGGGCGGCCACTAGTTTGTTAAATAAGTATGTGTTATTCCTCTAGTATAAAATATTTGTAACACTAGGTAAGTGCTTATGCCACTAAGTACGAAATCAAATTAGATTTCCTGTAACACTATCACTCTTGTTTGCCTGCTTTATGTGGCGCAGCGGTTATGGGAATGTAAAGCATGCTAGCGTTGGTAAAGCCTCTACTGTGAGTCTCCTCAGTATATTGCAAGGAAACGTGCGATACTAAAACAAGATACTAAACAACAAATTACTTGACGCTTAACACAGAGATGGCGAACGAGGCCCTAAGATTTACAATTTTTTGATTGTCACCAAAACCTTTTGTTAATATTTTTGTAAAAGTAAGTTACTAATTAGGTATATCAGCCTATACAAGGTGTATCTGTTTACATTTACAACCCTTTAACTATGAAAGGTTGTATTATTTTTATGAGAATTTCTTAAAGTCACTAAATGTTATACAGAGTGATTGATAGAAGACGTGGTAAAAGGGATGTAAATGTTTACAGATACACCCGGTATACGGTACACTACAGGGTAAAAGCTTCAAATGCTTCAATCATAGAAATCAAGTCATCGCTAGTAGTTATGTTATTAGACTTAATCGTTAATAATGATTTGTAATTAATATATTTTTTTTAGTAAGTCTATAGAGTCCCACAGCTGGGCAAAGGCCTCCCCCAAGTTCCATAGATCCCTGTCCAACGCCCTTTTATTGCCAATTATCATGGACATACGTATAGAAATCGTCACACCATCTTTTTCTGGGCCTGCCGCGTAGACGATGTCCATCGACCGGCCGCCTTTGGGTGACGATTTTTGTCCATCTTTCGAGGCCGATTCTGCACAGATTAATAATTTATTTAATTTAAATTTAGTTTAGACAGTTGTTTTGTTTTACGAATTTCACCAAGTAAAAAGAGAGGGAGAATTTAAAAAAATGTTTTAACGCAAATAAAAAAAATAAGAAAGAAGATGAAACATACCCTCGAGACCTTGTGCTCCTTCACGCATTGCTCGATGCATTTCTTAAAACTGTTAAAAAGAAATAATGATTTTTCAAATAGAAATTAAAATTTGACGGTATCTTCCAAAAACCTGTGTCCAGTTTAACTGTCAATCTTCAAATTGCCGCCCTTTTTCCGTTTAGTTAGAGATCACGTCTAAACTCATTCTGCTTTTCTAGTACACACTTTTTGCACTGATATTAAAAACCTATTCATCGATTGCTCCAAATATCACAAATTATTTTCATTAAATTTCTCAGAGGACATGCTTTTCATTAAATTGAATAGATACTAAAATACAGAGGTATTCACTTTTGCTATCAATAAACACTATCATTGTTACAGTTGCAGTTATCTGCAAACATTTCCCTGTATTTCATTTCCACCAATGACAAAGGCATCAGACCGCCCGCCAATCTAATTCTACTAAATCGAATATCACTCACAATTTGTCCATCAAGCCTGCAATCAAATTTGCAATACATACTACCACCTAAACAATGGAAAATCACCCTTCTCACCTTGTAAGAAGGTGTTCCTGCCCGCACTTAATGTGTGTCTTGACGCCACACGTCAAACCAGCGAAGGTGGTAGTTCGAAAATGCTTGTATTTGAAGCTAACTGCAGACAGGTACCAGCTGTAGTTCTGTACGTCTATGTTGATGCATGACTGCAACGCTCACGTGTTAAATAAAGATATAAAGGCGGAATAGGCTGCGCTTTCAAGGTGAATCTGGTGGTAAAACCGTGTAAATGGTTTCATTATTGGAAGAACGAGTTTCATTTTATAGGTGATTGAATTGAATTTATGTTCAGTTTTAGCCATGGTCGTTCAAAAGACTCGAACGCAAACATCAATTTATAGTGAGGCCCCGTTAGTGCAATGTATAGTTGCAACATCGACGATGTTTCCCCTTTCCTATAGTATTATTTACGCGCCAACGTTAAGCAAAGCACCAAAGCGCTCTAATGCAGTAAAGGGGCCTCACTCATAAGGTGAGACCCCATTAGTGCGTTGTTTTATTTAAATTTTTGTATACGAAAAGTCAACGCAACACAGTGCCACGCACTAATGAGTCCTCACATAATATGATTGTATTATCAAAAAAAAATTAAATTGTTTAAATAAACCATATTTGTTTAATCTTTTTAAAATGGAGACGGTAGATCCACAGACATGTTTTTAGAGTAGCGCAGCATAAATTATTATACAAAATAAATTTTGTAGCAGACATTTTTGAATCAAGTTATAACCCAAATATTTTATGTTTATTGTACTTTATTAATTTTCTTTATATAAATGATTGTCATGATATTTAGCCACGACCTTTAAAATACCAGGACACGATCTCGAATCCAAAGCAGTGATCAAAATTTAGCGCCAAAAATATTGGAAACACACCATAAGATTTGCAATTAAATAAAATCCTTTTCAACTTGCCTATCTTATAAATCAAGAAAAAGTTTGGTTATAAAGCAATAATATATCTTATCCTTAAAAAAGAAAAAACTAAACTTTTAAAAGAATCGTTAAATTTGCTATATTTGAGAAACATTGTTAACATACACACTGGCACTTCGATTGCTGCTACAAAATTTGCTGTAAGATAAAAAATTAAACAATGATAAATTAAATACAGGTACTTGTCTGTCACATGTTGAGCTCAAACCTCTTAAAAATAAAAAAAAATCTAAATAGATAAAAAATTAACTTAAAAAAATTGCCATATTAAGATCTCGCAAACAAGCCTCGCGCCAAAATAAATTCACGTCAATGTTTTACAAGAACCGATAAAACCTAAGTAATAAAACCTATAAATCCTCCTCCATGCTTGGCCGTTACGTCACGTTTGGCAGATTAAAGACATGCCACCTAGCGACCTCATAGGAAATTAATCTTTTATTTTTAGACCCGACACTTGCGGTGCTGAAGTATTATTCTGATGAGAATTACTTACGAGAAGTAAGTTAGACAACAGAAGGGAAGTGAGTAAGTATCAGCCTACAGGCTTTGCTCTACAGTGGGACAGTATATAGGCTGGTACTTGCCTTCATCATAGAAATAAAGTTATCACCACCAAGATGGGATTAGGCTTAATCACCACGCTTACCTCATTGGTGATCTCAAACCCGAGCTATGTTTGAAAAATTCGAAACATACTTTTGCTCAACCCGGGAATTGAATACGTGACCTCATCAAGATCACGGCCCGGTATTACAGAAGGGAACTGGTACAGACGGGAAATAGACAAGTAATAATATAAAGAGAACACAAATAAAAATCTGAATAGCGTCACAAACAGCAAAGATACGTTAGTTTTCGTATATAAATAAAAAGATATTGTTTTAGGATCGACGGCTGGACCAGCCTCCTTTTATATTGTTTATGTTTTCATGTTTTTTACTATTTTGATATTATTATTGTTTTGTTTTCCGTCTTGTCTAGGCATGCCTCGCTGAATAAAAGTGTTTTGAAGAAAGTATAATTAGTTTTGCCATTAAATACCAGTTTTATTAGCACCATCAGCAAAAACCCTGCAGTCCAATCCAACGTCAATAGATTACTTAATGTATTAAAGCTTAAAATGAATATAATTATTATTTGTATATCCACTATAATCTGTACATCTTCATGGCAAGAGTGGACAGGCATCTTCTAGGCAAACGCGAGTCATCCTAGACCTCATCGTCATTTTCCATTTGGTGCGATTGTGGTCAAGCGTTGGCCTAAAAATGCTAATATGGTCATTAAAAATAAGAACATGAAATTTAAAAATATTGTTTTAAGTTAATGAATAAAATAAACTTAAAAATAAAAAATATCCGCTTCTGAATGGACATAGAATACATAACTTTTGGAATTCGACACTCAAAGAGAATAAATGCTTAGAACGATGAAGTCTTTGCGAGAAGCCTACGAAACTCTCAATCAACTTCAACATTTCTGTACAGACTTGGGCTGACTTTTGAAGCCAATAAAACATCATGTACCTACCTACCTACATTGAGTTGAGCATAAAACGTTTATGACGTTATTGCTAAAATATGTATAATAAGTTTTTTTTTAGTATCTCAATCATTGATAATGAATAATTCATCGAAAAGTGAAGAAATAAGATGAAAACAGCTAAACTCGGCCTTTACACACATACTATTTAATTGTAACTTTAATATCTGACGATTTATATTCAAATTATACTAAGATTTAATTATTCATTAAAAACATAATTATTATACATCATTAGGGAGATTAAGTGTACCTACTAAGATTAATTATACTTATTCATCACAAAAATAATTATTATACATTCGGGGCAGTGGGATCATAAGCTTTAAGTAAAATATTAAAATATTAAAAAATGAACATATTGCATTTTTAAGTGGCGTGCCCGTACTTTGTTTCGGAACTGCACTAATAGATGAAGCTGCGTGTCATTTCCATCGCCCAAGTGTTTTGCCGCTTCGGTTTTGATATAAGCCGTGACGTTAATTATGCGATAAACCTCATAGAGTAGGTAGATTTTTAAAACAAATAATTTACATTTTTCCAAATTCTGGTAAAAACTAAGATCGTAAGAATCAGAATAACCCGGCAAAGAGAATGGCGCGAACTTGTTCGTGTGTACCCGCAATAATGTGTGGCGGCCATATTTCAAAATGGCGTCGGGTTCGATTTTTAAAAAGACCATTACCTAGCATTTGGGATTGTTTTCGATGCTGATTTATTCTGTTGACGTTTTTATCGGTGCATTTCGAAATTCGAATAGGTTTCAAATATTTCATCTTTTTTTTCCGGTTGATAGTTAAGTTTATGGAAGTGAAATGATAGAGATATTTATTTTATGCTCTTTTTATTTTAGTGATGTGCTTATGCATTAATGGTTTTCCTAATTTAAGTAATATGTTGATTGCTTACAAATGTATAGAGTGAAGTAGATTGAAACTAAATGACGTGTGAGACAAAAGTACGTTAGCTGGTTCTAGCTAGATTTCAAGAAAAAACATTTTTAAGAAGGTAAATCAGATGTTTTCACAAACATTGATCTGACCTCAAAGTTAGTAGCTTATATTTGTAAGCAGAAGCTTAGCATTGTAAGCAGAATTTGGAATATTTCGACTTTTTTTATCAACAATTTCTTAAAAACGTACTCTACCTATTCGTATCCATAATAATGTACTTCTAGATATTGAAAACCGAGGCCTTTCTTGATTCAAATACATCCCAACTTATACTCACAATCTTCAACTTCTTTTATTTTTATTGCATGTGTTTTATTTAAGAAAACGAACCTCTGAAGAAACATTGACTCTAGACAGAATGTCTCATTCCTTGGAACATAGAACATGCTCTGGTGTGGAACGCTACATGCGTTGACACTCTGGCGTTTTTCCGTCTTCCCGGGACTACGAAGAGCACCGAAGTCGTGGCTGATGCGGCAGAGAGACTGAAAGCTGCGAAGTATATGCATAAAGGTATCCAGCACTCACCACTTCGTAGGTTTCGGTCTCAAGACACTGGGCTCGTGGGGTCCCGATGCTTTCTTCTCCCGATCTCTTTCTTCCGAGACTTAGCTAAGCTCTTAGTTGAAGGCACGGGAGACCCAAAATTGTGGCCAAAATCCGGAAACTACTTTTTTCTGCGAATTCCTATCGCTATCTACTAAGGTAATGCTGCCAGCATTTCAGCGACATTATCACAGAGGCCTACTCTGTTTTAATTTTACTTTTAAATCATCAGCTGTTATTGTTATTCCTTTAGTCTTATTTTTGCAATAAAGTTGATTTCTTTACTCACCACATTTTTTGTTCGTCTCCGCCATTTTAACAATTTTCCACACAAAATTCACACTTTTAGCTATTTCATGTTGGCGTCAGTTCGCGTTTCACGGTACTGAGATAGTCGGCGCCTAAGAATGCAATTATGGACTAACCGATGACTTAACTCGTTCTTTTGTAGTTAGCACTTTCTTCGAGTAGAAAGATTTAGGCGGATTTCCGTTAATTGTGACGTAAATTAATATTGGTTTATCTTTTTCTACTCATTTTATACTAAAAATGTGATAATTTTAAATTTTCTTTTCCATGGGAGAGCTTCAACATGAATGGACTAGCTCGATTTGACCGATACCACGGCTTCACAGAAAACCGACCTCACGCAGCGCCTGAGCTGTGTTTCGTCGAGTGAGTGTGGGTACTGGAGGACGAATTGGGGATAAAGGGGATCAAAGGTTGGCAGCGCACTTGTGACTCTACTGGTGTTGCTGAGCGGCGGCAATCGCTTACCACCAGGTGATCTGTTTGCTCGTCTGTCATCTATCACATAGAAAAAACACATATTTTTTAATCAAATCAAGTTGTGTTTACAGAGTAAGTGACCTTTTAACTTTTTTCATTATTAGAAATGAGATGTGAGTGGGGCGTGGGCGGTTTCGAATTCTCCAGTTTTGAAAACCTTCTGAAAATCATATTAATACTGAAAATGTTTATTTAGACAAATCAAAGAGGACTGTGGTTTCAAATTAAATGATATGGGTATAAAAGGCTATAAGTTTGCTTTCATCTTTTTATATACCCTACCATTTTTATGGCAATATTTCTGGCTAAGTAAAACCGGTTGGTCCCACTAAGAAATTCACTAAAAATATATTAATCTCATACCTACACTATATTTCGTGAAAAATGCCTACCGTGCATAGTGGAGATGTAAAAGAAAACTAGAAAAGAAGTGGGGAAAAAATGCGACAAATTTCAAAAATTGTAGAACAATTTTATTGTTATTCAGAATGGTTCGTAGAGAGGGATGTATGTATGTATACTCTGTCAATAAAGTCATGATATAGGAACTATTACGGAGTTCCATAGTATTACCACAAAATAATTACACACAGAAGTTAGACTCAGCCTGATTTTAAATTTAGAAGAGTTCGTTCACATATGCTAGGGTTGTTGCCCGGCATGAGTACATAAGCGCGCGGCCTCTACCACAGACCTCGACAGTTTGACAATCTTATGTCATAGGCTAGGATTAATGTGGTCGAAAAGGCGTATTTCCCCGTTAGTGCGCATGCGTGAGTACATGAGACGTTTTTAGCTCTTAGTGGGCAGCCTCCTTTCTGTGTGTAATTATTGTGTGGTATTACAACCAATAGGGCTACCATACCACTATGACGTAAGCGGCGGTGGCACTATCAATTAATTTCATGACTTCTTGATGCATTATAAATGTTCACAGATACATTGTGTTTGATAAATGAAAATATATTCTTTGTTCTGTTGCAGTCGCGTTAACTTTAGTATAGTATATTTGGGTTTCATTGCAGTTTTTGCAATGCATGCACGTCTCGCACGTCTTGCAATACTGACAACCTGGTCAACACGACACGAAAGCAAGATTGCTTTTTATTGCAACTGAAGAAGCTTATGCTTGGTGTACACCGCAGCAAATATTTTTACACAAAGTTAACACATAACACTGTAATAATTGATAATTTAATAGGAAAACTGTACATTACAAATATTATGGTGTACTTACCTACAATAGGCATGACGAATTATTTTAATTTTTTTATGCCATTGTAAGATTCCTCAATCACAAAAACATTGTTAAAATTTTTACTTTGATTTCTTAAAAACGCTCCATATAAAAATGCTACATAGCCGTGACGTCACCGCTATGTATTTTCTACGCATGACGTATAATTTTTGTATGATAACTATGTCAAAGGTTGCGTTTAGACAACAACTTTCTTTGCATATTGATTTTGATTGCATAGCCAATCAAAGTTAAAGTAACATTTATTAAGAAATATATATTTATATAATAACCGAATTTTTGGATAATTTAACACTTTAAAATTGACTTTGAACCTCAAAATTTCGATGATCATAATAGACAACACGAAATATTTAACTAGCACAGATTTATTTTCGGTTTCAAATCTGTCATAACATCAATCAATTTCATAAAATTTTAGGACCAATCGTCACGCCTATTTCAGCGATCTAGAAAAGCTACTAGAAAACCGTTAGTCAAAGAACATTTAAAAGTCGTAAAAACGATATCGATAGATATTTTTACACTACTATTGATTGTGACCGAGAATTCCCGAGGATTTTCAAGGAAATTGGCAATTCTTATTACCAATAGTGGATTTATAAATGCGAATGTCAAGTTATTACTCCACTTTCTCTGGATTGTCTCCTCACTCACTTGGTGAAACAAAGCGCAGGCGCCAGTCTACGAGGCCGTGGTAATTCATGCCAAAACGTAGCTTTTCACAGTCAAATATTGCAATTAAACATATCATCATCATCATCATTTGCCTGCCCTATTCCCAGGTTATCTGGGGTCGGCGCAGTATGTTTTCTTCTTCCATTCGTCCCTCTCCTTGTTTAAGTAATAAATTTTTAAGACACCACAGAAATTCATATCTAACTAATATCAATTTACCTGCTTCATCTGAAAGTTCATTGACTTACGTGTTAGTGTATCATATCGTATCTATATCGCATGCTCTATCTAAAGCAATAAGTGTTTGTTTAGCTGTAAATGTTCGCAGGATCGGCTTTCTGTGTCTTATCATTCACAATTGGTCCGTCTGCTCGTCTTATTACCACCTTGTACAAATGTACACCCGCCCTTACTCTTCGCAGTCAAATGTCAACATGTCCGATGACACGAAGGTCCCAACTTTATTCATTTGGTCCTTACGTGCAGTCGTGCAGACGTGAGAATTACATAGTTCAGATACATTTGGAGTCACCGGTACAGTATACGGTTAGATACTTTGGAAATGGTTTACTTTTAGAACAGTCACTATTTGCGGTATCATTACTAATGATACTAATGAACACGCATTTCAATGTTTAACCCTAGACCACAAAATACTTAATAGTACAAGTACAGAAAGCCCACTCCTAAAAACCGTTTATAGAAATAAAGACTTAGGCTACCATAACATAAAGTTGAAATTCCGACCGCCCAGCGTTCAACACCTACAATTATTCATACCTAGATGTGTGTTCTGTTTCTATCGCGAACAACTGTCGCGCATGCGTCGCCGCTCGCTCGAGATTTTCTACTAATTGGCCCCTCCGGAGGGGCCACCGCATGTACTTGCAAGTTCGATACCTACACGGGGAGTGGAATAGGCCTGCCTAGACGTAAAAACGACGGCGTGTTATAAGTTTCACGTGTCCATCTGTCTGCCTGAGTGTCTGTCTGAAGCTTATCGTTGCTCCCGAACAGATAAACCAATACGATTTTTTTATAGTTATAATAGTAGGGAGTATTTTTAGCTAGGTTAGATGGCCGCCTTTTAAAATGGTTCCCACCTCAAACTGATGATTTTCATAATTTTCACTTATTAATTCCCGTAACTTACTTTGATCTTCGATACATAGGTAAAAGGCTTGAATAGTAGAATGCATACATTATGAAAACTTGTCGGGGGTTTTAATAAATTTTCAATTTTGTTTTTTTTTTAGCTACATCTTGTGTCTTGCGCCGGAGCAGCAAACTGCGCTGTTATGCATTCATCAAACTAATTGACAAGATAAGCAGAAGGAATTTGGGGGGTAAGTCTTAACGTGTTTGATATTTGACTTGGGTTTTGAAGCAACGTCTGGTTAAAATACCCGGAAAAATAAAAAGTAAATTAATAATAAAATTAATGGCTACTCTCATTAACAGAAGCAAAATAATTAACTTGCATCGATTTTCCTATGGGAATAAAATGTTTTCCCGCGGTAAAATAAAGCATTTTATATTAATTCAGAGTATCAGCCAATTCCATATAAAATTTTATTAAATGCTCAAAATAATTTACTTTCATCGGGTTTTCCAGGAGAGTTAGATATTTTCCCGCAGTAAAAGTAGCCCTTGTTAATCCAGAGTGTCAGCTAACTTCATACCATATTTTATTAAATCCATTCAAGATAATTTACTTTCGTCCATATTTCTATGGGAAGATATTCCTATAGTAAAGTGTAGCCTATATGTAAATCCATTATATCAGCTAACTTCATACTAAATTATAGCATAGCTGTGAAGCCTTGGCAATATTTTTATAGTTTATTTTCAAAGAACCTTTTACTGGCTAATAAAGCTTCATGTGAGCGAATCTGCGATCGTTAGTCGTTTACAACTAGTCTACAATAATTATGTACATTTGACAGGTACAGTCAGCGTATAAAGTTACATCTAAGATGTCCAATTAGTGATATTATATATCTTCTATACTATTTATAAAGAGATAACTTCTATAGACAACGACAAGGCTTATAGGTAAACCGAAAACACAAAACGCTTGCGCGATGTAATTGGACACAGCGCGATCTAATGGCTCGTTTATGAATTAAGGCCCCGAAACGAAGTGAGGGCGGGCCACTAGTATATCATATTTAAACTTTATTGCACAAAACTTCGTACAATAGGTGAACTTAATGAAAAGAGGCAATCGCGGTATGAAAAATTATCAACATAACCAACACAGCCAAATTTAACAGAATACACCGTGGTCAAAAATATTGGAGCTTTACGTCAATCAATGTTTCTTTCCTAATAATGGTTTGAATGTACCAAATCGATTGTTCCGATATTTTGGACCATTGTGAATGCTTTGTTAAATTTGGCTATGCTGGTTGTTTTGATATTACACCAGCATACCAATTATGCTGAGTATTTGAAAGTATTGGATGTGTTTTTATTTTAGTAATTTAATTTGGTGGCAGACAAGTAGACGGATTACCTGATGGTAAGCGATTGCCGCTGCCCATAGACACCTGCACTACTAGTAGAGTCACTATTACGCTGCCTACCATTAAACCATTTTCCCCCAATTGGGCCTCCAGAGCCCTCACTAACTAGACGAAACTTAGCGCAGGCGCTGCATCACGCCAGTCTTCTGTGAGTCTGGTATCACTCCGGTCGAGCCTGCCCATTTATGCCGAAGCGTGGCTCTCCCACGGTAGATGGTATATGATGTTGACAGTACCTTTTTCCTCGAACAGCTTATTTACTTTACCACCCCAAGTATGACTAAGTGAGGAAAAACATTTTGCCTATTCATCGAACAAGTATCAAGACTACTAGACTCCATTTAGTAGTAAACCTGATGTGTAAGGTCGAAAACACGATACGCGAAATGCAACCTCATCGCAAGGTCATTAGACACATGTTCTTACAGAATTACAACCTGCTTAATAGGTTTATGATCTTTATACCTAGTTGTTTGTTAATCATAAACAGGCATGCAGTATTTTATTAAGTTTTTTTTATGTGATAGGTAGCAAACGAGCAGGCGGATCACCTGATGGCAAGCAATTGTCGCCGCCCATGGACACTTGCAACACCAGTGGAGTTACACGTGCGCTCCCTGGGTGGGCCTCCGGTACCCTCATTCACTCGGCGAAACACAGCACAGGGGCTGCTTCAGGCCGGTTTGCTGTGCACTACTTTTAGTGAACGAAAACGTTAGAGGAAATCTACATACATTAACGTAATGGTAAATAAATTGAGCGATCCAACCGATATTTGGCTACGGCGGCCAATCATACCGGTCCGCCACGTATGCAGGATATGTTATACTGCTCAAGTGTGAGCGGAAACACAGGTGCACTCACAGTTCCTTTACTCTCTTAATACAATGGGACCCCAGTGTGACACGACTGAAGATAGATTGAGCGCAGGATCAACTTAACGTGCTTTCCGAGACATCGGGTACAAGACCGCCAACTTAAAGACTTTGGGGTGACCCTAAGATTTTTTGAACAGAATAACTCAAATTTCAACTAATAGGTTTTGTAGGATGTATCAACATCTATAATAATAATTATGTAGTTTGTATCTAAAACACAAAACATTTATCATACGTACGGTAAACAAAATCTTCCAAAATCTAATTAAGTTACTCAGAATAACAGACCCAGTCAAAGGTCAACTTATCCCGTGAAAGTAAATATACAAATAGGTGGATCCAGATGGATCTGAATGTCCATAGGCTATTTTCCTGGAGTAAAGAAGATATATGATAACATGAAAAACTAAGCTTACCTTCTATATTCCTTCCTAAGTCCGGTGACAACAGAAGCAATCTCTTGTCGAAGCCTGTTCCTTTTTCTTTCTTCTCTTTTTTGTGTAGTTTCAACGCATCGTAGTCCAAGGTTTGGCTGATTGGAGTTTTATTATACACTAGGAATTTGGTCAACTGATCCATTTTTTTTTTCGTGAATTATGATTTTTTCACATTTTTGCTTTTTCCTTCATTTTATTAAACACTTTAGATGAAAAATAACTAGTTTTGAGTTTTTGTAATTTAGTTTTTTTGGATTATAGTCCAAGTCAAAGTACTTCTAAGTCAAAGTCAATTCGTCAAAGTAATTGTCTTTTTAAGTTATTAAAAACAATCAACAATCATAATTAAGGGCAAACAATTTAGATGAGATAAAAAAATATTGAATAGCGTGGAAACTAATCATTTTACAAATTAGACGAATACAATTAGTAAACTATAACGCAGCACAACAAATTGTTATTTTCATTTACAAAATTAACTTTAATTTTCAAACTGTTGAAATATGTGCGTGATGAAATAATTTTGCTCATTGCTGTTTTGCCACTAGAGTAAGAATATTCGAAAATACAGCGAAAAATACCTAATTATCATAAATTATATCACATTTAAAATACAAAAAACAAGGGAACTAATTATTTAAACCGGGGATTAAAACTATATTTATTCCGGAGAGTCCGCTGACTACAGGTTCTGTAATGCAGCCGAAACATCAAGCAGTAAGTAACACAAAATTCTTGTCTTGAGTAATTATAGTTAGAATGCTAACGCAAATGTTGCAGTTTAGTTTTAATTTAATTTAAAGTAAAGTCTTAAATACAGTATATAATACTTAAGATGTTCTGCACTATCAACGCAAGAAAACACTAAGTCAAAGTCTAATTGAATGAACCAACGTACCTGATACTAAAGTACACAAAGGCAAATGGTCGCAAAATGCACCAGAATAAACAGAATGCACAAAGGCCAGGTGCTGAGCCTCCAGACACAAGCGCCGAAATAATTCCGCCACAACACAGGGAAGTTCCTCGTACGCACCAACTTTTAAAGCATTTTTTAAAGTGCACCAACTCTGAAGCGCGTTAAAGTATTTTAATTTATAAAGTCTACAAATTTAATATTGATCCTAGTTGGAAACATAAAAATACATAAAACAAAACAAAATTCTCGACTACCATGAAACCATAAATGAACAGGAACTACATTTACTTACTTAACTGTTTTATTTTACTACCATTGTATTATAGTTTTTTTTAAATAAATCTACTTTCTTATCAAAAAAACATTTTTATGCGATTTCAGAGACTTTATTTTTGAATAATCAGTGGTTTAAATGAATTTTATAAACTTTCGTGTGCTAAGTAAAACCTTCATCGTAAACTCTATAAGTATAATCAAAGAAAACTTATTTTGCGAAGTTTGTTGTTCTTGATTTTACGCGTGTCTAAATTAGTGCACTTATTTTAATGGCCAATAACTATAATAAACGTTGGTGCGCTTATATATTGGTGCCCTTAAATAATGGTGCTTTTATATATTGGTGAGCTTAGTATATTGGTGCGCTTATATACTGGTGTGCTTTAACTTGGTGCGTTATAAAGAACAACACACACGACGATGTTTATGCAAAGAGCAATTTACATCGCGCCGATTGTTGAATGTTGGATCTTCGTGTGGGAATGGCTAATCTGGCGAACATTTGTGTATAATACGCTCACATGCAATAGGATTTATAGCGGAATAGAATGGAGTTTATGTACGGGAAGACGAATAAATCGATTTGGAATAGCAAAAATTTGATAGTTACCTAGTCCGGAAATAGTAGGTTTCGGATTTTTAAACTTTGGTTTAATAAAGCTTCAAATTAATATGAATTTAATATTGGAACAACGTTTTTGCAAAGCGGACTTTTCTTTAACACACGCAAAAAATCAATTTAACGCTTTCACTAAAACTAACTAAACGGTCTAATTGACTTAGATTAAAACAATGGTAATGCCTAACTTTTGTAAGATGTTTCGTGCAATAAAGTTTAAGTTTTAAACATATAAACAACAAAATCCAATGTATCGTTAATGCATGAGATAATACTACTCAATTATTATAAATAATTTAAGATTAATTTCATCAAACAAATAGAAACAGAACTGTAAAATAAGACAGCCATAACAAAGCCACAAGTTTTGGATTAAGAATTTCTTGTTAAGTAAATGTGTGTGAAGTGCTTAATCCTCAAATAGAAAACCATAATAATTCCACCACAATACGAGAAATACTATGTTAATCCCAATCCACATTGCGGCAATTGTTGGATCTTCGTGTGGGAATGGGGTATGGGAAAAAAAACCAAACATGTCCTAAATCGAAAACCATTTCGAGGCATTTGTCTTTCATACCATATTTTATTGCTTTTCATATTTAAAAGCATAAGATCAATGATATTTTCAATAAAATCGCGTTTGACCTTCATCTGACCCAAGGTCAGCAGAATTTTCAGTCATACTACACTAACAAGATAAAATAAATGCGACATCTACTGTGATTGACACTTAGTCTATCGGAAGAACCAACAATTGGCGCTAGTTGTAATACAATAAAACCTTACCAACCAGTTGACATTTATTTGAAAGGTGATATAAAATTGATTAGAGATACCTCTCTGTTTTTTGTTTTGCCGGAATGTTGTCAGACAGTGATGTAAAATTCCCCCGATTAAAAGGGATTTTGCCCACAAGTAACATTTTACATATAATTTATTTGCCACGATTTGGGGAAAAAGGCACGTGGTAACACTATTAATATGGTGTAGCGCGCTTGTGACGTCACAAATACGCTTGAATTTAAAATGTTTAAAAATTAATTAAAACATAACTACTGTCTTGATTACAAAAATATTCAAATTGATTACTTGAAATAGTAAAAGGTATTGAAATAAAATATAAAAAAGATACCTAAAAATTAGTTCCCATACCCCATTGCTAATCTGTTGAAAATTCAACGCACGTCTGACAGTCAAATAGAGAATTAGGCGAAATTTCCCGTGGTTTTGTTATGCATATTTATGTGGCTTGAAATGATTGGGCCAGCTCAACCAGAATGATACCACGGCCTCACAGAAAACAAAATTAAAGAAAAGCAGCGCCCAGCGAGGCTCTGCGAGGCGCCCTCTATTACCTATTGCTAAAAGTGGCCGTTTTTAGCAATAATGAGCAATATTGTTCCTTGTCACGTGTGAAAAATATTGTATTGCATCTCGAAAAATTCAATTTACTTGCATCTAAGTTTGTAGAGTTTTACTTTCTTAGAAAATATCATAATATTGTTGCCACAATCAGTGTAAATAGGTTGGCGGCGCTAATTTCGTCTATATAGCCTTTTAAAGCGATTTCTACCAAACAACCGTTGGGTAAAGGACATTTGTTAAAGAGGGGTAGGCGGTACAATATTTAAGAAAGGGAAATATGAGTACTCTTTTGAATATTCTGTGCTTTTAATATGTTTTTTCACAGGTCAATTTCCTTTCCTAACAAAGAGATTTACATTACATGAAGCGTAAAAATGCTAAGTAGGTATATGAATACAATTGTGAACAAGTACAAGTCCAGTTTATTTGCACAAAGTGTTTAGTTGTATTTTTGATAGTGTCTTTTTCGCTACAATGAATTTCGATGGCGTATCCCAGCTTCTGTATTTAAATAAAACACTTTGAGTGTGGCTTTATACTCAAAGATAAAACAATTAAAATTAAGGAACATAATGTACAGCGAACGTTTTACATTAAAGCCGTTTTTAACTTTTTAACTTCGCATTATGCATATTCAATGTTACGCAAAGATACAGAATGTACATTTATGAATTTATTAATGAATTATTTTAGGTACTTTTATTGCACACGACACTATAAATAGTTTTTCTAATTAAACATAATAATAATTGCATAGAAGAAGATTGATTACACAATATCGTACATCTACTCAAAATAAATAAATGTCAAAAAAGTTTTTAAAATTTGTTACCTTATTGTCTCATCTATTGAGTCAAAAATGCCTAGAGTAATTGACACTCACGTCTTTTAAAAACCAGATGTAAGAAATTTTAAGTATTTAAAGTTTATTATTTGTATTTAGGTATTGTTATACACGTGTGTAGTTAATATTTATATTAACGAAAACGCAGACCGATTGCGCGTTCCCGTTTGTCTACTGGAGACAAACGGACATCATTATGAGGCAATCAGAATTGTCCTACTTTTTAGTGATTTTTATAATCTTATTTGACCTGACTAATACATCTAAGTCCTACACAATGTGAGATATCACTAAACCTCATGTATGAAGAAAGCCTATTAAGAACTGTTTCATACAAACTGTATCAAACAGGTAGGTGGTGGATCTAGAATGCATGCAACGTACGCTTATCGTGCATGGGGGCTTTTGACAGTGATGGTCATTTAGTGGGAAAAAATATCTTGATGCTACATTTTTCAAGAAATCTAAAATGATGGAAAGTGATATTTTCTTCCTGCTAATACGAGAGTTTTGTGACAGAATTTAGACGTTTTGTTAATAATTTATTTATACGTATTCTATGAAATTGTAATAAAAGATCGCGATTACAGATAAAAGTAAGTCGCCAGATTAATAAGAAAATACTAAAATCATTATTGCTATATTACGCTTAATTGACATAGATCCTGGGAAAAGAAAACATGGCGTAAATCATTTATTAATTTGATTCTTGATAACAATTTTACTATCATTTACGCAGAGTACAATTCCTTAATTGTATGTGTGTAAAGTGTCAATTCCAATAAGACCACCTACAGTTGTAGCCAATTTAATTGCAACCTTAATGAGAACCGACGCGTTTATTTTAAGATGTTTCGGGCTCATGGATTAAAAGAAATAGATTATTCACCTACATAGGGCCGGGTCCAGTTTTATAAAAGATCTACTTGCGTTTTTGTAAAAATACCAGGCAAGTTCAAGCCTTTATGTGAAATGTGTAGTATTTACATTTTACAGTATATATCACATTCATAGTTTAATAAAGATAGTAACAAGAATTTGAAATGAAATGCCGTTGCCTCTCTTTTTGCTTGCAAACTAAAGTCAGCTATTCTGCAGTGCCATATATTGTTAAAAAAAAAACTGAAAATATTTCCTGTATCGAGTTTGCTTACGTCGACTATACCGTTTAAAATTAGAATGATTTGTAATTGGTTCGTACCATGAAGTATGCCGAGCCTTCGTTCTCGTACACGGACACAAGTATACGCGACGTGGCAATGTTGGCCGTATAATTGCTAAAGTTTAGAGTGATTAGCATTACCAACATAGTTAAGACAATAGTGAGTAAATCCACTTATGGATGGGGAAGTTCAATCTATGTTTGCTGGCATGTTGCGTAGGTGTTCACAGAATGTTTACTTATATAGATTAGCCTACAATCGTTTGTTGTAACATAAAGGACATAAATACACACTTAATGACAATAATGTCGTTTTTGTACTTAAGCGGGACACTAAAATAATAAAATTATTTATTATTTTGATAATTAACATAATGTACACTATGGCGAATAACTTCGAATTAAAAAAAAATTAACTACAAACTTTTTGTAAGTACTTGTTTTTTATGTGATAGGTGGCACGAGCAGACGGATCACCTGATGGTAAGCGATTGCCGCCGCCCATACTTACACCTATAGATAGATTGTTTTCGTTACACTCCTTGTCAGTACTCTAAAGTGTTCTTTGTTGTGTTGTTGTTGAGTAATTATTGGGTCGTTTTGAGTCGTTACTGTATTTTTATGTTCCGTTATAATGGGTTATCGAAAGAAAATTTGTTAGTCAATTTAACATAAAAGTAAATAAAACAGCCCTTAAGTCGATTTTGTACTTATGTCGTTGTTGTGTTTTAATTAATTATCGTTTTTGTGTCGTTATCGAACTGTTGTTGAGTCGTTATTATTATATTTGTTTGGTTGATGCAATATATTATCACTATCTGGTCGGTACCAAGTCATAATCTTAGGTCAGTTGATTAGTTAATTAATAGTGAACTGAGTTTTATATACTTCATAAGAACAATGTTTTACAACCAGTCGTTGTTTGAATCGTCGTTTTTTTTTGCAGTGTTAATTTTGCAAGTTTTAAAAAACAGTAACGTTTGCCATAGGCTCTTTTTGTTTATTTTTACAACGTTCGTTAGCTTTTAGCAGACCAATATTATTGAGGTTACAAACTAATGGTTCACAAAAGGTTTATTGAAAACAAGAGAGCCGCAGGCAAATGTTGACTATTTTATTAAAAAATTTCAACAATAAATAAAGGCGTTATGAAAATCGTTGGATTTGTTGAATCAAAATATTGTATTCAATCATACAAAATAGCAATATTTGCTGCGATGCTCTTGTTTCTTTAAACAGTACTTACCTTTTCTATTAAAACAATTCTCAGGAGAAGGCTCCTATAAAATATTATCTGAAAAAGAAAATCAACAAACGGAAAAGTATACTAAAATAACACGATGAAATCACAAAAGATATTTGTTTCACTAAAATATGATCTTGTAAAAATAACCTTTGGGATTAAATAGCATAATTTTTATTTTATTTGGAACAAAGGGAAACAGAAAACCATGTTGCTTTCAGAGAAATGATTAAAACACGATTCCAAGAACAGTTATCCACTATTTTTATTCAATAGTTGTACAGAAACGAAAACAAGACCCCAAAAATCTTAGAGTTGAAATGAAATGAAAATTCCAATCTCAGGACGAAAGTGTTTGTTAAGTGATCACCAGCTCTTTTAGTAAGAATTGATACGCATAAGATTCTTACGCGAAGCACGATCACACGCAACGCCATCTATTGACCAAATACTTAATTACAATTACGACGAACTCTTTTACTTCTAAAACAGAGGTTTTTCTTCGATTGTGGTCTTTAATCTAGTTTTTAATCCCCAACGGGGTGTTATACTTTTAACAACCCTCTTTGAACATACCTACGTCATACTTATGACAAGTCTGTCTGTGTGTGTTCCTGTCTGTGGCATCATAGGTTCCGAACGGATGAATCGACTTGCATTTTGTGTTTTTTTTTCTGTTAGAAAATTATAATGGTCGGGAGTGTTCTTAGCAAGATTAGACGGCTACCAGTGCAATTTTTTTTTTTTTTCATTTATTTCCTAAAAGTAAAAACTTACCTTCTTGCAAAGCCAATGCAGCAGCCAAGTCAGTTGCAGACACATCCGATTTTTTCGCCTCAACTACATTATCAACAACATCTTTCTCATGTTCAACAACATCATCAGTTGTTTTAATTTCCAAAACACTTTCTGACATTTTGTAAAATGGCAAACAAACGTTTCGTTTGACGATTAAAGAAAGAATGTGTGACCATTGTCTGGGATCGCGTGGATTCAGCGACCTTGTTTTTGGTAACTGTCGTATAGGGCTTATACAGGGTGTTTTGAGAAATATTTGCATCCTTATAACCTACGAGTATATTAATCACTGTACAAATATTACTTAAAAAAGATCTCTAATATGAATAAAAAATAAGTATCTGCCAAAATCTGTTACTATCAAAGGCTTCCAAAAATGGACATGGAGAAATATCTTATTATTGTATTGGATATGATTTGTGCCCACGAAAAATTGGCAGTGTATTTTCCTTTAGTTAGGCTCATTGTCCACGTAACCGCACGTCATACGCACGCTTTTGTCAATTGACAACTGGTGTCGTCCTCAACAACCTCCTCCCTTCACGCTAACCGTTATAAAAAGTGTGATGCGAAAATAAACGTAGAATAATTAATTATTTTTAAGCGCTGGCTATATTGGGAGTTTGGCAGAGGCCTTTGCCCAGCAGTAGAACCATTTGGGCCAGTTAAAAAGAAGAACTCCCTAGTTGGTAATATTTTGAAAGTGGCTCCATATTTTTTTGCTCGACTAATGCTTGAATACTGTGTCCACGAAGGGTAACATCGCGTCCAGCCGCTCGCCATGCGTTTTTCATGCGGTACACGTAGCAACATGGCAAAAGGTATTTTGTAATAGTCAGTTTACTTTTTTTCCATCGGAGAAGTCGGTCGAGTTGTGCGTGACATGTTGCCACAGATGTTGCTGCGCGCACCGTATGTCGAGTGGCTGACGCGACATGGTTGCTATGTGGACACAGATTAATATTTTCTACGCTTTTGCGTAGAAAAAATTAATCTGTTCAAGCATTTGTTTTGCAATCGTCAATGACAAAAGCGTGCGTATGACGTGCAGTTACGTGGACAATGGACTTTAGACTTCGTAAATGATTTTGTGTTACAAGACCTCGAACTTTCTCGTGTTAAGATATGTGGTGGAAATGGTAACTAATGCCGTTATAGGAATTATTCATGTCCGCTTAATGTAGATACCGCCTTTGGCTTACTGTGTGTGGGTGCAACGATCTTGGCTTCTGATATTAAAAACCTCCGTCTAGGTTCTAGTTATTCTCCTTATAGGTATGCAAGGGAATATAAGGATACCCACCGATAGCGTAGCAATAATTTTACGTAACTTGACCTGGTGCAGTTAGCAGTAGATATATCTGGACAATAATTTGACTTTACTTACCTATTATCTGAGCACGCAAGGTATCCAAAGGAATATATACACCTCGAGCGTCACAAAAATGTTTACATCAAGTGGTCCTTTTCACTAAGACGTTCAAGTTCAATTCATCATTTAGATGCTTGGCAATCTTCAACTGTGCGTTTCTTAAGAAACTTTCTGCCTCGAACTACAAAACTATGGAATGAACTGTCCACCAGCGATATTCCCGAATCGATACGACCTACAAACCTTCAAAAAGCGAGCGTATTCCTTCTTAAAAGGTCGGCAGCGCATTTGCGACTCCTCTGGTGTTGCGGGTGTCCATGGGCGGCGGTAATCACTTACCATCAGGTGATCCGTCTGTTCGTCTGCCCCCTATCTCATAAAAAAAATCGAATATTATCTTAGCATCTGACTGTGCTTTTTACCAAAACCATTGATGAATTTTGTGGTTGGTAAGTAGAAAATTGTATTAATATCGACTGTTAAGATATTTGTGACTCATTGAGCGCTCTTAAATAAATACTATACCTATAACAATCAACTATTTACATTTTGAAAGTTTAAACGTTAATCTTTCTTTACAAAAATGTTCAATTTATAGGCTCGGCCACGACCTGGGAGATTTGGTACTATTTCGATATCACGTCGTATTTTATTTCATAAGACTATACAAGGGGTCCCAAAACCTCTATCGGCGATGTTACCGGATAAACAATGTACCTATGTAGCCCGCATTCGTTCACATAAAGGGCGAGATAAACTCAACCCTTCTCTACGGTTGCGTCTAATTTAGTGAAAAGATAATGATCAAGGACACCTTGGTTTAAGCGATGAGCGTTAAAAGAAAAGTCCTAGTTAGCCCAGTAGATTTTAATATGAAATTCCCAAAGTGTAATGTGTTCACAGTAGGAGAGCTACGCTTCGGCATGAATGGGCCGGCTCGACCAGTGACGAGTAATACCCCATCCTCACAGAAAACCGGCGTGAAGCAGTGCATGCGCTATGTTTCGATGCGTGAGTGAGGGTACCGGAGGTCCAATCCAGGGGAAGGGGGTTAAAAGGTGAGCAGCGCACTTGTGACACCACAGCAACTGGCGTTGCTGGTGTCAATGGGCGGCGGTAATCGCTTGCCATCAGGTAATCCACGTTGGCGCTGCTTCACAGCTTCTGTGAAGCCGTGGTATCACTCTGATCGAGCCGGTCTATTCATGCCGAAGCGTGGCTCTCCCACGGTAATTGGTATTACTACAGGATGTATCTGTAAACATTTACATCCCTTTAACTAATTTGCCTTTAACGACGTGTTCTATCAACCCTTTAACGACGTGTTCTATCAACCATTCTGAACAACATTAAATGTTGTTCAGAATGGTTGATAGAACACGTCGTTTGTTCAACAACTTTTCTAAATTCTTCGAAAATCTTTTCGACTACCCATACAAAATGACCAAGTCACGTGACCGACTTTGTATGGAAAGATGAAATTTTTTTATGCGAATTTTCAATAGTCATAGAACAAAATGTTGTTCAGAATGGTTGGTAGAACACGGGATTAAAGGGATGTAAATGTTCACAGATACACCCTGTATACTCTGTGTCGTATCCTCTTATAACTTAGGCCAAAAGGCTAGGATCTACAAAGACGTAGTTAAAGCAGAGAGAGGCCACGTAATTGCCACCCTTAGTCTAAGATAGCGCCAAAAACACCGCAAATCTTTGCCCTCTAATATAAATAGCACCCGGAAATAATTTAGCCGATGTTTGAAGAAAATTGTCTCCGTCCGCATGTTGTATAACGATTTATTTAAGCACAAAATAATAAGAAACTGAACCCCGGCTGCCCAAATGATTAAACACATAGGTACGTAAGTGTAGATTCTATACATCCGCGCAACAAAATACAATACAAAATTACATCAGTATCTATAAAAATAATGTATCAGCCAATATACTGTCCCACTGCAGGGCAAATGCGTCCATCATAGAAATCAAGTCATCGCTACTATGATGGGATTAGGCTTAATCACCACCCTTGCCTTATGCGGATTGGTGATCATAAACCCGAGCTATGTTTGAAAAATTCGAAACATACTTTTTCTCGACCATCAGGTAATAGTTCAACATAAGGCAACTATAGAAAACGTGTATGGGAGAGACACGTTACAAAATACTGAATTATGACTTTGAATGGGCTAAATGCGTGTGAAAATCCGCTAGATGGCGTACTGTAGAACTGAGGTCCACCTACACGTTGATTGGTAGTTTTTGATGTGACATGTCAAAATGTCATTAAACAACCAATGACGTTAATACTTGAAGTTGGACATTACAAAGTGATTCACTAAACTCTGATTTTAAATGATGTCGAGTAAACTGACAGATGATAATGTGTCATCCCCATACATTATCACTCAATTTGACAGATGAAAAATGTCAAAATATAAAGAAACTTTACATTTGCATCTGTCAGTTTACTCCATAGTTCTTTTTTTGGTTTTAACTCTTAAGTGTCGTTTGTTGAAATATTTAGACTAATGTTCATTAGGACTGACATGTCCCTGTAGGTACTGCAAAATTCCTTGATTAAATAAAAGAAGAAAAAATATTACTTCTGTGTGGACTTAAACTGAACAAATAACTTTCTAATCTATTCAATTTCAGCTAGATCCAAATCTTTTGTCACTATTAATTTTGTGCCAACACCATTCGCATTAAGTCAGACAAGATTCAGAGGTTTATTGAACCGTATAATCTTTTCCATCTTCAAAGTTTATCTAGACGTGGTCTGGTTGTCTCCAAGCTAATTGGTCAAAGCAACCAAGTCTATCTTGGTGCTATCATAAAAACTATTAGAGTAAACCAAAAGGTTAAACTTTGTTTTTTTTTATCACTTCTTCCTTGGGTTCTGGTTTGTCATAAGAAAAACAATTGAAGTTTTTTCGAGTAAGAAGTAAAATGCTGTGCAAGGTAAAGAAATATCTAAAGAGCGATTTACACTTCAACTCAATAAGTACAGTACACGGCAAAAATTACTTTACTCGCTGATTTAGCACTAAACTCGCTACTGTACTTATTGAAGTCGCTTATCCGGAAGAATAACATCACAATTGCAATTTTTGCAAAATTGAGTTATTGATGTCATAGTATTCCTGATATACATGTTGATTCGGAGGAATAAACTCGCAATTGTATTGCCAATAGTTTCCACTAGATGGCGGAAGTGTTGTTGTTCGATTGACAAAAATTGTGTCTCTCTTGGAGCGAGAACCGCCGATATTCAGTTGCGCGGGGAGCCCACAAGGGAAGCCCAACTGAGTGCGCTCGAGCCTTGGAGCTATACTAACATAAAGGTCATTGTGATATTTAACTTATATCAGATTTTGGAGCAATAAGCGCACAACTACAATAGAAGAACCTCACATTTGTAGGTAATTTAATGTATTAAGTCATAAATATTGAAAAGTACATACTTCCTTTATAAATTAAATATTTTTACTTAAATTTAAACATGTACTTAATAGTTTAAACATAACAGCAGTACCATAAACTGTTTTAATTCGAAGCTATTGTACACGATACTTTTCGAAAACTTTAAACCCGTTTCCTGTAAAGTTGCGGAAATGCAAATGTGCGTTTTTTCTTCCGGATGAGCGAAGTGTAAATCGCTCTTAAGCCCGCCGCACTCAGAGCACGATCTTACTACGAAAGGGTTTTAATGATGCATTTTATCTGCTCCGAGCTATTTATCTCAAGTACATAATTAATAAAAAAAAACACTTTTGTGTGTGTTTCAAGTCAAATAGTCTAATTTCTCGAGTTCATATAGCCCCATTAAATAAATCTTAAAGCTACGTCTTAAATTTTTATTTTTTTTATTTGATAGTTAGCAGATGAGCAGGTGGATCACCTGATGGTAAGCAATTGCCGCCGCCCATGGACACCTGCAACACCAGTGGAGTCACAAGTGCGCTGCTAACCTTTTATCCCCTTTCCCCGATGGGCCTCCGGTACCCTCACTCACTCGGCGAAACACAGCACAGGAGCTGCTTCACGCCGGTTTTTTGTGAGGCAGTGGTATCACTCCGGTCGAGCCGGCCCATTCATGCCGAAGCATGGCTCTCCCACAGTTAAAATTACGTCATAGGCTTGAAAACAGTACCATCTTGCGATCAAAGCATATCAAAGAGTTTTGGCGTTGATGTATTTTATTTTGCTCCGACCCATTTACATAAAGTGTTTATTAATAACTAGTAGCCCGCCCTCACTTCGCTTCGGGACCGTAATTCAGAAATGAGCCAATAGATGGCGCTGTGTCCAATAACATCGCGCAAGCGTTTCGTGTTTTCGGTTTACCTATAAGCCTTGTCGTTGTCTATAGAAGTTATCTCTTTATAAATAGTATAGATATAAAGAACACTAAATAACTTTTGATTTCATTCTGCAGAAACCATTTAGCAACAGAAGTTTCCAGTATTAGTCAAATAAACTATTTCCCCGAGTTCATATAGCCCCACTAAATACATCTTCACACAATCTGACATCAAGGGAGACGTCGCGACGTTGCATAAAGCTACACAAATAACGTTGCAAAACTAATATCTGCTTTGAACAAACGTTAAGCGCCGAAACTGCGGGGATGCCTTCGGCGTGGCAGAGGAAATTGTAAAGTGGTTTGTGGTCTATACGCTTTGATATCTTCATATTACGCCGTGCCGGCAGAGTAGAATAGCACCTCCCCATATCATCCCATGGGTGTCGTACAAGGCGACTAAGGGAGTGTGAACATGGTACCATCAAACTTTCTTGTACCCTGTTCACCAAGTCCACAACATCCAAACATCGTGGAAACATCCAAACCCTCCTCCGGTCGTATCGGCTTCCGTTCCACTGGGTCCAGCAGGGGGCGGACGAGAGTGTGCACTTGCGTTTGCGCGTACGTTTGTGCACCTAAAAATATCCTGCGCACTTGACCGTTTTCGAATATGACCTTAGATCCTCAATGTTAGGTATGTGTACAAAAAGTGGTCGCCGTAGCCGAAATCGGCTGGGAAGGCATCATCATTACTAAAAATAACAGATGACACGACGAGACAGTGTTGATTTTACTATACGGGTGTATCTGTAATCATTTACATCCCTTTATCTGCGTTTTCTGCCAACCATTCTGAACAACATTTTGGGAGAGCCATGCTTCGGCATGAATGGGCCGGGTCGACCGGAGTGATACCACTGCCTCACAGAAAACCGGCGTAAAGCAGCTCCTGTGCTGTGTTTCGCCGAGTGAGTGAGGGTACCGGAGGCCCATTGGGGGGGGGGAAGGGGATAAAAGGTTAGCAGCGTATTTGTGACTCCACTGGTGTTGCATGTGTCCATGGGCGGCGGTAATTGCTTACCATCAGGTGATCCGTCTGCTCGTCTGCTACCTATCACTTAAAAAAACATTTAATTTCAATGTACAACTTTTTGGTTTACGATATTATTTGGACTATAATTTGTAGGACTAGGCAATTCTAATAATTCTTGTGATTGTCTTTTACAACCCTAACTGCTGCACTCAGAGATGGAATTTAACCTTGATGTTCTTTATTTTCGCTTGGATAGTCTTTATGCGAATCTAATAAAATAAGTGTCAATATTTTCTCTTATGACGTTAGTCTCAGCTAAGAACAAGTACAGTGCTTGTTTGTTCTTAGAGTCTCAGAGATGTTAATTTTCTTTAAAATTGACAATTTGAGTGAGGCAGCAAGTGGGTCAGTTTATTACGATCATGTATCTACTTCCTATTCAGTAGAAAAATACTGTTTTATCTGTTTGGTACTCTGGTAGGTATTTTTTATTTTCTGAATGCCTTATGACAATACACGTCATAAAACAGAGTGATTATTATGCTCTTTGAATACACGTCATAATGAACTTGTCATTTGATTTATATTTCTTTGGTTTAAAAAGGATATTTACAAGGATAATATTATTACAATATTTTTATGAGGAATAAAATAAAATGGACGAAAGTGTTGAATACTATTCAGACGTGAAAAAAGTGGATAATGATGCAAAAGTATGGCAGACTGGAGCACCAAGCACATCTTTTGAATCTGGAGAAAAAGATTTTTATCATGCCCCACAGGACCAGCATGTGCAACACATACCCGAGGTATTATAGTATCATCACCATCAGCCCCGTTGGTCTAGTGATTACCCTTTATAGGACGGCCCATACAAAGTGACCTGTAAACTGGCCAGTCGCCTTAAGGTCGATAGTTTAACGATTTTTAAAACAATGTTGACCCTTATGATTAAATACTAAAACTAGTAAAACTAGGTGTGCGTTAAAGGGTTAAGTACCGGTCCGTGATCTTGGGCTTCCGATCCGCTTCACTTCCCGGGAGCAAAGTATGTTTCGAATTTTTCGAACATAGCTCGAGTTTGTAATCACCAATGCGCATTAGGCAAGCGTGGTGATTAAGCCTAATCCCATCATAGTAGTGATTTCATTTCTATGATGAAGGCCTTTGCCCTGCAGTGGGATAGTACATAGGTTAATACGTACCATCAGCCGAAGTCCCATTCATTTGCTGTGTAAAAATCCCCTGGTTTACTATAGAACTGAGGTCCATCTACACGGTGATCGGTTATTAATGAAAATACCAATAAACAACTAATGTTGTTGAAGTTGGACTTCAGTCTAACTTTACGCCACCCATAGACCTCATTGCATGACTCAAGTGACTCAACCATCACCACGACGAAGCAAGTGCCCTGCCCACTACTATTTGAGTGACGTTTTCCAATATCAACGACCTTGGTTTGCAGGACTCCGCTACTGAATGTCGAAGTTTGAAATGCCGACTTATGTTAGTTCTAAAGTGCGTGATCTCGATGTACGCTGTTTCGAAAGTTCACGTTTGCCAGGCCGACGTATTATTAGTTTTTTTTTTTTAATTCGGTTGCCAAGCCGACGTATTATTAGTTTTTTTTAATTCTTTATTTATTAAGTATTGTTTACCACAACCCTAACAATATAACTTAGGTCATTCCTTTGCGTGGCTTTTTTAAATAAAATAATAAAACTTTTTTACAGAAAAAAATAAAATCCTATCACAAGCCTATACCAGTGACATGGTCGGAGTACTTGACGTATCATAGAGGATACATATCTACAGTTTGTAAATCTCCGATGGTTGCCATGCCGATCACACAATTTAACAAGTTAGTATTTTTTTTATACTAGAGTCGCCAAATGACCATGGCAAGTCATGCTGGTAAGTATTCACCGCCACCAAGGAATATCTGTGAGATCAGAGAGGTCACTGATGCGATGCCGGACTTTTAAGGAGTATGCTCTTCTCTCGAAGGTCCCTAAGTCTTTGCCGACTAAACTGTTCCACGAAACTGAGGTTTGAGCCACAAATACAGATCTTTTTTCCAACCAAAGTAAGAGATTACGAGGTACATACAGCGGCTCTCTGAGCTCGAATCTAAACCAGAATGGTTGGAAGAAGACGTTCTTAAATGGATGCAATTGTTCACATGTACACCATGTAGGTAGGTATATTTATTTATTTATTAGGACAACCAACAAGGCATACGCTGCAAAAACCTTAAGACTACGCAGTTGGTATCTATTCTTAGTGCTGACTTAATTTTAGGTCGACACGACATGCGTAGATATAGAATACATTTTTATAACCCTAAAACGTATTTTAATTTATAGAGCAGCATTATTTGAGATAAATTTATATTTTAAATGGAGTTTGTATCTATGCGCTTTTATATGTGGCAGACAAACAAACATATCACATAATGATGGTAAGCTATAACCGCAGAGTCACAAGTGCGCAGTCGTCCTTCACTCGGTGAAACTTCATCTTTTTTTTTATGTGATTGGTAGCAGACGAGCAGGCGGATCACCTGATGGTAAGCAATTGCTGCCGCCCATGAACACATGCAACAAGTGCACTGCTAACCTTTTATCCCCTTCCCCCAGATGGGCCTCCGGTACCCTCACTCACTCGGCGAAACACAGCACAGGAGCTGCTTCACGCCGGTTTTCTGTGAGGCAGTGGTGTCACTTCCGGTCGAGCCGGCCCATTCATGCCGAAGCATGGCTCTCCCACAATTAAATCTAACAATGTATCGTATTGTTTCAGATTTTTCTGGAACTATGTTTTTACAGTTATCTTCAAGACGTTGCCGCACACATATGTCTACTTGTTTTTGGCGTCATATGCACCTAATGATCATTTCTTCTTGAGTAAAATGGTGCCAATTACGTACGGTAAGTATACATAGCAGGTTTATTCTTTAAAAAAGTAAAGTATAATAGGTACCATCCCACTGCAAAACAAAGGCCTCTCATCATAGAAATCAAGTCATCACTACTTTGATGGGATTAGGCATAATACGCCTACAACGCTTGCCTAACCCGATCTATGTTTGAAAAATTCGAAACACACTTTTGTTCGACCCGGAAATCTAAGCTGGGACCCCAAGATCACGACCCGGTATGAACCATTAGACCATTATGTGATAGGTAGACGGCGGATCACCTGATGGTAAGCAATTGCCGCCGCCCATGGACACCGGCACGACATCCAACTCTTCAAGAAAGGAACCGCATCCGCACTCCTTTTGGTGTAGCTGATATCCATGGGCGGCTGTGTTTGCCTTCCTATATTATATGAAAAAAACCAGCTGCCAACCTTTTTTCTTACAGGATTTACCTTTGTATACATCCTGACTGGATTAATGGATGTAAACTTGCATATTAACATATCGTGGTTATTTCTTCAATACACATTTGATGGAATCATATACAAAAATCCATGGAACAGGTAATGTTACGCATATAATGAAATGACTATCTGCCGCTCTCAGAGATGTCATTTAATCATCATTATAGCTGGATTTTTTAAAATGTATCTCATAATCCTCACAATTAATATTAATCAATTGGCGGCGCTAGTATCGTCTCGGTGCTATCGCCTTAAACGGTGGAACTCGTTGCCATCCCATGGGTTTCCTCTGTCCTACAAATGAACTCCTTCAAACGAAGCGTGAAGAAGCATCTCGCGGGCCAGTATGGTAGTGCTGACAGATGTGATGCCGTGCCATCGCGTCCGTTGTTACTGCAACGTGGGCTCTCCTCTTGCTTAAATCATCCGGCTGATGTGAGCCAATATACTCGTACTCAGCCAGTATAAAAAAAAAAGAATAATTATAAAATTATGACGTGTTTATTCCAGATGCGACGACAGTAATTTAACGTTTCATTCCGTTGATAGCAATATAACTTTGGTTTGTTACAAATTGGCTGATTTTAAAAATCTAATAAATAAAGATATAGACGATGACATTTATGTAAATGAATACGGGTATTTCTATGAGGACGATGATGAAGAATATCATTATGTTAACGTTGCCCCATTTAATTATTACTTGTGAGTTTTCTACATAATTATTTTTATTAAGTTTTTAGAGTTCCGTACTCAAAAATCAGAAACTGTATGTCTACAATACCTTAGTTCTAACTAAGGTCCATACTGTGAATACGGTGATCGGTTGTTTTTGATGTGAGATGTCAAAATGTTACTAGCAAACCAATGACCTTGAAGTTGGACCCCAGTCTAACAGTACGTCATCTATAGTCGGGCCGTTCTATCATGTCTGATTTGACACATGTCAGACTGACAGCACTAGTGAGTGACAACAGTAAAATTAACTACGACCTCCAAACCTTCAAGAAAAGGGCATATCTTGGTCTAAAAGGCCGGCAGCGCACCTGTGAAGCCCCTGTTGTTACAAGTGTTCATGGGCGACGGTAATCGCTTAAAATCAGGTGATACGTCTGCTCGTCTGCCCCCTATCCTATATAAAAAAAAATTGCCGAATTATATAAGTAACAGTTATTTCCACTTCTCAACTATGTAAGGACTTAATTAAAACAAAAATGAATTTAAAAACGAATTATTCAGATTTTGAAGATTCTAATTCTATCCAGTTTAACATATTATTTGTTTTCAATTTTAGAGCAAGAAATCATTTAGAAAAAGGACAATATTTATTAACTGACACTTATGTTACAAAACAGTATATACATTTTGTAATAATTTGGTTGATATTTACGTTGATATTAAATAAAGCGCTTTTTAAGCGATTTGTATGGAAGGTGAATTTATAAATAAATTACTAATTTTATTTTATATCCGCGCGACGCCCAAATGTGAGTCGAGTCGGCGCGGACGCATAAGAGGCGCGCCGCTTCTGGGTTTCCTTGAAAAATAAATGACAGTGCGCTCACATAGTGAATTAGTGAAGTCGCGTTGAGGCGCGCCGGGGCGCGTAGTCGAGGCCGGGGCGCGACTCTGCCGCCATTTTGACTTCGTATTTAGGTTACACAGCCACGGGACTGTGTTTAAACGTGTGCATTTTCAAATTTTTATCGTCATAATTGCTAAAAGTGGCCACGTTGAGCGAATATTAGACTCGGATGATGATATTTTCAATTTAGTTTGTAAAGAAATCATAGCCTCCAGAGCGCTTCAACTCCACCCACTGCGACTGCGCCGCTCCGCGCCTCGACGCACACTGTTTTGACCCGACTCTTGTGTGGGCTTCGCGCATAAGCGTCGGCTGCGGTTGGAGTTCCAGGTGGAATTCCCAAGTCAAAAAATTGTACCTGAGTTTTTCTGGTGAGAAATTCAGACTGAGAGAAGTCCGAACTCTGGAAGTTAGCGGTCTTGTGCCGTCGTGCTGCGGAAAGCAAGTAAAGCCGTTGGTCTTACGACCGATCCCTCTTTCATTATGTAACACTAGTATCTAATCGACATATGAGTGTAAGGAAAATAGTAGTAATAATCGGCCGCCGTAGCCAGATCCGTTGGAGATATTATTATTTTGTATCTCTCCTGCGAGAATTCACAACAAGACAGATCAGATCAGATTACCACGATGAGACCCGTTTGAGACACAATAATGGAGTGGGTATGCGTACTCTTAGCGGGTAGGTACTGTCTCTGCTTGTACTATTGAAGGGATACAACCAAAGCAGCACCAGGTGCAAGAACTATTGCAAATAAGATGGAAACTGAACCGGGATTATAAGGGATATTGCTGGACTGGTTGCCGGGATATTGATGAGATAACGGAACGTCTGCCATATCAAATGTCTCATCAATGATAATCATAGCAGGCGGTGACTTGCCGCATTCCAAATAAATCCCCTATCAAAAGCCTTGTAAGCAGCAAGGCGGGTAACATTGGCGTGAGCGGCTAAGTTTGTCGAGAGGTAAAAATGCAATCCCTCTGTCCTTACGGTATGGTACCCTGGCGATATGACATTTAACACTTCCAACCTGGAGCATAGGTTCTGCTCAAGCAATTTCACTCCGGCTGGCTGGTTGAGGTAAGCCAGGAGGTGAGGGTCAAAAGACTAATACAGACCCTCCGGAGAATTGTGGTCCATGGTGTCGCCACACACTAACAGATCGCTACAAGCTGATGAGAGTTGTTGTTCATCATTAGCGAAGATCACCAACTCTCACCAGCGGATGAGATTTTAAAATGGGCCTAATAAATCCCCTAATATAATTTTCAGACTTTACACATAGCACAACGGATTGTGAATGTCATATATTTAGTGGTGTTTTTTCATTTGGCATTGGATCATTTTCTTACACAGTCAGATATTCATGACTCAACTATTGAATTCACTTACAGTGAAGAATTGAAAACAGATCAGGCCCTTCTTCAAGTAAGTTTCATTTATGAATGCGTTTTCTGGTTGCAAGAAGGGAAGTGAAGTATCACTGGTACTGTATCACCGTTTATTTTTGGCTGGCCGGATGTTATATTTGGTAGTGAACCTGCCTCATACGTCAAATGTCGTGGGTTCGATCCTCACCCTTTTTTTCCCCAGGATTAACTAACTCTTCTCAACTCACTATCTCGGCGACACACAGCGCTGGATAACTATTTTTGAATTGTTGTCTCACTAAAAATGTGTGACTCGCATGATTTTTGACATCCGCATTTTTGAATCATTCGAAAACGAGCGATTTGCAACGAGTGGTGTAAACTACTCGTTTGCGTGAGGCGAGTGGACGCATTAACGTCAAATCACACGTCAAATATTAACGAGTTAACACTATACTTTGACAAGATTGGCAACACACTAAGCGAGTGATTTCAATAATATGGAAAATTATGAATCATGCGACTTACGAGACGACGTGACTTGCAAAACGAGTAGTTTTGTTCGGACGAAGCGAAAATTCAAAAATAGGTCTCCAGGGCCTGCTTCACACCGCGCTGGTTTTTTGTGAGACCGTGGTATCACTCCGGTTGACCTGACCAATTCATGCCAAAGTGTGGCTCTCTCACAGGAAAAATGTTTATTACATCTCTATTGTTTTAGAAAGCAGATTGGGATGCTATGGGAGACTCCACAACCACACCTCCAACGATGCATATTATTCCGGCAAGAATGAATCGAGAGGTACAGTCGGCAGCAATAAGATAGCCATATCCAAGACAGTCGAATAGTTAGATACAGCCAAAGTGGCCATTAACATCCGTGCCACCAAAGTGGTCAAATCATTGAATACATCCAGCTCGACCAAATGGAACGATGCACCGTGTTGTCAAATACATAGATTTACGTTAGCCGCCAGTATTATAGTGACAAACATCTATTTCCAATATTATACAAGTAGCACTGACGCCATGTACGAAATGACAAGGATAGTAGTAAAAAAAACGATGCCAACCTTTACCCCAAAAATGCCATTCCCCTTAATTGGGCCTCCGATGCTCCCACTCGCGAGACGAAGCGGTCTTCTGTGATACCCTGGTATCACTCCGATAGAGGCGGGCATTCATGCCGAAGCGTGGCTCTCACACTTGATCTTTATTCTTTATTTCAGATTGACCCGAGCAGCGACAGTTCAATAATCGTTTTAACGAGCTGCTTATACTATATTTTTAAAGCAGTGCTAATGAACAGACTAAAAAAATACGGCGATAATTTACTCGGTGTGCCTTTAGTGACGACTTTTGGTGAGTACGTATAGCCACACATCAGGGTAGGGTTGCTAAAAACGGCCACTTTTAGCAATAATTGACATTATTGTTACTTGTCGCGAGTTTTATATATTGTATTGCATCTTGAAAAATTCAATTTACTTTCATCTAAGTCTGTAATGTTTTGCTTTCTTAAAAAATATCGTATTTTCGCCACAATCAGTGTAAATTGGTTGACGGCGCTAGTTTCATTCGTATAGCCCCATAATAGTTAGGATTAGGATAAGTTAGTGTCTAATTTTTATGTCAGAAATGTCACAATATAAATTCACACGTAACATCTAATGGGGTATGGGAAAAAAAACCAAACATGTCCTAAATCGAAAACCATTTCGAGGCATTTGTCTATCATACCATATTTTATTGCTTTTAAAATTTAAAAGCATAAGATCAATGATATTTTCAATAAAATCGCGTTTGACCTTCATCTGACCCAAGGTCAGCGGAATTTTCAGTCATACTGCACTAACATGATAAAATAAATGCTACATTAGGCGACATCTAACTGTGATTGACACTAAGTCTATCGGAAGAACCAACAGTTGGCGCTAGTTTTAATACAATAAAACCTTACCAACCACAGCTGGCGCTTAACAGGGGCGCTCAACAGATGGCGCTATTTAAGTATAATTTAAGTATTCTGTGGTATAATTCAACCTTACCAACCACATTTATTTGAAAGGTGATATAAAATTGATTAGAGATACCTCTCTGTTTTTTGTTTTACCGGAATGTTGTCAGACAGTGACGAAAAATTCCCCCAATTAAAAGGGATTTTGCCCGCAAGTAACATTTTACATATAATTTATTTGCCACGAGTTGGGGAAAAAAGCACGTGGTAACACTATTCATATGGTGTAGCGCACTTGTGACGTCACAAATACGCTTGAATTTAAAATGTTTAAAAATTAATTAAAACATAACTACTGTCTTGATTACAAAAATATTCAAATTGATTACTTGAAATAGTAAAAGGTATTGAAATTAAATATAAAAAAGATACCTAAAAATTAGTTCCCATACCCCATTCCATTTGTGACCTGACACCGTATTGTGTGACAGATTTCAGACAAAACTGTTTCTTGTGTTTCAGATTCTGGATGCTTCTTTTATTTATGGTGTCTATATTTTACAACTATACCTCTGGGTGAATTACTCATCATAATCTTTTTTCTAATCCATTATATTATGGAAATTTCAAGCGCTGTAAATATATTTTAAATTTATAATTTTTAAGAGACACGTCGCTGACAAAAGTATTTTACTAGATTTAGATGCTTTGAGTAGTGGCTCTCCTTGACGCTTTTTTAGGAATGTGGGATCGATTCCCACTTCTGTGAACATTTACATCCCTTTAACCACGTGTTCAACCCACCTTTTGAACAACACTTTTTTGTGTTAAAGTTCTTTTGTTTACACTTGTGTTGGTGTTGTGTCTTAATCAAACTTATTTTTTAGTTTTTTATCTAAATTCATTAAACATTTTTTTGGCTCCCAATACAAAATGATCGTGTCGTGACTGATTTTTGATGAAAATTCAATTTTTTTTATGTAAATTTCTAAAAGTCATAGAAGTCATGTTCTTCAGAATGGTTGGCAGAACACATGGTTAAGCAGATGTATATGTTCCCTATATTGTTATTGTTTTACTTTTTGTTACCTACCTTACCTGTTACTTACCAATAAACATTTTTTTTTCAGATAATAACATACCAGTGTCTTATGGAAGCGATTGTTTGTGAATGGCGAATTACAAATCATATATATTTTAGGTTTTTCGTTACACTTCTTGGCTTGGTTATGTTTTACTTCTTTCGTAATATTGACGTAAGTCACCATCCCACAGTTTAAGGTCTAAGTTATGTTAAGTTTAAGGTAATAAGGGCTTGTTTCAGATTCTAATTTGATTGTATCGCGCAAGTGTTTCGTGTTTTTGATTTTCGCGTTTCTTCTTCTTCTATACTATTTATAAAGAGGTTAATATCATATTTCTCGCCAGGGCTTATGAATATATGTTTAGCCTCTTTATAAATACTATAGAAGAAGATAATGAGGGTTTTTGCAAATGCAAAATCTGATAGATGGCGTTACGTTGACGTCAGGTCCAACAACGAGTGGATTGGTTACATTTGATGTATTATGTCAAAATTATGAAACATCCAATGTCGTCAAAGTTATCATCATTCAATAAAAATACTATCCTTGCACAAAATAATTACACACAGAAGTTAGACTTTGACCTGATTTTGAATTTAGAAGAGTTCGTTGACATATGCTAGGGTTGTTGCCCGGCATGAGTACATAAGCGCGCGGCCTCTACCATAGACCTCGACAGTTTGACAATCTTATGTCATAAGTTAGGATTAATGTGGTCGAAAAGGCGTTTTAGCCCGTTAGTGCGCATGCGTGAGTACATGACATATTTTTAGCTCTTAGTGGGCAGTCAGCCTTCTGTGTCAATATGTATTTTGTGATCCTTATTAATTACAAAAAATATATTTGACGACCCGTTTGGCGCAATGGTTTGAGCGCCGGTTGAGACGCAAGGGTCGCGGGTTCGATTCCCGCACCAACAAAAATGTTTGTCGATGAAACAGATATTTGTGCCGGGTCTAGGAGTTTGTGTTTCCTTCGATGTTTTTGGTTTCCGTAGTACAAGGAAAAACCTTAATTTAGGACCTAGACAATGAATGTTGTCTCAATTTATATAACTTACTAGCGGCCGCCCGCGACTCCGTCCGCGTGGAAAAGTAACTTTTTACCCCCCTTTTAACCCCTTACAACCCCCTTTCGCAATAAAAAGTAGCCTATGTCCTTTCTCAGGGTCTAGATTATCTGTATATCAAATTTCATTTAAATCCGTTGAGTAGTTTTGGCGTGAAAGAGTAGCAGACAGATAGACAGACAGACAGACAGAGTTACTTTCGCATTTATAATATTAAGTATGGATTTATTTATATTTTTACAGCTGTTAGTGATCTTCTCTCGCTGGTTTTCTACTGGTTTGGAAATTTTCTTCGTTTACTGGGTCTACCCCGTGGGCAGACTCATAGAAGACATTACTTTTCTTAAAGGAATAGAGCCGACTGATTTGAGGATGACTAGTTTAAAACTAGTGCCTTTTTATTTTGTTGTAAGCTATTATTTTTTTTATAGTATAGGAAGGCAAACAAGCAAGCGGGTCACCTGATGGTAAGTGAACACCGCCGCCCATGGACATCAGCTACACCAGAAGGAGTGCGGGTGCGTTGCCGGCCCTTTAGGAAGGTATAGGCTACGTTTCTTGAAGAAATTCAATTCAATATATTTATGCTTCCTCATATGTTGTACAAAGATCTTAGTTTAAAGTATTTTAAGTTACAATATGGAGCTATTGGTTTTTTTGATATTTATAATCACGAGCTTTTGCCCACGGCTTCGCTTGCGCTCCCTTCTTTCCTAAAATGGGGGGTTGGAAAGGGGGAAAAGTAGCCTATGTTACTCTCCACCCCTCAACTATCTCCACTTAAAAATTTAGTATTGTTAGTAGGTGTTTTTCCCCCCTTTCCAACCCCCCATTTTAGGGAAAGGCGCGACCGAAGCCGCGGGCAAAATCAAGTTTATGATATTAGTATGGATTTATTTACGTAAGAAGAAAAACCTAGGAAAAAACAATAGGTACTTTTCTAAAATCTTCAAGTGAATAGTAGGTAATGAATATTATGCAGGTAGCGGCAGAGTTTTTCTTTTTTTGTATGTGATAGGTGGCAGACGGGCAGACGAATCACCTGATGGTATTACCGCCGCTCATGGACATCTGCAACACCAGTAGAGTCATAAGTGCGCTGTCAACTTTTAACCCCCTTTCTCCCCAAATAAAAAAAAGGCTTTGGTTAACCAAATGTCGGTAATACTTATGTCTCCGCTAATTTGCGATGAAAATTTACTGTGCAAAGTAACTGTCAGCTTTAGGTCTTCCGTATTTCAACTAACCACTTAGCTTTTTCATGAAATAAATCTTTCATGACATAGAAACGCCTGATAAAAATGTTATAGCCACTTTTTCCTAAATAAGACATTGCCATATATTTTTTCCAGGCGCTTTTACTAAAAATGTTTGCTGTAAATAAATGTTTAATAGTAAAGTAGTATTAAAATATTATTTTAGGTAAAGCTGATAATATTGTCCAAGACATCCTTTAATGAAGAGTACGATGTGGTTGAATTCGCCAAGGAAACTTTCATAGCAATGGCAACTGCCATCGGAATTGGAGTTATTTATGCATGTTACAAATATGTGTGGAAAATTAAAAGGGTAAGATGTTAAAAGTAGAGTATCGTTAGTTTTTATAATATCAGATTGTGGCCATGTTAGTGCCTTGTTTTTGAGTTTCCGATTTTTCGGTACTGAACCATAACGTTATTAGTACACAAACATTGTCTAAAGTTAGTCTATGATCAAAGCTCACAGAAAACCGGCGTGAAGCAGCCCCTGTGCTGTGTTTCGCCGAGTGAGTGAGGGTACCGGAGGCCCACTCGGGGGGGAAGGGGATAAAAGGTTGGCAGCGCACTTGTAACTCCACTGGTGTTGCAAGTGTCCATGGGCGGCGGCAATTGCTTACCATCAGGTGATCCATCCGCTCGCCTGCTACCTATCACATAAAAAAAAAAGCTGATGCTGTCACAAATAGAAGTGACCATTGATGTCTATATACTCAATGGAAGTGACTATTAACTCATGACAAAAAATCACCATGAATAAAACCAAAGTTGAAGATGGGTGTTGGAGGCACAGGTTCAATCAGGAGATTGAAGAACCTGACAGCCGAGCCGAACATAATGGGGGTAATAAAATCATCCCGACTACGTTGGCTTGGACTCGTGGAGAGAATGGGAGAGGATCAAGCGGTCAAAAGAACCGGCGGTATATAAAGGCGGAAGAAAGAAAGAGAAGAAGAAGAGGTCTGGGATGACGAAATTTTGTTTTTTGGACTTAAAGAAACTTTTGTTGACCCTTACTCGAATACGCATAAAGACTGTCTAAAATAAAGGTGAAATGGCGTCTTTGAGTGCTGTAGTTGACGTCATAATTATGTATAGTATTGCCATCAAGAAACTTACCTTTGTAGCAATTAGATTTCAAGCCATAAGATTTTTATTTTATTATAGGGTTGGGGATCATTATTTCGACCTGATACTAATTGGGGCCCAGACTATAATTTGCGGAAATTGAGAAAGCTGTACGACTCTCGAACGGTTAGTAGAATAAGTACAAATGATATGAGTATATTTACCAATGTACCTATGTAGTTATGGTGTTTATTGATAAGAAAGGGTCGTGATTTAATATTAAAATTGCATCTCAGGACTTTTCTTGCCAATTTTCACCAGCTGATTGTGAGGACAGGCTGAGAAAATCTGCAATGTTGCGGATAGTTTCTGAAACATGCAACCATGATTTAGTTGGTCTAGTTCCCATGTGCTACAAAACTCATACAGCAGTGGCTTTATTGTAATTACCAGACTCCTCAAATCCTGAATCATATATCTTAGCGTACGCTCTAAAACGACGCTTTGAACGCAACCGAGAATTACACGTTAAATGAGAGAGAATCCATTGAAATTCACGATTTGTTTTTGGGCTTTTTACAGTACATAAAATCTCAAGCACCGCGGGTTTTAAGTCGATACATGTTGCGCAAGGCCGAAGCAAAAGCTCACAACCTCGACATTCGCTATGATTTGCTGAGAAAGACTTCAGCACCTGAAGCGCACGTGAAAAATGAGAAAAAGAAAAAGAAGAAGAACGCTTAACTTATGTAAGCTCGTATTTTTTGTTTATGTAATAGGCGGCAGACAAGCAGATGGATTAATTGGCCTAATAAACACCATTTGAGTCTGCTAACCGTTTAACTCCCTCTCCACCCGATTGGGCGCCAATACCTTGATTCACTCGATGATACAACGCAGCGCTGCTAAAAGCTGCTTTTCCACCAAAGATGTGCGAGTAAAATGTGTCGTACAGTCGAGTTCAAAAATATGTATTACACTTTAGGACCTTGTCACAATACATATTTATAAGAAAGTGGAAGTCGTTTTCTTATACATATGTACTGTGACAAGGTCCTAAAGTGTATACATATTTTTGAACTCGACTGTACGAGGATGTGTAGTGTAGCTGTGCTGTGGAAATGTGTAGGAGTTTCCACCAGAGCTGTGCGAGTAAAATGTGTCGTACGATAAAGTGGAGTGGAGCTGTCAAATACGCATTCTTCGCACACAGTTCTCGCTTGTTTTGTATGTAGAATGACCTTGCTTCGCTAACCCTTTTCCACCTGAGCTGAGCTGAGCGAGGCTTGGAAATTGAAGTGATTCTATTGGCGGATTTTATCCTCGCACACCGCTTAGCTACCTCGCACAGCTCTGGTAGAATACCAGCCTTACGCCAGTCTTCTGTAAGGCCGAGGTATCTCTTTGATTTAGCCGGCCATCCTCTGCGCACACACTTCAGGCTAATCCCATGGATCGACCTCGGTGTATAGGTTAGCAGCGCACTGGTGATTTCTGGTATTGCAGATTTTTATGGACGAAAGCTATTGCTTACCATCAGTCAAGTGATCCGTGTGGTCGTCGGCCAGATAAGATTAATGATGATAATACCTATTAAGGGTATTGAAAATCATTAGGTACCTTTGTAAAAGAAACTGTGAGCGTGTCAAAATGTGTATGTTTTGACTTTCACCGTAAATACACCATGACACGAAAGTCTGTAACTGTGTAGGCAAAAATCCCACTTGACTCTCATGTGGGATTTGAGTAGCTGGTTAAAGTGGAAGTCACCCAGAAGCAAGCAAACCTTTTACGTAAACACATCAGGTCGCCAAAAATAATTCGACCTCTAATTTTTCTTCATACAACTTGATCCCAAAATCAAGCCGAATGTTAACCAAAGCTCAACTCGCCAAAGGAAAAAGGGAAAGAAAAATGTTGAGAAAACACCCATATTTATACAGGGACATTGCGTCTAATCTGTATTTATTTTATTTAGTGTCTAAGTAGAAGTAATGGTCGAAGAGCGGGAAGGGAAAAGCAGTGGGATTATTTTTACGAGAATGCTTTTGTTTACTTAAAGCCTCACATGGTAGATATTTAGCCAGATTTGATTAATTTTTCGCCTGTGTCACTCACTGGCGATGTTAGATTTCATTCTATCACTTGAAAGTCATTAGACTAGAAAACTTGTGTAATCGGCGAAAAATTCGAAAATGTTCACCCCGTCATTTATCAGCACTTCATTTTAAAAGTTTGGATGCTTCTGTAGTAATCATGTTTAAATGTTTGCATTCTTTTGTAGTATTAATTATGTCCTTTTTGAAGTTTACATGCTTCTAAAGACTTTGTTTAGTTGCAACAAGTGAGCTTGTATATGAAAGTTATGGAGGTCATGCTTCCTAATTTTTTTTTGAATGCTACAGTAGCCTTACCATGAGTTTGAAATACTATCCTCGCTATCAAAAGCTATTTTGTCTCTTTCATTGTGATGCATTTGAAAGAGAGAGTAATAGTTTACGTTGTGTCAGTTTTAGATGTCAACTCATGGTAGCGCTACTGGTGTGTTAACATTTTATTTGACGACTAGTGGCCCGCCCTCACTTCGCTTCGGGACCGTAATTCAGAAATGAACCAATAGATGGCGCTGTGCTCAATTGCATCGCGCAAGCGTTTTGTGTTTTCGGTTTACCGATAAGCCTTGTTGTTGTCTATAGAAGTTATCTCTTTATAAATAGTATAGATATAGATTGAAAATTGGGTCTGTTTAAAATAATAAAGATTTCGATTACCCTTCTTCAAAATAAGGTTGATCGACACCATTTGCAATATCGATAAACCTGTTACTGGGTTAATACATTCAAACATTCACTTTCAAACAAGTTAGTGAGTCAGTTATCTACCAGAGTTCGCATTGCATTCCTGTTTTCCTTGCAACTAAAAATAACAAAAATCATGATGTTACTCAGTGTGTGTTGTTTATTTCTTGGACTTGCAGTAGCAACAATTGATGAAGAAGTGGAAAACTGTAAGTGATGAGTATGTACCTAAGTCTTACTTACTGTTTTCTTGTTAAGAATTTGGTGGATGATAGTAGATACCGGACGTTACGACGGAATCGAAGTTTCCATCCTCTTTGTACCTTTATTACATCTAGTCCTCTCAGTTCTATTGTCGAACAGTTTCGGATTTTTTTTCCACCTTGGTTTAGATGCAACAGGTACCTATATAGTTACGGAACGACTTCGTTCTATAAACCATTTGGATATCGCCCGTATACTTACTACTATAGCAATAATAATATGATAGCTTTTGATCTCATATTTTGAATCGAGCCGTGGGAGAGCCACGCTTCGGCATGGGTTGGTTGGCTTGACCGGAGTGATAACACGGCCTTACAGAAGACCGGCATGAAGAAGCTGTGCTTCCTAAAGTGGGTGAACTGGAGACCCAATAGAGGGGAAAGAAGGTTAAAATTTTGCAGCGCACTTGTAACTGTACTGGTGTTGCAGGTATATATCTGGCTAGAGCGGCGGCAACCGCTTACCATCAGATGATTCGTCTGCTCGTCTGCCACCTCTCAAATAATTAAAAAATCAAAATATTTGGTAAACAATCGCCAAATACTGGTTTTTATATAAATTTTATTATTGTTTCAGATTACAAGGATACATTTAATGAACTGCCTTGCATGGTGTTGGGTGGACACTGTGCTAAAACGTGCCAAGTTAGTGAAAATATCAGACATGGCCACTGCCCCATTCAAGAAGCTGATAGCATAGAATGTTGCATAAAGAAGATAGGGGGCTTAGATGAAGTCATAGTCATATTTTTATTACCTACATCATTGGTTACAAAGGATCTTAACATGAGCCCTGTGGGGTTACTGCGAAGATATCCTAACAACTTTACATAATATTAAATGTTATAAATAATAGAATAGCAAAACACTAGTGAGTGATTGATTCAATAAAAAATGTTATTCTCTGTACATCACCATTTATAAATGACATAGGTAAGTATTGTGTTACATTAGGATCAGATTGAATAAATTTTTCTTAGCATTTCAAATTTTATTTTCACTTGCCTAGAATTATTTGAAAACGACGTAGGTATCGAGGAACCAATATGAAAATACACCAAAGTAAATAAAGAATCAATGAAGGTAAAACAATTTAATATTTTATACCTAAATATTATAATATCACTTAATACCCAGACCCTGATAGATAGGGCATGTATCTCGCATGGCATTTCGCATGTCCCGTATGGCATTCATTGTATGACTCCCCCTGCACATTCTCCTATCCGATCATGCATGACATGGTTCACATAATAAATGCCATATGACTCATGTCACATGACTTTAGTTACTTGACGCAAGTTGATGCAAGTGACGTAATCAGGACGCAAGTCATATGAAGCAAGTCACAGGACGCAAGTATCATGACGAAAGTCAATGCAATTCACATGACGCTAGTCACACGACACCTGCAGTCACACGACTCAAACCACGATACACAACACACGATGCAAGTTACACGACCTAAGTCACAAAACACAACTCATTATGATGCAAGACACATTACGCAAGTCCTATGACACAAATCACAAGATGCAAGTCATCAATCATGACACTAGCCACATAACGCAAGTCGTATAACACAAATCACATCAAGACGCAAGTCACATGTCACTTGTCACATTAGCTTCAAAATTCATGTCAAACGTTCAGTTCTCATTCTAATCGACTATCATAACTGCCATCGCCAAATCGCGGTGTTAATTTAAACAACAATTAGTCACCCGTTTTAATTAGCCAGATGCCAATGGAATCGTTATGGCGGAATTGAATTTATTTGCATTTGACATCGCACCGGCCTACTATAAATATTTATGTGGCCGCTACAAAATTGCCGTCTAAATTTGTGCGTGGGGGAATGAAGTCTAGATGGATGGTAGACGACTTCAAAATGATAGCGTAGCTTCAAATCTGAGCACGCACCTTTTTTGGACAAAAGGTTGGCAGCGCACTTGTGTCTCCACTGGTGTTGCAAGTGTCCATGAGCGGCGGCAATTGCTTACCATCAGGTGATCCGCCTGCTCGTCTGCTACCTATCACATAAAAAATAAAAATCCGCCTGCTCGTCTGCTACCTATCACATAAAAAAAAAGTTTCACTGTGCGCGGTAAAAAGTGACGCTGCTAATAGATGGCGCTGAGTGTTGATTACATCCCGCAAGTGTTGTTTTTTTTTAGTTACATAAATGAGCCTTGTGTTCGTGTATAGAAGTTGTGTTTATTAATGGTAAATATTGGACATTTGAGCTAAATATCATAGTAAACATAGTAACTTTCAAAGTCACAAGGTTATTCGGTTTTATGTTACCAGGAATTCAGGAAAAAGGTAAAAAAAAAAAAGATTTTTGTTTCACTTGAATCTTTTAATGTCTTAGTTTTGTAAATAAATAAAATATTCTATCCGCAGTCGAACTTAAATAATACTAATTTTGATTGCACAGAAATCACAAGATTTGTTAATAAATGTAGTACATCTTAAAACTAGTTACATACTACTTTCTAAATTTATAGATCAACAACTAATAATTTGTACTTTTCCTACATTTTGCTATACAACCACTAATCCTCTAAGGTGCGGTTAAACCAATCTTTATCCGACAGTACATGTATGGTATAACTCTGTTATTTCGTACGAATCGGAGCGTTATTAGCATAGATTTATCTTCGTATGAAGATAGGTCATTCATCGGGCATCAATCGGGCCAAAGACCGAAAATATTTCAGTTTTGAGTCGTTAGTCGGTTTGTGGTTGGTTAACTTCCTCGATCTAAGAGTTATAAAGGTCAAATGGTAGTTGCATCATTGTGATTTCATTATCGGTCACCAGATTGTGGTTCAAGAGTACCCTGGATTCCGAAGGGACAGCTTTGAACGCAGATAATGACATGCTTAGATGCTGATGTCCTAAACAGAGGCGTAAATACGGGAAAGGCAAGGAGGTCTACTCCGGGTATCACCTGACAGTCAATGTACAGACAACCACACTTTACACCTGTAAAGTGTACCACTGACCTGTCAAAATTCCTCAATTGATACTCGAAGTCATGTCCTTGACAGTAAGATGAGTTCGATTGAAGAAATGTGACAGTTTTTTATACTTTGATGAGTGGCTGTAAGTATCTGTGTGGTGAGACTTCTATCAGTAGTTTTCACAACTCGTCTCCCCCCCCCCTCCCCCCTTTTTTACCGGAGGCAAGCAAGAGAAGTGCTTAATGGCGACTATCCACCCAAAAAGCTTCACAACTGTCATAACCATGTCATGTGAATTGATAGCCAGGGCTTTAGCCCTAAATGATGATTAGGCGGTCTTCTTGAGTCGCTGATTGGCGACTTGTTGAAGAGCGGTATATTCTTGGTTTATTTGTAGAAGTCGGTGACGCAGCATTTCCTTCTGAAGTTGCACCCGGTTGCGTCGTGTCTGATGATCTTGGTCGCGCAAGTGGCGTGCTCGTATACGCAATGACCGATGGAAGAACAGCTTACTGGACTTTTGTTGGCATAACGGTCTGTAACAAAAGAAAAAAGTGTGAAATTCAAAAAGTCAAAAAAGTTCTTCAAGAGAAGACCGTACTCCATCTTAAAAGGCCAACGCATCAGCGACCTTTTTGATCACGTGGATATTCAGCGAATTCATTGGCGGCGGAGATTACTTACCAGCACGTGACCCGTTTGTTTGTTACTTTGTTGCCGCCTCTAGTATAAAAAAGTGCCAATTTTAACAGGATGAGTAGAGGGATGACCTGATGGTAAGCGAGTGCTGCCACCTATAGACACCCGCAACACCAGTGGAGTCACAAGTGCGCTGCTCACCTCTAACACCCTTCGCTTCGATTGGGCCTCCAGAGGACCTATTCTCGTGCATCGACCTAGGACCTATTCTCAAGTCGAATCAGAAACTAGTATGGACAAATGTATGTAATCTCTAAATTCGACTTCAATGTCGAGTGCCCGAGAATTGTCCCCCAGTAGATAACCTTACTTAATAAATACGATTACGATTTGAGTTTGATTTTATATTTATTCAAATGCAATACAATGTACCAGCATCATTAAAATAACTGACCTACTCTAAGAAAAGCAATAAACTACTGACATTGCAAGAATAATTGCATTGATTAAACAATACAATTAATGTATGGCAAGATTATAACATTGTAGTAACTGTCTATTTATATATTATTGGTAGTTATTATTGGTAAGACTTGTACTATTATGTATTATGTGGCGTACTATTAGATGCCCTGCGACAAGATGGGATGATGACATTCGAAGGCCGGCTGAAGTGGGCTGGATGAGAGTAGCCGAAAATCGGGAGCAGTGGTGTGCATTAGGGGAGACCTATGTCAGCAGTGGACAAGTGTGGGTTGCTGATGATAAACTATCTATTATATGCTTTAACCATACATCGTCAAAATAAACTTGTTTATAGAATTAAAGGAAAAAAAACACGAGAGCAAAAAATTTTAAGTGTCTATAAAGTATTTTTTTTTATATTATAGGAAGGCAAACGAGCAAGCGGGTCACCTGATGGTAAGTGATCACCGCCGCCCATGGACATCAGCTACACCAGAAGGAGTGCGGATGCGTTGCCGGCCTTTTAGGAAGTTATAGGCTCGTTTCTTGAAGTCTTGAAATTTATTGATGGCACCACTGCCCCTTATAACAAACTAGCGGCCGCCCGCGACTTCGTCCGCGTGGAAAAAGTAACTTTTTACCCCCTTTGATTCGATTGAGCCTCCAGTACCCGCACTTAATCAATTTTACGATTACGATATGATTTTATATTTATTCAAATGCAATACAATGTAGATGTATATACCAGCATCATTAAAATAACTGACCTACTCTAAGAAAAGCAATAACTACTGACATTGCAAGAATAATTGCATTGATTAAACAATACAATTAATGTATGGCAAGATAATAACATTGTAGTAACTGTCTATTATGTGCTTTAACCATACCTCAATTAAAGAAAAAAGCAGAAAATTATAAGTGTCAACAAAGTCATGAAATTAATTGGTAGCACCACTGCCTTTATGACAAAAGTTATGGTAACCCCATTGGTTGCAAAACTTGGAAACTGCTTAGTTCCCCAAAAAATTTTCAAGACTTTTTCGACGTAGTGTCTTGTAAACAATTACATCCCTTTAACAACGTGATCTATAAATATTCTAAACAATAAATTTTGTTCTCTGACTTTTGGAAATTCGCATAAAAAAACATACAAAGTCAGTCATGTGACTTGGTCATTTCGTATGAGGACTTGAGGAGTCGAAAAATATTTCAAAACTCGAAAAACTATTGTTGTTCAGAATGGCTTAAATGGTCGTACCCTACAGATGCCAGATATAAGTTACACTGTGAATTAACTGTGTTAAAATAATTAACAAAATAATTTTGTCTTAAATAAAAGATAAAAAAACAATATTTAAAATAAAAAAAACTTACTTATGGATCCATAACTGGCCACAGGAGACGCGGCAGTGTAAATAATTCCAAAAATGAGGAACAGACAAATAATTTTGAAGTTCATTTTTATTTTATATAGTAAGTTGTATTAAAAAATAAATTTTGTTCCTTGCTGGCTAGTTGCTGGCAGAAGATTGAGCGTCCACCGGCCTATCTCAAATTTATATACTTACCCACAAGCACCCGCTAACTTTATTATTGCATAAATGTCAAGATTGTTTACAATTTCAAAGCATAGCAAACATTGTTATTGATATTAGTCCTATGTCCAGCAGTGGATGTCTATCGGCTAAAATTTTGACGATGATGATTAATTCGGGATTAAAACGACAAAATTTAACGGCAAAGATTTAGATTTCTTGATAAGACAAACTTTTTAATATGAAATGAAATTATTACAAAACAATTTAATATCCCGTAACAATAATATTTTTCTCAGATATCTAAAGTTATCATAATAGTGAATATTATGATAAGCACTCGCGTCAATTCAGCTAGGCTGTTGCAATCGGTGAATGGGTTTTCATAGGCCTGTTATTTACTGGTGGTTTATAAACTTTTTACTATGTGATAGGTGGCAGACGAGCAGACGGATCACCTAATGGCAAGCGATAGCCGCCGTCTGTACACACCTGCAACACCAGTAAAATCATAAGTACGCTACGAACCTTCTTTTGCCCCAATTGGGCCTCCGGTACCCGCAGTCACACGACGAGACAGCGCAGGCGCTGCTTCCAGCCGATCTTCTGGGAGGCCATGGTATTTACATGGTCAAGCCGGCCTCCCACGGTAAATCGATGACTTAAGAATCTATAAGAGACGAGCCTCTTCTTTTCAAAAAGGCCACTAAGTCATCAACGACTTGAATGATCTAACATACCTTCTTGAGCGGTATTCACTTCCCAACTCTATTAGATAGAATGGCTATTGTTTTTAACAATTTGCATAAGAAAGACCTTTTTTTAAGAAACTACAACTAAAGGAAATGACTCACTCTTGTTATTGAAAATTGTTATCAATGCGTTCGAAAATATTTTGCTAATGTTCGTGTTTGTGGGAAATTATTTGCCACATTCAAAACAAGTTGCGTTGGTTTGGAATAATTTCAAGGCTTGTTTTTAAAGAGACAAGTACGCAGTCAGTAGTATTCTATTATTATTACTAAGAACCCGCTGAGTCTCACAGCTGGGTAAAGACCTTCCTACCCTTTCTCCGCGTTTCATAATTTTGAACAACTATCATATGGTCTAGTTGGGGCTATAGGAATCGAGTTCATCCCGCCACCGCATCATGCGTTTACCTCGTAGCCGCCATTGATTTTTGGGCTCCCACTCTGTGGCTATTCTGGCCTAAAGAGTGTCCGACATGCGGTAGACGTGTCCAAAACAGTCTCACTTTAGTTTAGCGGCTCTTTGGTAACGTCCGTAATTTGAGTTCTAGAGCGCAATGTAGTAACTATTTACAGTATATGCGGTCTGTAAGACTTAATCCAAGCACTCTGCACTTCAGGCTGGAAAAAGTTGGCAGTAACCTTGTGATTCTACTGGTGCTGCAGGTGTCTCTACAGGCGGCGGCAATCGCTTACCACCAAGTTATCACTTGGTGGCAAGCGAATGCTCGTCTGCCTCCTATTACTTAAAAAATCTTAACAGTCGGAAAATTAAAAAAAAAAGATATGAGATACTCAGATTTATTATTTTACTTAAATAAAATATTATCAGCTAGATAGTTGTAGCATCATGGAAAATACAAGCTGGCTTGGCATAAACAAATAATAATACTGTTATAGTAATAATATTTTCATCCTAAAGACTGGTTTACACAGTACGAGCAAGTCTAGCAAGAAAATAGTTACTCTGTTCGGCCATCGTGTATTTGTCTTCATATTATGTCGACTTACCTAGTACAACTAGAAGTAAAGTATCGGCCTTTATACTGTCTCACTGCAGGGCTACGGCTTCATGGTTTTAGTAGCGGCCTGTGATCCAGAACCCTTAGGTTCTGGCTTCAATTATCGAGTCGTCGGCTGGGTTAAATTTTTCGAACAAAACTCGGGTTTGTGACCCCCAATCCGCATTATACAAGCGTGGTTATTAAGCCTAATCCCATACGAGCAGGCAGCAGGTAGCAGACGAGCAGGCGGATCACCTGATGGTTAGCAATTGCCGCCGCTCATAAACATCTGCAACATCAGTAGAGTCACAAGTGCGCTGCCAATCCTTTATCCCCTTCCCCCGGGTGGGCCTCCGGTACCCTCACTCACTCGGCGAAACACAGCACAGGGGCTGCTTTACGACGGTTTTCTGTGATTCTGTGTGACTATTAGATATTCATATTTTCTAATTTCATATTTCTAATGATGCCTTATCAATACGTAGCTCGTACTGTGTAAACCAGTCTTAGCATTTACGTCAATGAACACACCCACAACTTAGAATAATTACATCATTTCAATGGAGTAGGTAATTATTTCTTTTTATCAACGAGAACTACGATAAGAAACTTGTTTTTCAGAGAAGATTATCATGTTTTTATTTTATGTTTAAACAAACGCTGCGTTGGTCTAGTGGTTTGAGTACCGAGTCGTGATTCTGGGTTTCTAGGCTTGATCCCCATGTCAAGCCGAAAGTATGTTTCGAAAATAGCGTTTGTGCGTGCATCAAACAAGCGTGTTGATTATGTCTTATACTGTTTCTGGGGAAACAGCATTAGTTCCGCTTGAGAACTAATAAAAAAATCGGCCAAGAGCGTGTCGTACACGCACATGATAGAGTTCCGTAGCCATAAGATGGGCTGACCTTATTTTCATAGTTTGTAGGACAGATATTTCCATAGGTACATTTCCATTTAGTTAGGGCAACTGCACTGCACGTTATAAATTGGTCGAGTTCTATTAAAAAAACTATGCATGATAGAGAATCCGCTATAATTTTAGGTGAAAGTACTTACATTGGAGGTATACAGCACATTTTTTCCAGAATTTTCGCAATAGGTATTTCAAAAGTTAAGGTGGGGGGACCGCTCTAATTTAAACTTTGTAATATCTCGAGACTGGGGGGTTTGATCCACATGGTGTCAAGGCAATTTTTGTTGTATTTAAAGATACCATTTTAACGATTCCCCACACGATGGGGAGAGTTGAATTTTTTTTTCGAGTTGACTTTTCACTGTATGGGAAGGGGGGCGAAAAATATTTATTTTACGATAATTTTAAAAACCAATTTTTGGATTATCAATCGCAATCTCCACCAATTTTCGTGCCATTCGTGCAGAACGGTGGAAGACGAGCCAGGACAGACGGACAGACAGACATGACGAAACTATAAGGGTTCATAGTAGACTACGGAACCCTAAAAAGGCTTGTTACGTAGTTAGTAACTGTTACGTTGGTAAGTATGTAACATAGACCTCCTAGTTGATAAGACTCTGCGGGGAGTAAAGAGTGATAGGATGAAAAGTCAAATGTTATCAGTATGATAACGAGAAACAGATTGACGCGGGAGGCTATTTAAACAATCTTAATATAAATAAGCGTCTTGGATACAGTAATGAAAACAAAAATTGGAAGTCACGTGTAGATAACAAATTATTTTTTTCTTGATAGGTAAAAATGTTTGCTCAAGAGATATTTCAAAGTGAAAAAAAAGTATCCCTCCACTCCCACTTTGAAATAAGAAAATTATGAAACTTAAGATAAATATCGTCATCATCATTTCAGCCAATAGACGTCTACAAATGAGCATTAGGTTAAATGGGTTATTCCAATCATCCCCATTGAGTTGCCCCCTTAATGGGGATTTCTGGAAAAAAGTTCCAATAATCCCCATTGAACGCTTATAAAGTTTATAATTGGGATTATTGGAACTTTTTTTCCAAAAATCCCCATTGGCTGAATAAAATGACGTCTTTGAGTGCGGCAGATGAATTTGGTAACGTCACTTAAACTGAAATAATAATGTTTCGAACATAACTCTGGTTTGTGATCACCAATCCTTATTAGGCAAGCGTGGTGATTAAGCCTAATAGAACCCCATCATAGTAGCGATGACTTGGTTCCTAAGACTTTTGCCCTGCAGTGGGACAGTATCTAATAGGCTGATACTTTACTAATAATAACGTATACTTTCTGTTTGAACTACACGTATACTATTTAGTTGATGTATTTGGTTAATTGTATACAAGTAAGCTCGTATCCACCACATTACCCTCTTAGAATAGCTTATAACTATTTCCCAATAATCCCGCTATTTTAATACACGTCACGGTGCAAGATTACATACGACAGTTTACTAATTTACATGGGATTATACGCAGCTTATAAGTAATAGTCGAATTGCCGGCTTTAGATTAGGCAATCGTTCAGGCATATGTGGATCTGTGTTCTATAGTGAGCAATTAAGCATAGTGATTAATTGATTGGATCTTACATGATCTGCCTTGTGCAGCGATGTCTTTATAAAAATAAGTAGTAGCTTGCCCTCTATAGTTTTATCCATACTTTCATACTAATATTATAAATGCGAAACTGTAACTAACTCTGTCTGTCTGTCTGTCTGTCTGTTACTCTTTCACGCCAAAACTACTGAACGGATTTAAATGAAATTTGGTAAACAGATGATCTAGACCCTGAGAAAGAACATAGGCTACTTTTTAATGCGAAAAGGGGGTTGTAAGGGGTTAAAAGGGGGATAAAAAGTTATTTTTCCAAGCGGACGAAGTCGCGGGCGGCCGCTAGTATTATTATAAATGCGAAAGTAACTATGTCTGTTACTCTTTCACGCCAAAACTACGGAACGGATTTGAATCAAATTTGATATACAGATGCTCTAGACCATCAGAAAGAACATACGCTACTTTTTATTGTGAAAGGAGGGTTAAAAGAGGGGGGTGCAGACGAAGTCGTGGATCACCTTTGGTGTATAAGACAGGGTCACTACCAAATGCGCCATCTAGCCAGTCAGTATTGGTCAGTTAGTTAAAAAAACTGGCTTTACTGACATTGCATCTACTTGTAAATAATATTATCTTTGTGAGTCCGGTATAATGACCTACAGTTGCGCTCAATACTATCGCTTTTGAACCCAGGGTATATCCGGTGTAATCGCTTACTATCAGGTGATCCGTTTGTCTGCTCTCAAAACCAAAAAAAAGTCAGATGGCAAAAACCAGTTTCCACCTCTTGTATAAAAGTAGCACGCTTTTGTCTACTGAGCTACCATAGCTCTTTTCTTTTGAAAGAGTGTCCTCCAGATTTGTTTTATAAAACAAATAGTGGCCCCGCGGCCCGCCCTCACTTCGCTTCGGGACCGTAATTCAGCAATGAACCAATAGATGGCGCTGTGTCCAATTGCATCGCGCAAGCGTTTCGTGTTTTCGATTTGCCTATAAGCCTTGTAGTTGTCTATAGAAGTTATCTCTTTATAAGTTGTATAGAAGAAGATATTCGATAAGAAATTTTTATCCGTACCTATATCTGATACTAGCGGCCGCCCGCGACTCCGTCCGCGTGGAAAAGTAACTTTTTAACTCCCCTTTCAACCCCTTACAACCCCCTTTTCGCAATAAAAAGTAGCCTATGTCCTTTCTCAGGGTCTAGATTATCTGTATACCAAATTTCATTTAAATCCGTTGAGTAGTTTTGGCGTGAAAGAGTAGCAGACAGACAGACAGAGTTACTTTCGCATTTATAATATTAGTATGGAAGTATGGATTGATGCGTTTTTTGTTAACGCGCCCTTATGGAGGAAAAATTTCACATATTGTGGTATTCCATGTTTTTCCATTATTCCCTTACAACAAAAAATACTTTGCCCTACATTTCGCCTTATGGTGAAAGTGTTTAACATAAAAATAGAAGTGTTCTTTTCTTAGAAATACAATCAAATATTTTTTTGCAGTTGTATAATAATAACCTCGAAACGATTCGGATACGGGGGCAGCCAATCTTAACTATCAGCCACGTACGCAGGACATTATCATAGTACTGAAGTTTGTGCACAAACACAAGTGCTTTCTCTATTCCCTTACCCTCTTAATTCGATGGGACATTAGTGTGATAAGAACAATTAGGAATCAGGTTCAAGACCATCAGCTTAAACCCTTAATGAACAGTAGGTATAAATAGTTAATACCTACAATTCATTGGTTTTGGACCTTATCTCCAAAACATAAGGTTGAAAATATGGGGACTAACATATCAACAGAGCCCCATAAAGCCCCGTGTTTTCCAAGGAGTACAAAACCAGTTGAAAGGTAGTTACTTATATAAAAAACAGTATCTAGTTCCAAACAGATTCGTATTTTTTTTTGTCACAAGCCGAACGTTTAAGTTTTTTATGTGATTAGCAGATGACGGACTACTCACCTGATGGTAAGCAATTGCCGCCGTCCATAGAAACCTGCAACACCAGTTTAGTCACAAGTGCGCTGCCATAACCCCGTTATGTGCGTAAGAGCTGGTTTCTGAATTGAAAATTAGAAGTTAAGCACTACTTAAGTACAAACATTTACAGTTGAGTCATACTTCAAATATCAAAGTTTGTACTTAAGTAGTGCTTAACTTCAAATTCTTAATTCAGAAACCGGCCGTAAAGGTGGATGACCGTCATAAGTAATATTCATTTATCAAGTCAAAATAACACCAGAGATTATTTTCACTAGAACTGAGAGTAAAAAATACCTACCAAATTGAACCGTAGACCGTTTTCCATCACTCGAAATTAACAATCCCCCTAAATTGGATTTCCAATCACTGACTGGTACTGAAACAAATCGACCTCTTTGTATCTTTAATTTTGTCTCACTCTTGCCTGGAATGAAGCTTGGCTTGTTATTAATTCGTATTCAAATTGGTTTGGCTTTTTGGCTGATTGTTCGGTTCCAGTAGCGCCGCCATTTTGTTGAAAAAAAATCGTAGTGATTTTTTTCATGTGATCGGTGGCAGAAGAGGAGATGGATTACCTGATGGTAAGCGATTACCGCCGTCAATAGACACCTGCAACATAAGTAGAGTCACAAGTGCGCTGCTAACTTTTAAACCCTTTTCCACACAATTGGGGCTCTGGTACCCTCATTCACTCGACCAAACACAGCGCAGGCGCTACTTCACACCGGCCTTCTTGTGAGGCCCTGGTATCACTCAAGTCGAGCCAACCCATTTGTACCCAAGCGTGGCTTTCCCGAAGGGTAGCGGCAGAAAGCGGATTTATTTAAACTTTATTGCGCAACCAAATTATTATTAGTGTTCTAATATAGCTAAATGCCAATAAGCATTAACTACCAGTCAAACTTTTTACCAGTAGATACACATACTGTAATAGTATGAATGTAGTTGTTCTCTTACTTAATTTTAAATAAAATTTACTAACGTCCATTATTGAAAAGTCATAAAATAAAATAAAAATATTAAAATCAGATGTTGGCGCTAGTGAACCAAACAAGGTCTCTTAAGGAAAATGGCTGTGCGTTATCTGTTTTCACTAGCTATGGGTTCTGAAAAGAATTTGTGTTTAATTCCGTATTTTAAGGACTTCGTAGTTTATAAAAAAATGCCAAATTACTTTCGTTTACGATCGCCTGTCCACTGAAATAAAAACTACTCCATTTCATTTCACTGGACGTCTACTGCGGCTCAAAGACGGAAGTCACTAGGAATAGTGACTTCTAGATTAGCAGTTTCATCCATCCAATCAGAGTCCTTCGTTGTAATTACGCAACTAAGTATGAGAAATCCTGAATCATAGATTAGAATAGAATGTTAAACTCTATACCAATATATAATAAAATAAAAATATAAAATAAATAAATTCCAATATGAATAAACTGTATACCATGTGATACTAGTGGCCGGCACTCACTTTATTTTGGGTTTACTTAGATGACCAATAGATGGCGCTGAAGTCAATTTCATCGCGCAAGTGTTTCCCTTTACAGTTTCTACATCCTCACGAAAAGTAAAGATTAAGACCAAGCCACTCTTAGCTCTTCCATTAAATTGAAATCGATTATTCGTACGAACATTGAAAACGATTCTATTCGAAAGATATTATTTGTGGTTGTGCCGTTTGAGGAATAATTTGTGAATAAATGGGGTAAATCTCGAGATGATTCGAATATTCGTAAAATGGAATCGCTCGAGTGGTGTGAAAGTGTCGATGCTACGAACAAATCGGAGAACATGAGAATTGGTTTCGGATCCTAACGTTGTAAAGGTTGAATTAGTACTGAATAATACTGTTGTACCTAATAAAAAGAAACTACTAGGTTAGCACACAGACCCAGTTAGAGCCTCCATCTAGGCATAAAAAAGTAAAGTATCAGCCTATATACTGTCCCACTAAAGGACAAAGGCCTCCATCATAAAAATTCAAGTCTTCGCTACTATGATGGGATTAGGCTTAAAATCACCACGCTTGCCTAATGCGGATTGGTAGTCACAAACCCGAGCTATGTTCGAAAAATTCGGAACTTACTTTTTGCTCGACCCGGGAATGGAACCCGGAATCACGGCCCGGTACTTAAACCAACGGGGCAACTAGGCATATTAAGTAGCTATACTTAATATGTAGTTAAAACGTTATGGTTGCCCTACGGTTATTTGGCTCACCGCAAAAGTCAGGTAAAATGCTGTTTCCTTCATAAATGTCAGTGTTGATTGATCGGCTGGCGCATTTGGTAATGATCCTACCTCATAATATGCCAAAACTCGTGGGTTCGATCCCCACCCTTGACAAACATAGTGAAGAACCTTGTGTTTGTTCAGGGTCTAAGTGTTATAGGTATACTATGTATTTAAGTGAACTAAGTAAGTAAGGGCTTATTCCTTCCGTAAGAGCCGGCGACGCATTTGTGATATCTCAGGTGTCGCAGATTTCAATGGACGGCGGTGATCACTTACCATCAGGTGAGCCGTCTGCTCGTTTGTCCGCCATAATGTAAAAAAAAAAAAAAAAAAAACTACTTTTGCACGGAGTTAGGTCAATACACGAGGTAATGTGTGAATTTATTTATTACTAGTGGCCCGCCCTCACTTCGCTTCGGGACCGAAATTCAGAAATGAACCAATAGATGGCGCTGCGTCCAATTACATCGCGCAAGCGTTTCGTGTTTTCGGTTTACCTATAAGCCTTGTCGTTGTCTATAGAAGTTATCTTTTTATAAATAGTATAGATTATTTATCTTTGAAGTGTTTACGTTGTGTCCTAAAACTCGATCAGTACGAAATTGAGTGCACTTCTACACGTGTAAACTGAGATTGACATCACTTAAACATTTAAATAAATTACTTAGTGCATCAGTTGAAAAGCAATCTACTACGTCGCTCTCATTACCGGGCGCCTATCTCAAACCACAGTCCCTGATAGTTTCTGCGGCACGAACGTGCTGCTCGTAAACTCGATCAGTACGAGTTTTGGCAAATGAGACATCACAACATTACACAGCATTATACTTACATATCACTAATATTATAACGTCGTAAGGCCCATAAGCCTTTTAAAAGGCATAAAACAATTGATTTTCCATTGTGTCTGCTGTCTGGGCGTTACGACGATAAACGTAAAAGTATGTATGGATGGATTTTTGCTCCTCTTTCACGCAAAAACTACCGAATGGATTTTAATGAAACTTTGCAATAATACATCAAAATAACACATAGGCTACAATTCGTAATGAAATAAAGTTGATTCATGTATTGAAATTGTTAAAGACAATAAAATTATTTACTGTGGACATTTCCATACCTTTAACCCCGTCTTCTATCAACCATTCTTAACAACACTAAATGTTATTCTATGACTTTTAGAAATTCGAATATTGAAAAATTTACTTTTCATACAAAATCAGACACGTGTGTCAATTAATTATGGACAATAAAAAAAAATTGACAAATTTTTTGTCAAAACTCGATGAACAAAATGCTTTTCAGAATGGTTGGTAGAAAACGTCGTAAAAAGAATGTAAAAGTATACAAAACATCCTGTACAACACGACTAAAAAAAGAAAAGTTTTAAAAACACACGACAAACAAACAAAAGTACTTTTAAATTTTTTTACGTCAGTTCGGAAACAATCTTTAAGCTCGGTCTCATTACCGCGCGCCGGTCTCAAACCACAGCCACTAATAGTTTCTGCGGCGCGTGCGTGCTGGGGGGCAATCCTCGTGCATTCGACATTAAAGTCGAATTAAGAGATTTCATACATTTGTCCATACAAATCTCTAATTCGACTTCAATGTCGAATCTTGAATTTCGAAAGAATTTCCCCCACTGGCAGCCGATCGCTCGATATCTGTGATCGACATGATCATCATCATTTGCCTGCCCTATTCCCAGGTTATCTGGGGTCGGCGCAGTATGTTTTCTTCTTCCATTCGTCCCTGTCATTCGTCATCGTATCATCCACTCCCTTTTCAATCATGTCATTCTTCACACAATCCATCCATCTCGTTTTTGGCCGTCCTCTGCTCCTTGGCCCATTTACATTCATACGCATCACTCTTTTGGTTACGTGTTCCTCCTCTCTTCTCATAACATGGCCATACCAGGAGAGACGACGATGTCGATTGTGATCGACATGATACCATAATAATATTTAAGTAAGTAAATACATTCAAACAACACCTATTCATAATATTGCCGTTACTCCGTACTAGAGGCATAAGCACTTGTGTAACAGATACTCGTATCAGACAATTTCAGATTTTATCCTTGAACGACACCCCAAGTATAGCTCGCTCTATAGCACGCTGAGCGACCTCAAACTGGTGGGCTAGCCGTACTGTAAGGGTCCACGTCTCGGAACCATAGGTAGGTCAGTACAGGCAGGACACACTGATCGAAGACCCTGGTTTTGAGGCATTATGGTATGGATGACGACAAAACCTGACGCAGTTTAGCAAATGTTGCCCAGCTCAGCTGGATTCTCATTAGGGCCTTTATTAAAAAAAAAGACAGTCATTCATTTTAAGATTTTTGACAATGTTAAATTAGACTTAACTTCGAGCGCTCCAGAATCAGTCCCTTTGCAAACTCGATTAGTACGTATGTCGCGCACTTTGACGAGTTTTGTTTTAGCAGTTTGTTGGCCATGGCACAGCAAATCTCTCTTATCTTACCGTGTAATTCCCAGTTGCATCTAATGGTGTCGCTTTTGGAGCCCGGGTACGATTAGACCATGATTCAGGATTTGAGGAGTCTGGTAATTACAATGAAGCGACTGCCGTCCAACCTTCGCCATCTAAAAATAAATTAAAAATAAAAATCTTAAGATACCTATTTTCTTATATTAATTCAAAGAGATCTTCAAGAAAAGGGCGTATTCTTTCCTTAAGAACCGGCAACGCATTTGTGATGCCTCAAGTGTTGCAGATGTCTATGGGCGGTGTGATCACTTACCATCAGGTGAGCTGTCTGCTCGATTTTCCGCTATAACGTAAAAAAAAACTGTACTGTTATTTGTTTATACGCAATCTATCACAATTCATTCATTCAATTCATTTCCTTCTCAACATCAATTTATTTATTATTTATTATGAGCCCGTATTGTCCCATTGTAGGTTTGCTCCCCTAATCCCTACCCTTTTTCCTTCTTCCCTCAACATTCATTCACGATTAATTTCATCAAAACAACAGATACTTACCTCTAGGATTAACAGAGACCTTCGGCGTCGAAAGATTTTTGACTTAAATGTTGTGAACTTTACTTAAGTTGTTGACAAAGTTTTGACACGACTAGGGATTTAGTAATCAAGTGGTCAAGACTGGTTTTACTGATAAACTAGGCCTAAAGACAAGTTTGGAGTGAACAGACCACAAATGACAGGAGAGTGAAGACAGGCCCTTAAAAGTTAAAGCCTTGTCAAACTCTGAAGATTCCCTATAGGTTTTGATTGTTTACCTGCATATCTTAAAGACATTATTATAATTATTTATGCGTGTTTTGTCTAATTCACTCCTTTGGTCTAGTGAAATAAGTACCGAGTCGTTTCTATGATATAGACATCAGATAAATCATAAATATAATACATACGAGTAATATACTATAATCTGGACATCTTTAAAGCAAGAGTGAACAGGCATCTTCTAGGCAAACGCGTACCATCCTAGACCTCATCGTCACTTTCCATCAATTTTTGTCTAGCGTGGGGATCGAACTAACGACCTTTGGCGAATGAGGAAGGCATTGTCACTACCAAATAAACCATCCAGCTTAGCAGCATCATCCAGTCAAAATGATGTTTTTCCATACTGCAAACCTAATAGTAGAAATCAGCACATAGATTGAAAAAATCCAGAACTGCACGCTTGGGTTCCAACCCCTACATAAAAGGCGCGTTCTTAACCCCTGAGCTACCATCGCTTCTACCTACCCAACTTGTATGTCTAAAACCAGCTCAAAATAATAATCTTGCGCCAAGTCCCGCGAAGTTCCGCTTGCCGCACAGCTGGATTCCCGCCCGGCTTTTCATGATATAATTCCATCCATTAATACTAGTTTGCCGGTTTACTTTAGTTCGCTTTGTCTAACGTTAAGCGTATATGACGGGCAGAGAAAGTACTAGGATTGCTGGTGCGTGATTCTTTTGCTCAGGTATCTTTATGAAACCCCTTTTATTACGCACTACATATAATTTACACTGTATTTTTTTTACCTGTCTTACTTACTTCTTGAAGCCATCAGCCGTGGTCAGAAGTGAACTGGGCGGTGCATGCCGTCGTATGTTAGGGTCCGGCAGCGAATTAACTCTCCTCCCGACCCGTAGTACAGTCGAGGTCAAAAATATGTTTACACTTTAGGACCTTGTCACAATACATATTTATAAGAAAGTGGAAGTCCTTTTCTTATACATGTTACTGTGACAAGGTCCTAAAGTGTAAACGTATTTTTGACCTCGACTGTACAACTGAGTTGTCCAACTGGATTGTACTACGAGGAAGTAAATTTACCCATGGTTCAACTGGTTGTCCTATGGGGAAATATTATTACTAATAGTTCAACCCGAGTGAGTTGTTCTTTCCTGGGTTCAACTAGTTGTACTTCTGGGAATTCAATGTATCTATGGAATCACTACTGGTATTTAACAGGAAAAGGTTAACTATTAATGCTGAAGTGCAATGCAATTACTACTTCTTTTGATAAATTGCCTAATAGTTCAACCCGAGTGAGTTGTTCTTTCCTAGGTCCAACTAGTTGTACTTCTGGGAATTCAATGTATGTATGGAACCACTACTGGTATTTAACAGGAAAAGATTAATTATCAATGCTGAAATGCAATGCAATTGCAACTACTTCTTTTGATAAATTGTCTATTTGATGATTAAAACACCCTAACATTTACAGTTTTTAATAAATCGCCACTAGATGAAATGTAAGTGAAGCTACTTCGACACTATTTGTGTTAATAACCTAGCACGCTGTTTTGATTATATAAAGTTATAATCATCATCTTCATCATCATAAGCCCGGCAGTACCCACTGTCGAGTATAGGCCTCCTTTCTTTTCCGCCAAAGTCCCCGGTCCTGAGCTGCTCGGATCCAAGCAGGACCTCCTATTTTGGTAATATCATCAACCTATCGTGCTGCTGGACGACCAGGATTTCGTTTGCCTATTCTACGGCACCATTCCGAAGTTATAATGTGGAATTCTAAAAAACTATTTACGGGCTAAGTGACAATTAGTAAACATCACACTTATCTTGAAAACGCCTAAACTCTTACTTCACTTTACGTTTACTAAGACGGGCCAGACAAGACAATAGTTGGAGTAAGGCGAGCAAACGGTTTAATTACAGCTGCGTATACATTGCTCCTCTAAGGTACTCTTTGTGGTCGGAGTGAGAGTGAACACGCAATTTGCTTACGCACCGGAGTACTGGAAGGCAGGGAAAGTGGTACCTCAATAAAATTATATGCAGAAGGATTATTTTATGATGGGTACAGTAAAACAAATGAGCAAGCAGGTCACCTTATGGTAGGTCATCACCGTAGCCCATGGACGTCAGTTACACCAGAAAGAGTACGGATGCGTTCACCGGCCTTGACGGCTCGTTTCTTAAAGATTTGAATATCGTACTTGTTCAGAAACGCAGAAAGTTAACTGTGGGAGAGCCACGCTTCGGCTGAATGGACCGGCTCGACCGGAGTGATACCACGCCCTCACAGAAAACCGGCGTGAAGCAGCCCCTGTATTGTATTTCGCCGAGTGAGTGAGGGTACCGAAGACCCACTCGGGGGGAAGGGGATAAAAGGTTGGCAGCGCGCTTGCAACTCCACTGGTGTTGCAAGTGTTCATGGGCGGCGGCAATTGCTTACCATCAGGTGATCTGCCTGCTCGACTGCTACTTATCACATAAAAAAAAAGTTGATTCCACCATGAGGTGGTGCGAGTAGTATGGAATTGGGCATTCTATATCATCTGTCGTTCGTATCAGCTAAAGCTGAAACTCACTCCAGATGATCTAGAATATCCCAATTCCATACTCCGCGCTATCAATTTCATCAACAATAATTTGTAATGGGTTTCAGAAAATGTCGAGTAAAGCGCACGGAGCTGGCTGCATTGCGATAAAAATAGGCTACGCACACATTTATCCGCGTTTATAGTGATCTCTGAGTTTTGCCGTGGATGACAGAAACAAACGTGTGGGAGAGACTCGATCCAATATAGCTAGAACTCTAAGAAACTTTAACTTGGCTTATTTTGTGGAGCAACGAATCATCTTCAATCTAAGAAACTTTAAATTTAGCGTGAATGCATTAAAAAGGGTCGCCGCCAATGATGACTCTGTTCATAAAAGAGCGCTTTATGGAGGGAAGGTTGAAAATAAAATACTACATATTTTTAGTCAATAACCTCGATGGAAAAATATGTAAATTTATCTGTAAAATTACTAAGGACAGCGCTGTTTGCATCACTTTTTCAGACGCTTTCAATATGGAATTGTATATTTAGAGATTTTATAACAGAAGTGTAAGTATCATTCGCAACTCATCACAACCGTCCACTTACTTTGTCCCCAAGTGTATAAATTAACAACGTTCCTACGCCTATTGTGAGGGTGTCTGAATGCTCACGGTATTTGTACATTATGAACTCGTAGTGACGAATCATAACGCGGAATAATACCCTTTTGTTCTTATGACAGTTTAAAGTTAGAGCGCTAAAACCGTCATTTTTAACCATCAAAACAAAAAGAAACTAATTTATCTAAAATTAGTGAAATTTCCGTATGTTTTGTTTATTTTTATGTGATAGGTAGCAGACGAGCAAGCGGATCACCTGATGGTATGCAATTGCTGCCGCTCATGGACACTTGCAACACCAGTGGAGTCACAAGTGCGCTGCCAACCTTTTATCCCCTTTCCCCCTGGATGGGCCTCCGGTACCCTCACTCACTCGGCGAAACACAGCACAGGGGCTGCTTCACGCCGGTTTTCTGTGAGGCAGTGGTAACACTCCGGTCGAGCCGGCCCATTCATGCCGAAGCGTGAAGCTTTCATATTTGTTTACCTGCATATCATAAAGATCGTTATTATTATTATTAAGTATTTGGGGGTCTTTGATCTAGGGCTCGATTCTCAGTCGGCTCGGGTCGAGCAAAAAGTACATACATTTCGAATTTTTCGAAATATTTTTTTGCTTGACCATTGAACATAGCTCCGGATTGTAATCACCAAGCCGCATTAAGCATAATCCCATCATAGTAGCGATGACTCTATGATAGAGGCCTTTGCTCTGCAACTTACTGATACTTTACTTTTTTTATGAACAGGCCGATTCTTTTTTTTTAATACACACACATACACATTGTACAGGTGACATTTGAGTAAACTCTCCTAAATTAGATCAACATTCTGAAAGTTGAAAAAATTGTTATTTATTATATCTTATTCAAAAACATTTGCATTTACGCGATATAAACATTACAAAACATTTATTGAATTCAGCCAATCCAAATGAACTCATGTCCCCAGTGACAGACAAAACACCGCCCATTGCCAACCAATCTTCTAATTAATTAATCAGTACTAATCCATGTACAGTTGACTACACAAGTACCTAACAGATACAGTGTTTGTTCAGATAACACGGGAAACGTAAACAGGCGACCTGTATCAATATACGACTTGCATGATGTGGTAAAATACACTCGGGGAATTTGATCCTATACAAATAATACAGTTCAGTATTGCGCGTTTAAATATAATAATGTATGAATGATTCCTATTTAATTATAAAATTATGATGTTTGAGTTTCGAGTTATTCTCGTTTGCTAATGAGGGGTTTGGGCTTAATTTTGTGTCGATAGATATAAAGATAATACACATTTATTTGGCCACAAAACATAAATACAATACATAAACAAGAGAAGTAAAGTATCATCTTTTACTATCCTACTGCAGGGCAAAGCCCATCAAATCCCATCATAGTAGCGATGGCTTAATTTATCTATATCTATACTATTTATAAAGAGATAACTTCTATAGACAACGACAAGGCTTATAGGTGAAACAAAAACACCACACGGTTGCGCGATGTAATTGAGCACAGCGCCATCTATTGGTTTATTTCTGAATTACAGTCCCGAAGCAAAGTGAGGGCGGGTCACTAGTATGATATAAATTAAGCCATCGCTACTATGATGGGATTAGACTTAACGCTTTCCTAATGCGCATTTGGTAATCACAAACATTTTTACAATCGGAAACATACTTTTTGCTCTACCCGGGAATAATACAAAACTAAATAATACTTACTTGTACATGAAATACAAAATTAAACATTTGAAAACTGACATGTAAGTAGGGCATTTTGTGGCGTTGTTGTCTAAATTACTAAGGAATGAATGATGGATAGACGTTTATTGGCCACAAAAGCAAATTACATAACAAAATAATTACAGTATAGTATCGTCAATATCAGAGGTATAAATCTAAAAACTAGTTATTATAGGAGTACCAAAGGAGGCTTTATCACTATGAGCGATCTCTTCCAGGAAACCTTTGTGTAAAATACTTTTGAACAGGGTGGGTGTAAGACGGTGAAATTAAGTCTAAATAGACAAATAATGTAAGAAAACTATCCTTTGTGAGCGGAGCTTCATATTACAATTTTAAATTGTAATACTAGCCAACAAAGCCACGGACCTAGTCTGCGGTATGTAACTAAACCAACAAAAAATCACTGTTACACATACGACCAAAATAAAACTCCACGCGAACATTTCCACCCATTGCTTCATGGTAATCGGTTTTCCGTTCACTATCGCCTGGTATCTTAAACTAGCGGCCGCCCGCGACTTCGTCCGCGTGGAAAAGTAATGTTATTTAGCCTATAGCCTTCCTCGATAAATGGACTATCCAACAAAAAAAGAATTATTCAAATCGCACCAGTAGTTTCGGAGATAAGCGCGTTCAAACAAACAAACAAACAAACAAACAAACAAACTCTTCAGCTTTATTATATTAATATAGATTGCCAACTATTCCGTACAAAAACCTTCAACACCAAAGGGGAGGCAGCGTACAACACTAACGATCTCAATGGAAGCGATGTTAGGGGATTTACAACACGACTATTCTTATTCGAAAGTCTTCAGTACAGGGGAAAGAAATACTTTTTTTTGCCATTAAGGTAAGTGCTCACTATCTGTCTGATCATTTGCCCCTGTATCGTAAAAAATACTCAATTCAAAATAATTTTAATGCCACGGCCATATGCCCAAAGTCATTCCAATAAAACCTCAACATTTTATAGATAGAGTGAATAGGCTACTCCTGGGTATGCTCGGTCCATCGTAGACTTCTTCTCAACTCGAGAGTTCAGTTCAATAAAAAAATATTTTACGAAATGCTGAATTAATTTATGAGATTGTTGCAATTAATGAACATTTTCACTGTTGTGTCAATCAAGATGTAATAATGATCTCTCTTCATGATAAGAATGATATAAGAAAAAAGGTTTCTTGATTATGTACAACTAATCCCGTGGCTAATTTTTGAAATGGTCGAAATATTTGATAGTATCGTATAATAGTTATATGAGAGGCGATGCAAGCGCATTGTTTGTTTGAAAGATAATGGCAGCTGATGCTTAAAATAAATTATTTTTTTTTTCCCACAACAATTATGTAGTCAAACTTTGTTATTAATAAATTTGTAAATTTCTTTGAAAGAGGACTAAAGTGACAACAAAAAATATTTGAGGTGTTCCAGATTTTCATTCGATATTTTACGAAGAGCCGATCTCTACGATTACCTAGGCAAAATGTGGATGACAAAATCGTGATTGTGTTAACTATTTATTTAATAAATTAATCTGATCTAATTGAGTTGCTCATCATGTAATGCTGATCACATTGACATATAGAAAGTCCATTCACTTCAATTCAAAATGTAAACAAAAGTACAATGTAAACACTTCTAATCAGAGTTGAAACGGCAGTTTATCAAACTGTCTACAAGAAAAAAACAACACTCATCCCGCTGAAGATTTTAATTCGAGCAAAGAGAAACTTTTCTTATTTTGCAACCCCCTCCCCCTCCCTTGTTCGTAGAGTCTGATAAATGGACGGAGATAAAAACTATGCGAGGACGCCTGTTTCAAAAATAGAAAAGTCACTTAACACCAGATTCTATTTGAAGTCGTTAGTGATGTTAGTTAAGGGCCTACATGAATGAAACTAGCGCCGCCAACCTATTTACACTGATTGCAGCAAAAATATGATATTTTTGAAGAAAATAAAACATTACAGACTTAGCTCCAAGTAAATTGGATTTTTCAAGATGCAAAAAAATATTTCTAACACGCGACAAGTAACAATAAAGTTAATTATTGCTAAAAACGGCCATTTTTAGCATTACTTACTTACTTACTTACTTACTACGCTGGCTCAACGATCCAAAGTGGGTCTTGGCCTCCGACGTCAAAGTTCGCCATTTTTTGCGGTCCTGTGCCAATTCCGCCCAATCGTGCACGTTAAGTGCTTTGAGGTCCTTGGCGACTTCGTCCCTCCAGCGGTATCTCGGACGACCCACAGGACGTCGCCCCAAACCTACCAAAGGAGAAGATGGGTGCTGGAGGCACAGGTTTAACCATGAGATCGAAGATCTGATAGCCGAGCCGAACATCATCGGGGAAATAACAGCATCACGACTACGCTGGCTCGGACACGTGGAGAGAATGGGAGAGGATCGCGCAGCCATTTTTAGCATTAATTGACATTATTGTTACTTGTCGCGTATTTTATATATTGTATTGCATCTTGAAAAATTCAATTTACTTTTATCTAAGTCTGTAATGTTTTGCTTTCTTAAAAAATATCGTATTTTCGCCACAATCAGTGTAAATAGGTTGGCGGCGCTAGTTTCATTCGTATAGCTCCTTAAGTTAACACTTTTAAATCTGGCATTAAGTTTTTTTATGTGATAGGAAGGAGACAATGGATCACCTGATGGTAATAGATTACTGCTGCCCATTTGAAACACCAGTAGAGTCACAAGTGCACTACCAACCTTTCAAACATTGAATCCCCTTTCTCCCCAATTGGGGCTCCGGTACCCTCACTTACTCAACAAAACACAGTCTTCTGAGAGACCGTGGTATTACTCCGGTAGAGCCGGCTCATTCATGCCGAAGCGTGTTAAAATGTAACTAAAAATTGGCAAGCAATAATAAGAAAAATATTGTTATCTCTCAATAAGTAGGCACAAAATATAAAGGACACAGAAGGCTGACTGCACACTAAGAGCTAAAAATATGTCATGTACTCACGAATGCGCACTAACGGGCAAAAACGCCTTTTCGACCACATTAATCCTAACTTATGACATAAGATTGTCAAACTGTCGAGGTCAGTGGTAGAGGCCGCGCGCTTATGTACTCATGCCGGGCAACAACCCTAGCATATGTCAACGAACTCTTCTAAATTCAAAATCAGGTCAAAGTCTAACTTCTGTGTGTAATTATTTTGTGAAGTAGGTCTATTGTGTGTCAGTGTATGTTTTGTTTGTTTGAGGTGGCAGCTCAATAAAATTAATTACCAAAGATAGTAGTAGAAACAAAATAATTGCAGCATAGGTTGACTGACCGGAAAATATTATAATCTACGAGTATATCCATCTTCTATACTATTTATAAAGAGATAACTTCTATAGACAACGACAAGGCTTATAGGTAAACCGAAAACACGAAACGCTTGCGCGATGTAATTGGACACAGCGCCATCTATTGGTTCATTTCTAAATTACGGTCCCGAAGCGAAGTGAGGGCGGGCCACTAGTTATGTTGTAAAATATTAAAACGAAGGTTCGTTGCCGGGCCCTAGCAGACGACGCCGTGCACCGCCAGTCCGCTTGTGACCACGGCTGCTGCAACGTAGCCGAAACGTCAAGCAGTAAGTGCATATTACTCGTATGTACATAACAATAAACGTCGTTAATTCCCGTTTTAATAATTTATAGCTATAATGCAATGCGAGAATCTAAAAATCTATGTACTCGTAATTATGTTGTTGAACACATGACATGCAGTACTTTGTGTACGTACGTGGGCAAATAATTCCCTTTTATTCATATTATCATTACCGTGGCCTGAGAGGAATAATTACTCTTGCCTGCTACACTTTGTACACCTGCCGTGTGCGTGGGGCGGCCGTAGGGCTATTAAAAGAGTAGAGGAATTAATATTAAACTGCTATTTATTTCGTTCAAATAAATGGATCAAGGTTTTTTTTTATGCGGTGGTGCACTGGTGTTGCAGATGTTCATGGGCGGTGGTAATCGCTTACCATCAGGTGATGCGTCGGCTCGTCTGCCACCTATAATTATGTGGTAGGTGGAGAGTAGTCAGAACACCTGATGGTAAGCGATTGCCGGCGCCCATAAACACTTGCAACACCGGAAAGTCCCAATTTTACCAACCCTTAACTTTTTAAAATGTTTTTTACTATTCTGGGTTATTATATCCTGCATACGTGGCTGATCATTAAGATTGGTTACCGCAACCAAATCGGCTGGAGAATTATCATTACCTATATCTACATAAGTATACGAGTATAATTAGATAGATACTGTCTAATTTAAAATTTATGAAAACCCCGACAAGTTGTCATAATGACGTATGCATTTTATTATTTAAGCCCATTTATTTAATTTAATACCATTATTACAGGAATGAAGTAAAAAAATATTTCTTTTTGTGTTGGCGGCCACTTTAGGTTGGGCGTCATATCTAGCTTAAAACACTTCTGACTATTACGAGTATAACTTTCAAACAGAAAAATCAATATCCAAATCGGTTCACCGACAGATAAACATACTGACACGTCAAACTTGTAACAGCCCCTCATTTTTGCGTAGGGTCAAAAACAAGATTTCAACAGATCAAAGATATCAAAGCCTGCCAACCCTACTCTAATCCAGGTCTAAAGCAGCTCCACAACGGAAACTAATCGCGGCAAATATAATTTGTACATACAATTGTACCCGCTCATGCTCCGATCCATCATGCTCAAACCAGCTACATTTACGCTGTATGTACGAGTACAGTATGCTATATGTAGTACGTAAGAATAATAGCTTTGATAAAATTTTAAGACTGAAGTAGATGTGTTAGCGGGACGTGAAGAAATTGCCGTGGGAGATCCACGCTTCCGTATGAATGTTCCGGTCCGGTATGTTTATTGGGGAATGCTCTGATGAGTTATTCCAACGAATCCCATCCTCCCCTTTCCGTGCCGAACAGCGTTGCCATCCGCATACCATAAAGACAATGTCGGCGCGCACCAAGAGATTTTTCGTTCCTTGTTCCTGCCCAGAGCCATCAAGTCATGGAATGCCCTTCCAGTTTATGCGTTTCCTCCTTACTACAATCCTGAGTTTTTAGGCAGGCCTCAGCAGGCCTTCAGGGTGCGGATGACAGACTCAATAGGTACTATGTTTGTTTTTTTGTGCCTGTTAACCTCATGTTTGGATGTCACGGCCGTTTACCATCAGGCGGAGTGAAGTCATCTTGATTGTCCACATGCTGACCTATTCATGCTGAAAAGATTTTATCTTATATCCTAAGAATATGATAAACTTGTGCGATACAGTAAATACACAGCGCAAACTGTTGGCATGATATGGATCCATACTATATTTTTAAGTAGGTAAAGAAGTGCGGACGGGCCTCTATATTTATTACTTTTTAAGTAAAAATTACTAGCTAACAACTACCCAAGTTTATTTTTACTGTTATTTTCAGTACAATATCTAAAGTTCTTTCAGGAATGAATTGCTGATCGACGTTTAAACACTTTGACTTTTTATAAACATTGTTCTGAGAAGAGAATTACTTAAGAATAAATTGCAAAGAATTGCGATAGCAAAAATAAATAATTAACTATATATTTTTTCAAACAAATCTTTAATTTTTCGAATATAGCTCGGGGTTGTGATCATTCGATTAATATCAATCCGTATTAGGAAAGCGTGGTGATCAAGATGACATCATTTATATGATGGAGGCCTTTGCCCTACAGTGGGACATTATTATAGGCTGATACTTTACTGCACTTAACATCTAAAGTCGATAAATCTTCCTCAACTCGTCCAATTACTCACAATATGCACATAATACATGATAAAACAGAATATTATATCCCATGTTGGTTTATTACACCCGAAAGTTCGAGAACAATGTTTAATGACGTTTCTGTATGATTAATTACATTCCGTGTTAATTACTTATATGCCTGTATGCCTCATTTGTTTACCGAATGTGTTTAAAAGCTTGGAAATATGGAATTGAGTTCATAATAAATAACTTTACCTATTTTATCTACTATATCTATATCTTCTTCTATACTATTTATAAATCGATAACTTCGAGAGAAAACGACAAGACTTACAGGTAAACCGAAAACACGAAACACAAGCGTGATATAATCGACGCCCAGCGCCATCTATTGGTTTAGTTTATAATACTATCCCGAAGCGAAGTGAGGGCGGGCCACTAGTCAGTTATAAAACGATAACACCAGTAAACTACCACAAGGTCTTTCGACTTTTTGAAACGCAAATTGCTTACGCGATGGAATCGACACGCAGCGCCATCTATTAGAAAAGATTTGAACTACTGCAAAAATGGCAAAACTATGTCTTGTAACGAAATAATGGTGGGCAATTATATTTTATTAAGAGGCTAATTCTAATTAGTTTCTATCTAGTCGTCAGACCGGCAGGAGGCGGCGCAAGACCGGTCTAGATGGAGGCTCATATTATCGGGGAGACCAAGGCTCACTAGTTAGATAGTTCGTTTTAGCTGTAAAACACTAATGACAGCGCTGTTTGGATCACTTTCTCAAACGCTTTCAGAAATAGTGTAGATATCTAGAGATTATAATATATCGATGGGTAGATAGATAGATAGATAGATAGATATTCTTTATTGTACAGAAATAGAATACATGAGTGAAACAACAGCTATAGACCGTATAATAAGGCGGTCTTATCGCTTGTAGCGATTTCTTCCAGACAACCTTTAGGTAGAGGAGAGAAAACAGCGTGTTGGCAATGGGGTAGCTTCTATTTAATGATGACAACACATCTTCCAAGTCATCATCATCATAAAACATTCATTTATAAAATTGGCATTAAAATTCTATCTTTAGCTGACACTTTAACATATGAGTATTCACTCTCACAAGTCAAGAGAACTTATTAATAATTCATAAAAAACTCCCTTCTTTACCGAGAAAATATCGCAAAGAGCGAAAACTACCTGGGCTTATTCAAATATTTACCATCCAATTTTATTAGAAGGCTCTCGGTATCCATTTTCACCTTATGGTTAACCTTATATGAGGAGAAAATCTTTAAGGAGACAGGGGACATCGCACTTCCATAAGTATAAAGGAGGAAGCGGTGAAGTGTGGATCGATGCTTGTTTCAAATTTATACACCGTGCTTTTTCATATGGGTGGCAGCATTGTATAAAATTCTGTTAAGAAAGAGTGATACCTCCTTACACAAGCATAGGTATTACTTAAGGGGCTATACGAATGAAACTAGCGCCGCCAACCTTTTTACACTGATTGTGGCGAAAATATGATATTTTTGTAGAAAATAAAACATTACAGACTTAGATCCAAGTAAATTGGATTTTTTAAGGTGCAGTACAATATTTCTAACACGCTACAAGTAACAATAATGTTAATTATTGCTAAAAACGGCCACTTTTAGCAATAATTGACATTATTGTTATTTGTCGCGTGTTTTATATATTGTATTGCATCTTGAAAAATTCAATTACCTTTTATCTAAGTCTGTAATGTTTTGCTTTCTTAAAAAATAACCTATTTTCGCCACAAACTGTGTAAATAGGTTGGCGGCGCTAGTTTCATTCGTGTAGCCCCTTAAAAGGCGCCTACACCTATGGTGTAAACCATACTAAGTTACTGAAATAAAAATTTTGTTATTTTTGTAGCCCTGAATAATAGTAGAGTTCTTCCACGGTAGAGATGGTCAGAAGGACCATGCTTCGGCATAAATAGGTCAGCTCGACCGGAGGCATACCACGGCCTCACATAAGACTGGGGTGAAGCATCGCCATTTTTTCGTTGAGTTATTTAGGGTAACGGAGGCTCAATTTGTGGAATGGAGGTTAACCCCTTAATGGGCAGTATATATAAATACAATTCATTGGTTTTGGACCTTATGTCCAATATACGAGTATAAGGTTCAAAATATGATGTCTAACATATCGACAAAGCCCCATAAAGGGTAAATGGTTGGCAGCGCACTTGTGTCTATGGGCGGCGGAAATCGCTTACCATCAGGAGAATCAACTGCTCCTGTGCCACCTATTACATTAAAAAAAGTTGAAGCCATCCTTTTGTGTGTTATCATTTGTTCCCTCTACTATAGCATTTTTTAACATTTTAGTAACATTGTCCTTACAAAAATGGATAAGTAACCATTATGTCGAACATATGCAACATATACATACGATGTCCCCTGGCCTACCGCGGGTGAACATCGAAACTCACTTTATCTAACGAGGCACGGGCCCTAGCGTCCTGCCTACTCAATTTGTACCTCTTTATAGAGAGGTGAAATGTAGTCGATTGTTTAAAGAAAAATCTATTATGTGTAAATTGTACACTGTAGATTTAAAGGAAGATGGAAAGAAGAAATGTTTATTTGGTACCAAAATAACACAAAAGAACAAAAAGAAAATCAACATTTAAACTTATGATAAAAAATTGGAACCAAAATGGTCTCCGCTCAGTATACGACTTCCCGTCATACGACACTGGTATTATTAATTATTACGCTCAGTATACGACACTAAGTATTCTGTGGATACCAAACGACTTAAACTTAGAGGAATCCTGATTATAAGATCGATTTGGGTCTGTGTGTACTAACAGGGGCCCCCAGATGATGTCAAAGGGATGATTATAAAGGAAACCGAAACCGGTTTATATATTTGTGGGCTGAAGTGTTATACAAATCAAAGGTGCCTTATCATGAAAGATTCATAATATCAATTCGCCACGAACATTTTAGGAAAACTAGGCAATCCAGAAATCGAGATTTTTGAATTAATAGTAAAAGTGAGGTTAAGAAGGTACTTACCTATAATAGGTAAGTATAGGCACTTATACGGGACACATAGCCCAAAATTATATCCAATTGTATAATTTATCTCCGTGATAAAAAGCCATCCATAACATTGAAATTAATAACATTATATCGCTGAAAAACATGAAACTCATCATTTCTTGACAAACGTTTTATTGACACTTGTCAAATCAATTTTTCTTTATGAAAAAGAAAAATACATCACCTCATACTTCATCTCGAAAGAGTTCTAATTAGTCCGAGTGTTTCATAGATTAGGTACAATATCGATTATAAATTTCTTACACGATTTTCTTGCGATTTTCATACATTTTGACGATTATTGTGTTGTCATCAAATTCACTTTATATCGATAGTTAGTTTTATACGATGTTTTTAAGTTTTCTAATATTCTAGATTGTAAAATGGTCTTGTATTTTGTGAGTTTCTCTACAAAAATATAACCGATTTTTGAGGATGCTTTTCATCTTGATAACTTTGGGCCCATAGATCCCCTCCTCCTTTGTCTTTTTTATGATGGCATAATGGCGTATGGACGTGGAAGATGGGCAGACGGATCATCTGATGGTAAACGATTGCCGCCGTTCATAGACTCCTGCAACACCAGAGAGACGGAGCGTTAAAATAGCGTCAAAATGTATAATAATAATAATATAGGATGCTGGTCCGGCTGTCGATCCTCAACTAAACTTAATCGAAACAACTCGAATTAATTGATTGGACTCGTTATTTCATTGAGTATCAGCCCATATACTGTCCCACTGCGGGACAAAGGCCTTCACCATAGATATCAAGTCATCGCTACTATGATGGTATTAGGCTCAATCACCACGCTTAATTTATTGTTTTATTTTTTGGTTAGATAAAATTTTGAAATCGATACTCAGTAAACGTTGTTACAACACTACCTCTTTACCTACATTATGATATTGGTCTTTTCAAAGTTATGAACCGTGGTTATTACTAGAGAGAATTCTGTGTTATACCTTCAAGTGTACTCAAGTTTGCTACGCACGGAGATCTCAAGGGGCTGTTTTGATTTTTAGTGCCAGGATAAACTTAAAGATAGATAGTAAAAAGTAAAGTATCAGGCTATATACTGTTCCACTGCAGGGCAAAAGCCTCCATCACAGAAATCAAGTCATCGCTACTATGATGGCATTAGATTTTATCACTACGCTGGCTAATGCGGATTGGTGATCACAAACCTGAGCTAGGTATGTTTGAAAAATTCGAAACATACTTTTGCTCGATCCGGGAATTGAATACAGAGCCCCAAGGTTATGGCCCGATACTTACTAAGCCAAAGGGGCGTTCCTACATATTACACATCATAATATGACTGTTATACATCCTATATATTATAATGTACATCATCTTACTTATGTACATCTTTATTGTCATATGCATTAGAAAATGTTAGCTATGTTAATGTTTAAAAAAGTATGTATGTTTCCCTTGAAAATAAAAAAATAAGGTAACATATTGACATGCTTAAGTATTCTGTATGTCTAAATTTAATAAACTATTTTCATTTCATTTCATTGCATAAATTATGAGCAAAGTGATAAAGCTTACTTTTTAACCGACTTCAAAAAAAGGAGTAGGTTCTCAATTCGTCTGTATGTATAATATTTTTTATTTTTATGTTTAATCAAACTACTTCTAGAGTTAAACTACTCACATCGTTATGCCATCTTTGATAAGCCAAAAACGCCTGTTGAATTGAGAGCTCAGGCCGCTAATTGCTCCAATAGAAAATGCAGACAATGCTCGTTTGTTCGATAAAGCTATATCGAGGAAAGCATAATTTCTCAAACTTTACTGTAGCTAGTCCTCATAGGTTAAGAGCAATTGTTACTCAGTGGGAAGGAATGCGCTTTCGATACGGGAGATCGTCGTCCGAAACAAGAATGCACCTCTGGATTTTCAAATATAATGTGCGTATTTGCATAAACCTACATCATTCGTGAGAAAACCTGTGAGTATTGAAACATGTAACCACTATTCAGTTGGTTTGGTTCCCCTGTTAAAAGGTCAGTCGCTTCATTGTTATTACCTGACTCCCCAAATCCTGAATCATAGTCTAAGTATACTTTACAAGACCAATAGTTTTGAACGCAACTAAAAAAGAGGAGTTCGGGTTTTTTTCTGTTTGTTTGCCTGACTCTCAGTTAGCTTTAGAGAGTTGCTTTACCTATGCCATTTATCTTTATAAAAAACTGGCCAAGAGCGTGTCGGACACGCACATCAAAGGGTTCCGTAGCCATAAGACGGGCCGACCTTATTTTCATAGTTTGTAGGTAGTTATTTCCATACATTACCATTTAGTTAGGGCAACTGCACGTCATAAGTTGGTCAAGTAGTATTAAAAAAACTAAGCATGATACAGAGTCCGCTATAATTTAGCACATTTTTTTCAGAAATTTTGTAATAGTATTTCAATGGGGGGGGGGGGGTGGACGCAGTGCCCTGTGGCTAGGGGCGTTAAGAATACTGCCAAGGTATTCCCGGCCTGTCATAAGAGGCGACTAAATGGGCTTCGGAGTACGTGAGCATGCCACTACTGAGGAGTGGCTTGCTCAGTATCACGACTCCGCAAGGGAATAAATCCTACTGGGTGTCCTGGTATAATTTCAAAATGATGAATCACCTTTGAACTGTACTCGATGATAATTTGTAATTTATGATCGAGTTCTTACGATAAGAAATGGTCTAAAAAACGCTGACCCAGGGGATGAATATAAAACATTTTGAGAACTTATGACCTAGACATCAACCTACCGAAACGGGGGCATTGTTAAAACTGAGCCAGTCAATTTTCAGGTATCACTAATAAACGTAGTCCGGTGAATCGGCTCTTTGCAATGACGCTAACGATCCCCAAATAAATTGATTCGACGAATACGCCAATGTTGCCAGTACGTAAGTCCTTTCATATGCCTGAAACTGCCTCTGCGGCGCAGTAGGTAGTGGATCGCACTTCAAAGCGAAAACTGACATGGGTGTACGTATGGTTCTGGGCCAGAGGAGAGCAAATCAGGATTTTTATAAGCTAGGTGTTCATCTTCTTCTTCTATACATATAATAAAAATGTAAAAAAGCTGTGTCTGTACATTGAAGATATTTATCTCAAAATAACTTAGGACGACTAAAAAACAGTAACAGAACATGATTCAATGATTTTTAAAATTTTTGTCTGTCTGTTTGTCTGTTTGTCTGTTTGTCTGTTTGTTCGCGCTAATCTCGGAAACTACTGAACCAATTCGAATGAAACTTTTTTTATTGTATAGCTGTAATATCAGGGCAACTTATAGGGTATATTACATTTTGAAGACCAGGCTCCTTGATGTAGAACCACAACAGCCCAGCTAAACTATAAGAGGTAGGTCAATGGCACCTTAACAAAAGTTGTTCAGATTGATAAGCAGTTTATGATGCCATGAAAAAAAATCAAAGATCATGGAACATCTGGTTTGGACCTCTAAGAGCCCAGCTACACTATAACAAATATGGAATGAAATGGAATGGAAAATTGTCAAATGTGATGAGCATTTTTAGATGAGATCCTATAAGGAAGGATATTCCGAACTTAAACCCCTAATGGAGCGAAAAGGGGGTTCAACGTTTGTTCATGGGACAACGTGATTCCTTGGCCCAATTTACTCCAACTTTTGCATACACATTCTTTGACAGAATTGATGGATAAAATATAAGATTCAAATTTGTAGAAATACTTACATCCCCTAATGAATAAAAAATAATTTAGGGGGTTCATTAGAAGTTGATATTTTAAATATTAAATGGGTTTGCACTTGACCTCATCTCACCTGATGGAGAGTGACAATGAGGTCTAAGATGAAGCGTGCTTTCCCAGAAGAAGCCTATTCACTCTCGACTTAAAGACACCCAAATTGTAGCTCTCTGGAAATACAAAAGCCGGCAAGTTTCATTCCTTAGTATTTCGTATAAAATATTAATGAGCCGCCTTAAAAATCTATTAATCTATAAACAAACATTTATAATAAGTAATATTTTTGTAAAATTCTATTTAAATAATCATCTTTAAGTCAAGAGTCATAAAGTTCACGCAAACGAAGTTGCGGGCGGCCACTAGTAAAGAATAAACCGGCCAAGTGCGAGTCAGACTCGCGCACCGAGGGTTCCGTACAAACCTGCAAGGTTTACAAAGTTCGTTCATTACGACAATCGAGTCATAACTATGGTATTTTTTTTTGAAAAATGAAATTAATAACATTACAATGGGGAAAGATGGAGTGAGCATAAATTTAATAAGCTTATATTTATTAAAAAATTACATTTTTATTATATGTATAGATATATATTTTGTAATGTAACTAAAAATGTAAGGTTTTCGGAATTTTTCCTTTAAGTGTGCTATAAAACGTTGCTTCATGCCAAATTTCAAGATTCTAGGCCGACTGGAAGTACCCTTTAGGTTTTGATTCCCTTGCGAGTACTTGCGAGTTTCAAAATATGCAGCTTAAATTGCTGTTTCTTTTGATTACGTTGACACAGAAGTTTGATTTTGTTACAGCTTAAAGGTATTATAGACTTGAGTATTTGGTATGAATTTCAATTTAACACCTCTACGCGTTTATGAGGAAATGGGTAGTAAGTTTAAAATTATTAAAAAAATATAAATTATGTGATGTAATTAAAAATTTATGGTTTTCGTAATTTTTCCTTTATCTATGCTATAAGACGTTGCTTCGTACCAAATTTCAAAATTCTGAGTTCACGGGAAGCACCCTGTAGATTTTGATTCCCTTGCAAGTGTCGAAAATTTGCGGCATAAACGGCTGTATCTTTTGATTGCGTTGGCTTAGAAGTTTGATTTTTTCACAGCTTCAAGGGACAGTAATTGATATAAATTTCAGCTTCATACCTCCACGCGTTCCTGAGAAAAATGGTCTTGACAGACGGACGGACGGACGGACAGACGGACAACAAAGTGATCCTATAAGGGTTCCGTTTTTTCCTTTTGAGGTACGGAACCCTAAAGAAAAAACTTATTTTTATTCTTTAACTTTTTTGTGATAGGTAGCAAAAAGCAGACAGATCACCTGATGGTAAGCTTCTACATACTTCTAGATACCTGCAACACCAGTAGAGTACAAGTGCGCTGCAAATGGTTTTTTTCATTTCTGTCGATAAAAGTACTAGATAAGTTAAATTAGAAGTTACGTGGAAACAGATGAACATACATACATACATAGCCTGTCAAATCATAACCCTCCTTTTGCTTTGCCGTAGTCGGGTAATTAGTTGGGAGGTCAATATGATCCAGGAGGGGAGGGAGGGGGACAGCTGCCCTCCTCTGGTGTTCTTAATAGAAATCAAAAGAAATCAAACTAATTAAACAACAGCAATAAACAGAACAATAAGGTGGTCTTATCGCTTGATAATCGGAGTAAATCGTCGCTTTTTTAATAAACCATAAAAATAAAACAAATAAGGTACTTGTTATTGCGAATCAAAGAAAGTTACTTACAGTAAATAAAAATACGGTTAGCCTTTTCATTCAATTTCCATAAAACACCAAAACATAATTGGAGAAAATGGAAAATATTACAAAAAGGGAAATTTATTCAACATTTTCCGGTTCTTACCTAATATTATACAAAGTCTCCGGTCGGCGACAGTACATATTTTAATTAAAAGTAAGGTCAGACGCACAAAATAAAGACTTTGACACAGAAGGCTGACTCAGCCTTGATTTTGAATTTAGAAGAGTTCGTCGACATAATATGCTAGGGTTGTTGCCCGGTACGAGTACCTACATAAGCGCGCGGCCTCTACCATAGACCTCGACAGTTTGGCAATCTTATGTGATAAGTTAGGATTAATGTGGTCGAAAAGGTGTTTTTGCCCGTTAGTGCGCATGCGTGAGTACATGACATATTTTTAGCTCTTAGTGGGGAATTATAATTCTATTTCAGAGTCTTTATTTTGTGTCAGACGCCTGTGTAAGGCCGCGAACCCATGTCTGCGGTGCGTCTGCCACCGTGCTGCGGCATGGTGCCACCAGCGACACGTGCGCTGCTGGCGCACCACCAGTGGACACGTGCGCTGCTGCGCACTGTTCGCTAGTTTGATTGATTTGTCAAGTCCATTTGTTTTCCTTTTCATTCGTCGTCTCAACCTCAACAAGAGCAGTAGCGCTATCATGAGTTGACATCTAAAACTGACATAACGTAAACTATTTAGACGACCCATTTAGGGCAATGGTTTGAGCGCCGGTTGAGACGTAAGGGTTCGCGGGTTCCATTCCCGCACCAACACAAATGTTTTTGATGAAACAGATATTTGTGTTGGGTCTGGGTGTTTGTAATACCTTCGTTGTTTCTGGTTTCCATAGCACAAGGGAAAACCTTAATTTGAGGCCAGGACAATGTATGTGATGTTGTCTCAATTTATTGCTCTGTCTCTTTCAAATGCATCACAATGAAAGAGACAAAGCGATAGTTTTCGATAGCGAGGATAGTATTTCAAACTCATGGTACGGCTACTGAATGCGTCTTTCGCGGTCAATATCAAGACAAAAACTGTTTTTGGAATGCTGGTTGCCCACCGGTCGTGACGCCGCGCACGGCGCGTCTGCTGGCGGTGCCGTACCATAACACTAGCACGGCGGCCGCACCGCAGACATGGGTCCACGGCCTAAGGACGAGGTAGCGTGTCACAGCCAAGTTTAAGAAGAAAAACTGGTGGTGAACAGCTCCGTGTGTATATATATATATATATTTTTATAGAATAGGGGGCAGACGAGCAGACGTATCACCTGATGTTAAGCGATTACCGTCGCCCATGAACACCTACAACACCATGGGCTTCACAGGTGCGCTGCAGGTTACATGAACTACTCGTATCTGAAGCCACTGCTGCTCATCATCATCATCATTTGAGGCAATAGACGTCCACTGCTAGACATAGGCCTCCCCCAAAGTTCTCCACACAGATCGGTCCTGTGCCATTCGCATGCAAGTGACTCCTGCGACCTCCACTGCTTCTACTACACCTTTTAACTGTGGGAGAGCCACGCTTCGGCAGGAATGGGCTAACTCGACCGGAGGAATACCACGGCTTCACAGAAGACCAGCTTAAAGCAGTGCCTGCGCTATGTTTCGCCGAGTTAGTGAAGGTACTGGAGTACTGGTTAAAGGTTGGCAGCACACTTATGACTCTACTGGTGCTGCAGGTCGATAGGTGATTCGTCTGCTCGTTTGGTACTTATAACTTAATCTAATTAAGTGTATGTTGCTTTGATTTAAAATTCTCTCAGGGTGAACAAGTATGCATGAGTCATGTAATGAGTAATTCAAGATTTCATTTCTTGTTACAATTTTTTTGCCAAGTTACCCGTACTTGCCTTGCGATTAGATTAATTTAGTCAAACAATACTCCACCGGCTGATTGTTTTATGTGATAGGTGGCAAACGAGTAGACGGATAACTTAATGGGAATCAATTGCCACTGCCTATGGAAACTTGCAACATCACTGGAGACATAATGACAAGCCAAATGGTATGTTTGGTCACGTCTCTGCCTCATACGCAAAGAGGGATTGCACGGCCATGAAGATTTCGTCACTAATTGCTTCGGCATGAATGGGCTGGCTTGACCGGAGTAATACTACGGTCTCATATCGCTTACCATACCGTACGGTAGAAGAACTGAGTGGCGAGACTTTGTTTTTTGGACGTTATAATCTTTCTATCCATTTTTCAACTGCTTATAAACAATCAACAATGAGAAACGCCAGTCGCCACCTATCGGCTCAGCTCCGTACTACAGCGTACTCGACCTAATCGCCGGCTCGCCTTCCACTCTAGCTGAATTAAGATTAATCGCTGTTGACAATAGTTTGAGGTGGGTACCTGATAATGAATACCCTCGTTAGTTCAACGACAGAACTCGAACGCGGACAATAGTGTAGCCGGTTTGTGGAGGAGCTGTCGTCCGTGGATATCTTGCATTGTAACTCCACGCCATAAGTTATCTGAAGATGTACGGGTAGCTATGTTAAGAAATAGAAGTCTATCTACAGTCATGTCATTATTTTCCAAAAAGGAACTTAAAATTATAATAATAAACAAATAAAATAAGAGCAAAAACTCTTTTGTTAAAGCTTTTATTTAAACGCTATAAAATACAGATAATAAAGTTTTCCTTTACAATTTTAAGTATCAACTTATAGCCTCATTATACATATTTTATAATGATTATAAAAGCTTATCGCTAGGTTTAATATAGGTTTATTTACATACTTATAAGTAAATTGAAAATAAAAACGTCTTATATATTGATCTGGCTCTTTAAGTGTTACAGATATTATGACAACGAGAATTAGAATATATTAATTACACCTACGTAGATACTGAACAAAGACTAATACGCACATACATTTGAAAAAGTTGTGACGTATATGCCCCTGTTTAGGTACAATTCCGCATGCTCTCATTTAGGTACTATCATCACTCATCATCATCATCATTTCAGCCAATAGACGTCCACTGATGGACATAGGCCTACCCCAAAGTTCTCCACACAGATCGATCCTGTGCCACCCGCATCCAATGGACTCCCGTGACCTTCACCAGATCGTCGGTCTACCTGGTGGGAGGCCTGCCACGGCTGCGGCTTCCTGCACGTGGCCTCCACTCAAGGACTTTTCCACCCCAACGGACGTCTGCTCTCCTCGCAATGTGCCCTGCCCATTGCCACTTCAGCCTCGCAATTCTTCTATCATCACTCAAGAAACCTTAATCCATTATAGCAATAACAAAACTCTAAAACCCCAGTTTGAAACATCTGCTTTAATTTATGCAAGCGCATTCATAAACTACGCCACATAAAACGTAATCAAGTGAACGAACACAGCAGATGTCGACTACCATTTTTATTACGCGAGAACTTCATTCCTTATGCATAGTATCTTACGCTCCGTCTCGAGTGGATACGAACTTAATATTCCATAACTAAGCAGTTTACAAGAGCCCCCACTTAACAACCCTGAGGACGCCACAGAGCAGGAACGACACGAACAAAATTTCTCAGCACTGACATTTTAGGCTCCCTTTCAAATGGTTGTCATTACTCTGTGACGTTGTTTTCTAAGGCCGGGAAATGTAAAGCCATATGGATACTTAGAAGTGCTTTGTATAGTAGCATTTAACAGTATACTCTGCTCAATAGAGTTAGTTTGGCGGTCTTAACACTTTAGTTGTTGGAAGTAATTGCCAAGCTATAGTGGTTGCGCCCGTGACGGATTCAATCCAGTTGAATGGATCTTAAGTGTTGTGTGACGGGATAGATTTAAACAGAATTGTAGTGATGAATTGCTCTAATTGAGAAGGTTCAATGGGATCATGGATTTCCTGTCAAGTGAGATTAAAGGAAAATAAGAACAATTTTCCTATGAAGAGCAAACAAATTACGGGCTGATTGATGTAGTAACAACCTTTGATGAAACGGGAAATCAATATTAAGTTTATTGTAATCGTAGACCAAAGAAACTGTAGATACACCGTGAATGCGTAAAAAGTGTCACCGCTAATTTAAAAAAATTATGTAGGTAACAGTAAGCCACACATCAGGTGTCAAATTTCCTCATTTGATATTCACCCTAATGTGTATGACCTAAATTCAAAATTTCTATAGCTATAAACTACTAATGGCAGCGCTTGTTACTGATCACTTTTTCAAACGCTTTTATTATGAAATTGTGTGGTGAGATCTTATGATCAAAGATTACGAGTATAATGGTAAAAATATAATAAGGAAAATGTTTTGAGAATATAATAATCTGACATTTCTTTTTCATTTTTCTTTGGAGATATTTTTAATTAATTATGATGGCGGATGACTTCATTTTATTTTATTCTAAAGATAGCAAAGACTTTGTTCTTCTTACTTACATATTTTGTTATTTTTTTTTCTATCTTTAATATTAGATAAGACTTAATAGAGGAAGCTTATAACATGCCCTAAAAGGTTTTTTGATGACCGTGTTTGTCTATATCTTACGAAAAACAGCCACTTTTAGCAATCATTGACATTATGATTACTTGTCTGTCGCGTGTTTTATATATTGTATTGCATCTTGAAGAAATCAATTTACTATTATCTAAGTCTGTAATATTTTGCTTTCTCAAAAAATATCGTATTTTCGCCACCATCAGTGTAAATAGGTTGGCGGCGCTAGTTTCATTCATATAGCCCCTTAAAGATGTCAGGAACGAGAATCGACAAAATTTTGTCGCGGTGCGCATGTTAGGCCTACAGATTATAGTGATCGGGAAAAACTGACCTCGGCAGGATCTAATCCATTGTAGGTAGGTAATTTGTTTTAAAAGAAAATGCCAAGTAGCGCTCTTTTGCGAATGGTGTTTTCATTCCATCACTTTTTAGATCTGCCGCGTATTCTTTTGTTCTTTTTGAGTACCCCCCTGTGGTTATTGCTCAAAGATTATCCATTTAATAATTAGTCAGATAATTTTTTTCCTTTTTTTTTACTTTGGTGCTCTTAACTCAGTCACAACTCATTGTACTTTAATTTAAATACTATTTGAATTTAAACAAAATAACATCATGCTACCCATTTAAATAACAAGTTTAGTTAATTAAGTACTAACATTGCAATTAAATTGTTATTCTGTTTTAAGGCTCATGAATATTTCATTTTCACTTAGATACAGTTAAATTTTAATAAATTTTTCACGTGTAATTGGAGCCTTTAATTTTAATGATTGAGATCCCTAGTAGTATAATTGAAGTACCTACTATCTTCTAGTCCGTTTATAAAGAAAGATAACTTCTATAAAAATAAACATTTCTTCATTTTTTCTTTCTATAGACCACCACAAGTATCTGACCCGAACAGACATTGGCAAAGATTGAAATTCATAGCAATTATTAACTAATTCAACTATTAATTTATTCCTAACTATGTCTATCAGTCAGGCGTATTTTATTATATTATGTGCATAATTCTACCATCGCTTACCATCAGGTGATCCGTTTGTTTGTCTGCCACCTATCACATTAGAAAAAATCTGAAGTAAAAAAAAACTGGTTTATTTTCGCAAGCAAACCGAGGGTAACACCGTGGCACAAAATAATTACACACAGAAAGTAGGCTGCCCACTAAGAGCTAAAAACGTGTCATGTACTCACGCATGCGCACTAACGGGGAAATACGCCTTTTCGACCACATTTATCCTAGCCTATGACATAAGATTGTCGAACTGTCGAGGTCTGTGGTAGAGGACGCGCGCTTATGTACTCGTACTCATGACGGGCAACAACCCTAGCATATGACAACGAACTCTTCTAAATTCAAAATCAGGCTGAGTCTACCTTCTGTGTGTAATTATTTTGTGACCGTGGGGCAAAGATAGTTTCGTCCATAATTCACAACATCTCAACCGTTTACAAGGCTCATACAAATCCATTAATTATTCTCATTCATGCTCCACCATTCATCAAAATGCTTCAATCAAAGCAGAGTGGATGTAAGGCTATTTGGTCTGCGTTAAGAGATTAGGTTTAGAGTCACAGGTGTATTCTAACGTTGAGCTTGGCTCATTTTATCTTTGTCCACAGTGCAGTGAGGTTAAGGGGATTTTGAGTAAGTGAGCGGAGCGGATAGATTTTTTTTCTTTATGTTATAGAGGTAGTTGGCAGACGAGCAGACGGATCACCTGATGGCAAGCAATTGCCGCAGCAAATAGACACCCGCAAAACATACGGAGTCACAAGTACACTGCCAATATTTCAACCTCTTTTCTTAGGCCCAGTGCTCGCAGGTATAGGCTCATTTCTTGAAGATTTGATTCAAGATGGCCGATGCGGGCCATCACTCAACTCGATAAGGTATAGTGTGATACCTGATGACGTACGCCTGCCCAATAGTCGTTATGAAGCTAAGTACTGTAACGATGGTAAACTCCTTTGATACTGGCCGCCGTTTATGGCTGATTTTATAATGAGAATTTGTGCATTGAAAAATAAACAGACACGCTCTCGGGAGCGCATTCCGAAATAAGTAGTTGTACCGCGTGGATCTAAAGTAAGGAGGGTCCAGACCTCACGTTATACTAGGGCTCGGGAGGAAGTGTCCTCCCAGATTGTGGTAGTTAGAACATAAGCCTCCACCTCATTGCAGTACTTACTGAGACTCAAGTGTGTGCACAAACACAGCTGCACTCTCTATTACCCTCTTAACTCGATGAGACACCAGTGTGACACGACCGAAAATAGATTTAGCGCAGGACCAACTTTTAAAACATTGATCTGCTGTCTTTAAAATAAAAAAAAACGGTGAAAAAATTAAAAAATATACCCGAGACTAATTCCATTATGCACCTCTTTTGTCCTGTCATATAAAAAAGTAGGCACCTACAAAACTGTCTAACTTCCCCGCTCGCTTATGACGTCACCCTGCCCTTGCCCCAACAAAAACGGCTATCAGCAAACAACGACAACAGACCAGTCATTAATCACACCGGCCAGGTGATACAAGACGGCCGATGCGGGCCATCACTCAACTCGATAAGGTATAGTGTGATACCTGATGACGTACGCCTGCCCATTAGTCGTTATGAGGGGCGCTAATGAAGATGGAAAGATTTAAGGGATTAAGGTGGTAATGATAGTTCAAAGGTGACGTTGGAAGGTCAGATTTATTATCTTACTAGAGACTAGACTAGCTTTGGAAACGTAAATGTCTACCATTTTATACGTGGGAGAGCTACGCTTCGGCATGAATGGGCCGACTTGACTGGAGTGATACCACGGTCTCACAGAAGACCGACATAATGCAGCGTCGGCGCTATGTTTCGTGGAGAAGGTACCAGAGGCCTAATTGGGGGGAAAGGGGATTAAAGATTAGCAGCGCATTTGTGACTCTACTTGTCTGTGGGTGCGGTAATCGATTACCACTAGCGAATCCATCTGCTCATCTGCCACCTATCACCAAAAAATATTTACTCTTGGCAGAGTGAGGTCATTGTCAAATATTTAATTTTTCGTGGTGGTCATTAAATCTGCTATCCTCCGAAATTCTTGCTTTTTATGTTTAAAGTAGTGTAGTATAAGTTTAGTTCAACAACTATATAATTATCTAATCTCAGTCCGAACCAAGTTATAATTAAGAATAAGAGACAGTTCATGGTTATGTATTTTTTAACCTTCATAACCTTGCTTGGATTGTGTTTAGAGGTATTATTGTCATATTAGATTTTGTATCTTTCACTATTCTATACTAAAACAACAAATATTTTCTCGATGTAACAGCGAAAAAAGCCACCAAAATCAGGCACTGACCCTTGATAAGGGAAAGTTGTCCCAAAATTTCCTTGAACCTATAAGTTTCATCTAGTAGAAAGTACGTAAACTCTAGCGCTGCATATTGTATCCTGAATAGTAATGAAACCGCCCGCATAAACTAAATTTGTACATTGCAAAATATAACCGTTGATACGGCACTAGTTGACACACAGTCGGTGTTTAGTTAAAGCTAGCTCGAACATGCATCAAAAGGGAAATTGGTCAATACTACTCGTCGTTGTGCGTCTGTTTTCAGGAATCCTCACCTAGTTGAAAGAAAAAACATGGCTGCATAGTCATAGTCAAAGAGACTGTTGACCTTTGTAATTCTTTAATAAGGGAACCAGACTAGGTATCTGAATCATGGTAATACAAATGCAGATTTCTGCGACGCACCTCCTAATAGTAGAATAACTTTTCGCAGCGGTTCGCTAGGCAAACCAGTACGACATTTAAATCTACACACACAAGCACACATAGACCTACACCTCACACAGACACACACACACACCACACGTCAAAGTCTACATCTTCCTCAAAGATCGGCAACGCATCATCTCTCAAACTCTTGAGCAACTTGCCGGTTTCTGTACACCTAGAGAACTACATTTTGGGTGTCTGTAAGTCGAGAGTGAATAGGCTTCTCTTGAATAGCACGCTACATCTTAAACCTTATTGTCACTCTTCATCAGGTGAGATGAGGTCAAGTGCAAACACAATTAATATTTAAAAAATACTCCTCTTCCTTGGTTTCCTTATTGCCTCCCAGTCTCTTAAAAAACCTATAATCTCGACTAAAAACCGATTTTATTGCCTACATGGGGCATTTGGTGGTGACCCTGCCTCATACGCCAAGGTTGACTTGGCAAACATTCGTGTGATGAACACTTGTGTTTCTTCAGTGTCTGGTTGTTATATATGTATTTAGGTATTATATTTGTGATATTGCTGTCTGATATCTGTAGCACAAGTGCTTAAGCTACTTCATACGGAATAAAGTCAATGTATGAGATATTGCGTTAATTTATTTATTTTTATTTTTTAAATCTGCTCAAAAACGCCATATCCAAACAAACTCTTAATCTACATTACCCTTCCTTGTTATGGAGATTATATTACAACTAGTATGACAGCACAATGCTGTCTGCATGAGATCAAGAACCTCTCTCAATAACAGGGTTTTATTGGAGTCGTAATAAATACGACTCATAACTCGGCGATAGCCCTCATGAGGTCTGAACTAATTTACTAAACTGACAGCATGAATAGTAAGAATAGATAAAGTGTGTCATATTTGTGGATCCCGAGTTTTGATCGAACGTCTCGATAATTTAAGAACTCGGAATCAAGTAGTGTCTGTTTTCGACAGTACAATCTCAGTTCAGAAATTGCAGAATTTCTTATTAGCTTCGACTTGCAGCAAAGCTTTGCAACGTACAGTACTAGACCGTCATCCATCAAAATAATGCAGATGGAATAACCATCACTTTACCTACATACTAGTGGCCCGCCCTTACTTCGCTTCGGGACCGTAATTCAGAAATGAACCAATAGATGGCGCTGTGCTCAATTACATCGTGCAAGCGTTTCGTGTTTTCGGTTTACCTATAAGCCTTGTCGTTGTCCATAGAAGTTATCTCTTTATAAATAGTATAGAAGATAACACATAAGTTGAAAGTTGGGTTGAGAGTTGACTATTTACTGTCCCACTGCAGGGATAAGGCCTACATCATAGAAACGGGGGCATTGCTACTATGATGGGATCAGGCTTAATCACCACGCTTGTTTCACGCGGATTGGTGACCACAAACCCGAGCATTTTTTGAAAAATTCGAAATACACTTTTTCACAGATCACGCCTGGTTCTTACGCCACTTAACCAACAGGGCGTTTTAAATGAGTTCAAGAATCTCCTAAAAACATACCACATCCAGGGTCCTTACACTGTTTTATTTGACAATGTATTATGGTAATAACATACACAAGCACTCTAGCCCCATGGGCAACATTGTGGATGGCGTGAACAAAGAATATTTTATTACCGTATTTAGCACCCAATCTTGCAGTGGCCTTATTTTGTTACATTTTTAGTAAACAGAGAAGTTGTGATGGCATAAGCTTTGGGATTGGTATTTAAGATGGCGAAAGTAGAACGTTAAGAAATGAACTTAATAATGGATATTTTACATTATCTTTCTCTAAAATCCATCTTTATTTACAATGTTACATTTTATTAAGATGCAATGATAAAATTATTCCAATTTTAGTAGTACTTTCGTAATATACGCTGTGCTTATAGCTATAACCATCTGAGAAACTTCTATACTCTGATTCATAATCATGTAAAGAAAACTGACAGATGTCAATGTGTCATCCCCATACATTATCACTCAATTTGACTCATGCAAAATGTCAAAATGCATAGAAACTTGTCATTTTCATCTGTCAGTTTACGTTACATGATTATGAATCAGAGTATAGTGGGCATTATACTACTTGTTACCTTTTGGTTAGTTTGACTATAGTTAACTTTGACAGCTGGTTATATAAAAGCAAATGTCAAAGTGACAGCATATCGATTGTAATATGTCTATTGGTTAAGCTAATTATTTTTCAAGAAGCATTTTTGTCGATTATTGACAAATGGTTACAATTTTCACCATTACTTCAACTATGGATCAAAAAACACAAATATTTATGCTCAGTTCCGTTAAACATCTGCATCTTAAACTAATCTGTACCGCTGCGGGTAAAATGGGCCAAGTTTCCCAGCAAAAGTGCACATAAACCTGAAACTTAAGTGGGCCCGTATACAACAGTTGTAAAGTCCAGAGAAAAATTCGCTCACTGTTGGTTGTGTTAAGTAACGTAAAATGGTTGAAAAGTCCGAAAATGTTTTGGACTTTTAGATGAAGATTTACGGTTCGGTTTTATTAAGTGAAATAACGGTTGCTATTCTGCCTAGTTTTGTTGATATTTTGTTAAGATAGGATTTTATTAAGATATATACTTGGTATACTTACAGAGTGGTCCTACTTGTGACGTCAATATATATTTTTTAGATTCCTCACTCCAGGGGGTATCCAAAGATACCCCATGTATATTCAGCGGTTTTTCATAGTTTTCGTACAGTCGAGAAATTCGATTGCTTCAAAATTTAATTTATAAGTAACTAGCGGCCGCCCGCGACTTCGTCCGCGTGGAATAGTAACTTTTTACCCCCCTTTTAACCCCTTACAACCCCCTTTTCGCACTAAAAAGTAGCCTATGTTCTTTCTCAGGGTCTATATTATCTGTATACCAAATTTCATTTAAATCCGTTGAGTAGTTTTGGCGTGAAAGAGTAACAGACAGACAGACAGACAGACAGACAGACAGACAGAGTTACTTTCGCATTTATAATATTAGTATAGTATGGATGGGAGGAACGAGAAAGCGGGTCACCTGATAGTAAATGATCACCGCCACACATCAGCTACACCAGAAAGAGTGCGGGCGCGTTTCCGGCCTTTTAAGAAGGTATTAGAATCGTATTTGCAGATTTTAACGTCGGCTAAAAGTCAGCGACAAGATCATCGTATGCCATTATGAAAGGTTAATATCTGAAAATCGCACCGTTCGAATCAGTACATAACCCCGTGCGTGTGCCACGCTTTCGTACCAGTTTGAAAGTACCGCTACGGGAAATTGGTTGAGGAGGTTCGTTATTTTGTTCGCATTGCAATAAGTATGATAATAAACCCCTTCCTCGCATATTTAGGCTGGGGTACCTACTCATTCAACAAATCAATTGTGAGAAAATTTAACCTAATGTATATTCTAAAGGGTACTATTTAAACGAGCTTCTTTTTAATAGCATTTTTCGCCTCAGAAAATATATGTTAGCTTCTAAATTACTAAGTCAGCCACAACCAATGCGCGTCTGAATAATAGCATATCAGCCTCTAGATATCTTTTATGTAAGCCACTGTAAATATAACTCAGCATGGCAGTTATTTTTTAGCATCTAAATTTGTGGTATGCATTCAAATAGCAACCTTCTAAATTATTAATATATGACACCAGAATAATAATGATATTAGCTTCTAATTTCATAATTTAGTATGAATAAAATGTAACTCATCCTACATTTATTCGTTCGTTAAATTTACCTAAAATTGTCATCGAATATTATATTAAAGCCACTATTATTATTACACATGAACTATTTAAGGCAACAACGCGACGATACTAGCCGCCAATTGATTTATATTAATTGTGAGGATTATGAGAAACATTTAAAAAACAATCACGCTATGAAAACAAAATGGTATTTTTTTTTTAATAATTTCTTCCCACAAATCACAATGATTTTTATTGCAAAATTATTGATGTTTGGCGCGTGTAAAAAATATTATTACGCATTTCAGAAAATTGTTAATGGATTCCTTTATGTTTTCATAGCTGGATTTTTGAAATATATCTCATAATCCTCACAATTAAAATAAATCAATTTTATTGGTATCGTTTTTAGTAAGTAATAAATTTAAATTAGCACGTATATGTATGTAATTCAGAAATAATAAGAAAAAGAAAATATGTATTACTGGCTAATTAATGGCGCTCGCGCTTAAGTTGGCCTTCCACGCTTTCTTTTCAGTCCAAGCACTGTGCTTTTACCTTCAATGGCGCCATTACGAATTTCAGTCTGATTGCTAGGCCGATCAGATGCTTGCCGGTTGCTGTCATGTCACGCACTGGCGCCAAATCGTAGGTACAGTGGCTATTTTCTCAATAAAAGAATATGAAGTATTATTTTAGATGTTAAGTTATAATATTTTGATGTTGAGTATTGAAGCTGGAATGTATTATTTTTGTGGACATTGTATTGAAGCTGTAAAACTTAATATGGTGATGAGTTACAAATTCCGTGGCTGAGTTAGTAAATTAGTTTGCAGTATATAAATCAGAAGGACAAGTTAAATTAATTGTGGATATTCACTTGATGCTTTCTTTAACATTTTTAGTGGCCGTTGTAAAGAAGATGAATCAGTTAATTAAAGGCTAAGTAATTTTCCCGATGCTTAGTTATTAAATTAGAAGTTTGGGCGCGTGGCCAAATAAAAATTTTGTGGCCATGTTTATTATTTCTCTATTCTAAACATTGAATAGGTACGTAAATTGACTCAACGAAACAAATTAAGATACGTCCTTTTAGATGCGACCGAAATCCTTTTCCACACACATATACAAATCTATAGCAACAGCTTAATTGGTACCTAATTATCTCCGTACAAAGATAATAGGACGAGGCAGAACTCACTGATTCACTTATTAGGGCTGGCACTTTCATACCTTTTTAGGGTTCCGTAGCCATATGTGAAAAAAACCACGTAACCTATAAGGGTTTCCTTATCATGTTTGCCTGTCTGTCCGTCGTCCGTATTAAGGTTTCACATTAAAATAGGAAAAAACAATAAATGGGGGCTGCACATTTTTAACCTACCTATCTCTTTTTTTCATCAAATCCATAATAATAAGTGTGGGGTATTCAGGTGATCCGTCGGCTCGTCTGCCATCTATATCATAAAAAAAACACTACTTTTACCGAGACGAGAAGTTTTCTTATTCCTCATCTGCAATACCGTCTCTAGGCAGGCGGCTTAAGGTCATTATTCTGGTGACGCACATTGCTTGCGCGATGTAAAAGTGCATAGTGCCATCTACCGGAATAATGACGAACCACCTACTTATTTGTTTTTACAACACATGCAGTTTCTTAAAAAACAAATGAGGTATACTTTTTCAAAATCTCAAGGTAGCCAGCCCTGCCGTAGAAGGAAACCTTGCGAAGTGTTTTACAAATATACCGCATAAACCCTAATTCGGTTGGACATGAAGGAAATTAGATGTTCAGATTTTACGCCCTCTCCCTTTCTGGGTAATTTCATTCCTCAAAAGGTTTTATAATCTTTGCTTTATATTTGTGGCCGTAATTAGAATTCATTTCATTTAAAGGATGACCCTTGAAATGAAAGATTTTTGTATTTGTTAATCTGATGGAAGTGAAAATCGGCTAAGGGCAGTAACTGTAAAGGTTTCTAAAGTAAAGAATCGGCCTATATACTCGTCGTACCTACTATCCCGCTGCAGGGCAAAGGCCTCCATTATAAAAATCAACTCCAACTACTATGATGACTTAATTTCTATAAAGGATGCTAAATGTTTCTAAAGGTTGTTTTTTATGTGATAGGTGGCAGACGAGCAGATGGATCACCTAATGGTAAGTGATTGCCGCCGCCCGTAGACATCTGCAACACCAGTAGAGTCACAAGTGCGCTGACAACTTTGTCCCCTTTCCCCCAATCGGGCTTCCGATACCCTCACTCACTCGAAGAAACACAGTAATGCGCTGCTTCACGCCGGTCTTCTGCGAAGCCGTGGTATCACTCAGGTCGAGCTGGCCCTTTCATGCCGAAGCGTGGCTCTCACAATTACTAAAGGTGGTTTGCATCACGACTAAAGCCTCCAATAAATTGGAGTCCTGCGAACGCCACCCATGCCGCGAAACTATATGGACATACCTATACTTGACTACTACAATAAACTTCGCCTGTAATTTGATGAGACTTAAAGCAGTATGTCATATTACATCAATACACTCACATAACACGACGCGACGTGCTGTACAAACTTGTCCAGAGTGTGAACTTAGAAGAACTAGTCTCCAAATGTAACCATACGGAACCCAGAAACAACATTAAGCTGAGATCCAGGAAACAATAATCCAAGCGAGAAGTCTACTGCGGAAGGAAAATATTTGTATACTTTTCAAAAGAGACTGCCACAGTCAGATGAGAGACAGGGAGGCATGTTTGGACAAGCGGCGCTAGAAAACTCGAATTATATAGACTAGTGGCCCGCCCTCACTTCGCTTCGGGACCGTAATTCAGAAATGAACCAATAGATGGCGCTATTTCCAATTACATGGCACAAGCGTTTCGTGTTTACGGTTTACCTATAAGCCTTGTCGTTGTCTATTGCAGTTATCTCTTTATAAATAGTATAGAAGATAGAAAAGAAATAATTAACATGTGTTGTATTTAAAATTATGATATACTAGCGGCCGCCCGCGACTTCGTCCGCGTGGAAAAGTAACTTTTTACCCCCCTTTCAACCCCTTTTTCGCAATAAAAAGTAGCCTATGGCCTTTCTCAGGGTCTAGATTATCTGTATACCAAATTTCATTTAAATCCGTTGAGTAGTTTTGGCGTGAAAGAGTAACAGACAGACAGACAGACAGAGTTACTTTCGCATTTATAATATTAGTATGGATTATTTACGTGGGACGAGCCAAGCTTCGGCGTGAATTGACCTGAATAATACTACGGCCTCACACAAGGCGTGAAACAGCACCTATGTTGTGTTTCAATAAGTGGGTAATCGGAGGCCCAATTGAGGGAAAATGGGGTTAAAGGTTGGCAGCGCACTTGTGATTCTACTGGTGTTGCAGGTGTCTATCTCCGTCTGCTTGTCTTCATTCATCACATGGAAAAATGGCTTTTCTTTTTTTTTGCATTGGAGGTATGCCGCTGGACCGATGTGTCCAACTTTCCGCGGCGCCTTACGCATACTTTTAAATCTGGGAAGGCCACTGACTAAACCGGACGGTCCCTTCTTCGCCAAAGTGGGAAGGAGATACGTGTACTAGTTAATTAACTTTGCCTACACGTTCCTGCCAGGCGGTAGCTAATTGGCTTAACAAAATCCAATGTAACTAGCCATGTAATTAACCACTTCACTGTAATAAGTTTACTGTGTGCTAGCCGTCGGTTTCGGGTCCACGAAACAATATGCTTGAATTTCTTATAGCTGCGCTTCGTTCGAATAAATAAGCCAGCACAATTTGGGGAGTGATGTTTTCAAAGAGTTTTGTATGAACGCTGTGTTGAGATGAGATTTCTGTTTGGATAAAGTGTAGTTATTGCTGAGATTTTGTTCGATTGAAAGCTTTTTTTGTTTATATTTGGGACAACTGTGCGTTTCTCAAGGAACTTTTTGCCTTGCACGACGAAATGGAGTTGATCGGCTTATGTACTAGTAGGTATATATATTTTTAACCGACTTCATTTCTCTTTTGATTCATATTGTTAATTTATCTGTCATGCACGTTATGTCGCCCAAGGCTCAGCCTGAAAACCATTGCAGCGCCGCAGCGGCTTTTAGCTGCTGAGGTTGTGCATTGTTGGCTGCAAATGCATTTGGTACTTAAACTGCAATTGTATTGTTATTTCTTGTTGTGTTTGTGGTGTTATCTATCTCGTTCGTCACAGAACGGTTTCGCTGTAGGCCCTCTGGTCTTTAACATTTTTAAGGAATTAAAAATAAACATTATTGGAGTCACAACGTTTTGGATTCACCGATTTTCTTTGACGCTGTGGTATCACTTCCTCCATCCTATCCAGGCCTGTGGTTAAGTCTGTAAAACTCGGTGGTGGTTTGTAAAAATAAAATATTACCAACACTTGCCTTTTAAAATAATCGTTAAGTAAATTATGAAAAAAGCGTGACTAACTTAAGATAAATAATATCTAAATTCTAGTGCTGCCCAAAGCCAAGACTCTGCAAGAGTGATACTTTTATTTTAGTCTTGCTTTTATTTTATTGACTGAACTAACTGCTATTTGATACAGATACCTACCTCATACCAAAAAGTTCGTGGATTTGAGTTCCGCCCCTGGACAAACATTCGTCATGTATTTCAGTTAATTTATTATTCATCATTCTGTTATCTGACATTCAAAATAAAGTTTTGTGACTTTCCACATGTTTGAGATGTTGTATGAATTTATTATTATAATTTATTACTTGGAGAAAAAATCCTTTCCTTCTCCTTTTCCTCCTTTATTAACGCTGCCAAATTTAAGAATGTTTTTTTTAATTGTGCTTATATCGGTATATCTGTCTGCAACCTTTACCAGCATGTTGTATCAAAATTATGCTTAGTTTGTTATTTAATTTATGTACCTGTAGGTATTAAATTGTATTCCATAGTTGTGCCTTTAAATAAATAGCTAGTGTCTAGATTAAACACAAACTTAATTTGTACAACTTATCAGTTCAAACTTGTAAATCTTGCAGTTCAGTCTTGAAAAAGCAATACCAACGATCAAAACTGTTTTTACACAACACTAATCTGTAAAGAAAACACTTTATTTTTATAAGTAACAATGACTGTAGCCATTTTTATTACTTATGCTGTACATTATTTAATTACTTATGTTGTTTTAGCTGGCAAACACGGCGACAGGGAAATATAAAAACAGGCATTTGTAATTCAAGCCACTTGTTGAGACAAAGACGAACGATGAAGTATTTTTTGTTTCTGTTTTTCGTGGCTGGAGTTCTGTGTGGAGAAAATTGTGATGACCAAGAAGAATATTGTAAGTTTTATTGAACTCTATTCACACGTCATAGTTTTACACACAGGTTTTTTTATGGGGAAATATTTTTTTTTCACCAAAATTTATATTTGTCACCAAATTGTATCACCTGATAAATAGTTCTTAATCACTTGTTTTTTGTTAATTGGGAACGAGACCCAATAACCATAAAATTATTTTAATAACCATAAAACTACCCATAATTAAGATCATTACGCTTAAATAACATCTGCGAGTGCGGCAGCTAGTGACTTTGAATTTGTGGACAAACTTCAACTGTATACATAACCAAATATCACTATAATTGATTTACAACACCAAACCATCAACAAATACCTACTTAACAATAGCACGGTATTAGGCCGTGGACTCATGTCTACGGTGCGGCGCCAGCCCGTGCTATGCACTTTCTCCAACGAACAAAGTCCGATCTCCTATATTAAACGACACGCTGTGCACGGCGTCACAACCGGTGGCAACCATCATTCCAAACTAACCGTTTTGCCTTTATATGGACCGCGAAAGCAAAACATAAACATTGCCGAAGCACCGTTCAACACATCTGTGCTGATGGCTGTGCCGTGACATCCCATGTCGACATGTGCCCATGACTTATTTGTAAACCTTGGGCCCACGTCTACGCTGCAGCGCCGGCTGCCCTGCTATGGCAGTGCACGGCGGCGCGTAGCGCCACGACACGTCGTGGGCGACCATCACGACCTGTGGCAACCATCATTTATCACCATCATTCCAAAATTCAGTTTTTATCTTGAAAATTTATTGCAAAACGTGGGAGAGCCACGCTTAGGCATGAACGGGCTGGCTCGACTGGAGTGACCTCACAGAAGACCGGCGTGAAGCACCACCTGTGCTGTGTTTGGGGGGAAAGGGGCTTAAAGGTTGGCAGCGCACTTGTTACTCTACTGTTGTTTGGACGTTTGTACTATGAAAAATGTTTATGATGCTCTAAGCATCCATACAAACCGACAATTGATTTATGTGATGCTTAAAAACTTATTGTAGTAATTTTTTTATTTGTTTAAAAAATTGAAATAAAAAGTATATATTATCATCGATGACAATAAAATTCATCGAAAGTGTAATAAGTCATCGCGACACCGCGACGATATTCGCTCGCTAGTGTTGTCGCGATGTCGCCTTAAAGCGGTGTCGCGTTGCGAACATGTGTCCACGGCCTAAGCCCATATCAACATAGGCGACCAAGTTTGGCATGCAATAAAATCGCTCGGAAACCAGCGCACGCGCCACTCGGCAGACAACGGTAACGTAATCGGTCTACTATGAAGTATTTGTTTGTAGTTTTAGTTGTTGTGTGTGGAGTGTGCGGGCAGGATGAGGCTTATTGTGAGTACAATTGAAGTTGATGTAACTAATGTAAAGTTATGATAACCAATCTGCCCTTTAAATCATACTAATACAAATTTTTCGAAGTATATTAACCTTATTAACATAGTAAATACAGTTAGCCACACATCAGGTTACCACAATCTGTCAAATTTCCTTAATTAATATTCAACCTAATGTGTATGATAGTAAGATGAGAGTCCATTGAAAAAAAATACAGTTTTGGATACTGGTTTGTTTTGTAACCTGAAAAGTGTTATTTGTGTTTGTGGTAAAGTCAGGCCTGTCCCACTCCGCGTGTACCTACGAATTTACAAGTACATGCGGCGTCCCCTCCGGAGGTGACAATCAGTAGGGCTTCACGAGCGAGCGGCGACGCGCGCGCGTCTTTTGTTTGTGGCTTACCGACGCGACGTACCGATAAGACCGCTCTTTATAATTAATAATAAAAAAAGGCAAAGAAATATTGTGCAGTGTTTGCCTGTAATAACACGGTTTGCTATCCAAATTTAACTTTTTTAAGCTCCCAAAGGGCGAAGATCTGTTTTTATATGCTAATAATGTAAACAAAATAATATTTTTAGTCGGATAGAACTACTTGAGTTACCTACCGAAATTAATATTAACGAAATGAAACATCATAGGTGGGCAATAGAATAGCTGGTTGGTATACAATATTGGTATTACAATATTTAACTGAATTTAGATCTGTTTCGTTTTATTTTTTGGTAGGTAGGTATATCTTATCACCTGCATTTTACCTCAAAATACATAATAATAATACGAGTCTCTCAACACAAAATACATTAGTACAAGTTATAGCCAGGTAGGTATGTACTACAACACAGTCTAGGTATCTGGGCTGATTTTACCAACACTCAACGAAGCAACGCATTTATTAATATTAAGATTATATTATTTTCTTAAAGAAGACAACCCTGATATTGTCAGAAAAGGTACGAGTTACGCGATAGAAAGAGAACGCACTTCTAGGTATAAATATTTGTAGGTATTGAACGCTGGTCGGTCGGAATTTCAACGTTATATTATAGTAGTCTGAGTCTTTATTTCCATAAACGGTTTTTAGAAGTGGGTCTTCTGTACCTTGTACTATTAAGTATTCTGTGGTAAAGTCCTTGTTTTAAGAACACGATTTTTTTTTATAATTTCAATCAAATGGCAACGCCGTTGGATTTGACAAGCAGCCTTAAAAATAATATCATTGAAATCGAATCAGTACATAATACGATCTTAAAGGGATGTAAATGTACACAGATCACACACACTGTATCAGACACACTGTATCACGTATCTAAATAAGAGCTACCTATATTTTTAACGTAGCAGCTGCCGACACCAAATCTAGCAAAACTAGCACTTTCAAATTGCATGCCAATTTGCCATAGTTAAATGTATAAAACTCTTTGTTGATAATCTCGTCGCATACAAAAATCAATTTACTATTTTATATATTCTACAATATTATTATTTTTCCTCATAACTCTGACTATAATCATATCGCAAATAATAATAAGGAAACACAGTACAACCGTGAGTAATCGGTCGAGCATTAAAATATGTATTGTTGTGAAGAAATATATTTGAATAGGCATGACGATGTTTTAGCGTCTATGATAACAAAATGCAGTCAAGGACATTAACCAGTGACTACTCGTGTTTCCCCACTCTACTTGAAAGACCGCGTCTTGGTAAACGTAGTGTAGGACGGCCTCAGGCCAGATGGAGTGACGATCTGCGCAAGAGGGCTAGCTGGAGCTGGATGCGAGTAGCCGAAGATCGATCAAAGTAGCAAGCTTTGGAGAGGCCTACGTCCAGCATTGGACTGCAACAGGCTGATGATGATGATGACGACTCTAAAGTGCCGACCCTAGTGGGGCATAATACACCTAATCTTACCGTGGAAGACCCACGCTTCGGCATGAATGAGCCGGCTCGACCGGAGTGATACCACGGCCTCACAGAAGACCGGCGTGATGCAGCGCCTGCGCTGTGTTTCGTAGAGTGAGTGAGGGCACCGGTATTGATAACACTAGCGAGCGATGTTAGCTTAATGGATATTGACATAAAATAACGCATGCGGACCTTCCATGCGGGGGTCGGTGTTCGATTCCGAACATGCACTTCTAGGTTTTTCAAACCAATGTGCGTATTTCGAACCCGGTGAGAATACCGACAACCGACTTGGCAAAACATGGATCTCATAACTTTTTACGGTAGTTGCAAGATTTGTTTTTTTTTGACAAGTATTGTTCTTGATGGGATAAATAGTACGTATAGAAGATAGATAACTCAACAAATTTTCTTTACAAATTTCACAATTGACTAAGCACGAAGAGACGAAAACGAAATAATTTCCTCTATTTAGCATACTCGTTCATTTACCTGTTTGTGTAATTGTTATTACCACTCATTTTGACGTCATCAGCTTCAATAAAACTGTACTTAATTTTAAATACAGTAATTTAAATTAAGGTGGCCTTATCAGCTGAATGTCTAATGACGAATTGAGACATAAAATACATTTTCCACTTGTGGATAAACATAACCGTTACTTTTTTTTTACCCCCGATGCAAAAACGACGAGACATTATAAGTTTGATGTGTCTGTCTGTTTGTCTGAGCGTGTGTCTGTCTGTGGTATTGTAGCTCCCGAACGGATGAACCGAGTTTTATTTTTGTTTTTAAGTAATGATAGTTGGGAGTGTTCTTAGCTAGATTAGATAGGCGCCAACTATTTTTACGCTTTAGCGGACAAACAAGCAGACGGCTCATATGATGGTAAGTGATCACCACCGCCCATGGGCATCTGTTACACTTAAGGCATTACAAAACTTAAGATGGCCGCCACCACAAAATGATGAATTTCATATTTTCACTTGATTCTCGTATATCTCTTGATAGGTATCAAATGAAAGGGCTTGAGTAGCAGAATGCACACATTATATGGCGGTTACTCACGCTTACAGATTAACTATATCTGCAGACTTCCGTTAACTCTATCACGGACGCTATGTCAGCAGATCTGACCATTTATATGTGATAGACGATAATACGTCGTTAGTGTTAGTATTTAAGCCTATAGAGATGGAACTAATTGCTCATTGGTTATTGTTATAATATACCGTAGTCACAAGACGTGGTGCATCATTTCTTCCAGGTCACCAGTATCTGCCTAACAACGTACTGGTAACAATCTACCAACGACTTAAACTTGTTGGGAGTTTTTATAATCATCAATCATCAGCAACCCACGCTCGTCCACTGCTGGACATAGGTATCCCCCAATGCACGCCACCGCTCCCGATTTTCGGCCACTCTCATCCAGCTCACTCCAGCCAGCCTTCGATGTCGTCATCCCATCTTGTAGCAGGGCGTGCTACACTACGTTTGCCGAGTCGCGGTCTCCACTCAAGGACTTTACGGCTCCAGCGGTTTTTATAATATATACCTACTTTTTAATTTTAAATTCCAGATAGAAGATTAGATGCTCTTGTACCAGAAGCGCCATGCAACAGCGCGGGTGGTGTCTGCTACTTTTGCTGTCGACTGTCCTGAGCTGACTGGAACGAGTGGACAATGTCCCAAACAACAAAGCCAAGGAGTGGAATGTTGTAATGGAAGTAAGTTAAAACTACTTTTGAATGCACTTTTCGCTCTTTTTTATGTGAATGAATGAATGAATTAAAACTTTATTTGGCACAAAATCACACACAGTAAAATACACACAATAAAAAAGAAAAACATACACACACAAAAGAAGAGAGAACAATTTGTAATAATATTAAATGCGCCAAATAGGCGGCCGCTCAGCAAATTGTCGGTGCAGGTCCGAGTGACCTGTCCCGACGCTGGTTTTTAGCGGCTACCTTGTATTACTATTATGTGATAGGTGGCAGGCAAAAGACGGATCTCCTGATGGTAAGCGATTGCGGGCATCCATATACACCAGTTGCATAACTCAACTGTCTCACCTTATTGTACTTTTACCGTAAGAGAGCCAGGTGTCTATGGGCGGCGCCATAGACACCTGCAGCATCAGTAGAGTCACAAGTGCGCTGCCAACCTTGAATCCCTTTCCTCCTCAATTCTACTCGACAAGTTCCAACCCTATCTTACCCTAGGTTGGCAGTCTTCAACTGTGCGTTTCTCAAAAAACTTTCCTTGTATTTGTGACTCCTTTTGTGTTGCGGGTGTCCGAGCGGTGGCAATTGCTGACTATCAGGTGATCCGTCTGCTCGTCTGGCACCTATTACTTTAAAAAAAATACGCATATCAACAAAGTTATCATGTTGAGATGTCGTACATATATAGTCCGTGGTTTTGAGACGTTAAAACTCTATACTTAACAACTATATTCGCCCACATTGGACTTTTTTTTTTTTGGTGACCCAGGAGAAATGCGTTACGCATACCCATCCGTCGGTAAACGGTTGGGTTATGTCGGACTTCCCCCCACAGAAGGCGGGGGTATACCGACTAAAACTCCTGGGACTCTCCCTCATCGTCCTTAAGTGGGAGAGGATCGTGGGGCAGTGGTACGAAATCTTACTCCACGATCAAGCGCCCACATTGGACTAACTTAACTCAGTTAAAGTTACTGTCCATCATCGCCACGCCCCTTTTAGGTACAAATCATATTTTGTCTTTCTCACTCTCTCACACATAACTATTTGATTTCAGTATCAGTTCGGGATACAAGGTGTAAAAGCCGCGGAGGTGAATGCGTCCCCAAAAACAGATCCTGCGGACCACAATATTCGGGAGCCACTGATTGTACCAACGATGAAAAATGTTGTATCTGGGTATAAGTGCAAAATATCTATGAAATACCAAAACATAACATACAGGGTGTATCTGTGAACATTTACATCCCTTTAACCACATATTCTATCAATCATTCTGAACAACATTTGTTCAACAACGTTTCTAAATTCTTTAAAAAAATTTCGACTCCCCATACAAAATGACCAAGTCACGTGACAGACTTTGTAAAATTTTTTTTGCGAATTTCCAAAAGTTATAAGAACAAAATTAAATGTTGTTCAGAATGGTTGGTAGAACACGTGGTTAAAGGAATGTAAAATGTTCACAGATAAACCCTGTTAGACAAGTAAGGTGCGATTCGACCAATCTTTATCCGACTCTAGATCTATCATGGTGTTAAGCTGTTGTTACATACATGTAGGAGTGTTATACTAAGTAGGTATACCTATAGATAGATTTATCCTCGGATAGAGATTGTTCGAATGGGGTCTAAAGCGATTACTAACTAATGAAAGAATAGCTGTACATTATGTGTTGTCGCTTTATGATTTCTTGTTTTGGTTTTAACGTTAATCTGTTTTTGAGTAATTTATTCAAAATTTTTCATTAAGTATCAGCCTATATACTGTCCCACTGCCAGACAAGGGCCTCCTTAATAGAAATTTATGTCATCGCTACTATGATCGGATTAGGTTTAATCAACACGCTTGCCTAATGCGGATTGGTGATCACAAACCCGAGCTATGTTCGAAAAATTCAAAACATACTTCTTGCTCGACGGAATTTTCATAAATTACTCAAAATTCAGACATTCGGGAACTGTTAAGTATTTGTAATAAAAATTTTAAATATTAATTTACTAGTGTATTTAATTTGTGCCCCGCTTCGTTTCAGGAGATTATTTTCTAAACCGGATAGCTTTTCTATTTTATTAGCTCAAACGTGGAACAATAGATTTTTTTATGACATTGGATTTTGTCACATAATATCACGCAAATAAGACGCAAGGGTCGCGGGTTCGATTCCCTGCACCAACACAAATGTTTGTTTATGAAAATAATATTTGTGTTGGGTCTAGTTGTATAGTACAAAGAAAAACCTTAGTTTGGGACCAGGACAATGTATGTGATGTTGTCTCAATTTATTTATTTATTTATCAATCGCACTAACTGCAGATTGTTGTTCGTATAATTAAGTGAGTAAGAGTAAGAACGCATTAAGAATATAAGTTCACAAATATACTTTCTACAATCCTGTAGTTAGTACAATAATTGGAAACCATATGTATACGAGATAGTTCACAATTGTACCTACTACCAACTATTAAGTATTCTGTGCTACTACTTACAATCTAATAGTAAGCACTATGGGACCATATGTATACAAGATACTTAGACACTCACTTAGTACTCAAGGTACTTAGAAACTAGTCTCGCTGGAGCGTCAGACATACACCTGTACAATTAATGTACTCAGCTTTACGTAACATCAAAAATAAGAGAACCCAAACGCGGTGTTACCTGAATCCCCGCCACAAGATACTTAGTATACAATTGGGTATTTAACTAAAATTATTTTATGTGTTTTTTTTTTGTTTAATCAAAAGACGCCTCAATTTAAGAAACATCGTTGAAAGAAGCACTTGGTTCTCGTTTGAATTGGGTATTTGACTAATCTCGAGTTAGTAACAAATATTGATACTCTATTAAATATTGGTAAATAACAACAATGGCCCAACATTTTCAGTTAAAAATGTATCGTCTAGCTGTTTTGTGAGCATTCAAAGTTTCATAGGCAAGTCCCATTTTTTTAAGATAAAATTAAAAAATAATAATTATATCATTGAACTACCCGTTCATTTTCCACCAACTTTTATTATAAAACCATTTACTTAAACGAAACATTGGTTGATATAGCTACCATACAAAATTTACTAGACGCGCATACAAAGTTTTCGTTGTGAACGTCACAATACAATAGCCATTTGTATAGAGCGTTTTTGGGGCTTGCCCCAAATATGTGCTCTTAAAGTTGTGATATCTCAGTAATTCAAATGAGAATCAAGGGATTCTTTCAACGATGTTTCTTAAATTGAGGCGTCTTTTGATTAAACACATAAAAAATTTAGTCAAATACCCAATTACCTGAAATATCACAATTTTAAGAGCACATATTTTGGGCAAGCCCAAAAACGCTCTATACAAATGGCTATTGAATTGTGACGTCACAACTCAAACTTATGTGTGCGCGTCTAGTAAATTTTGTTTGGTAGCTATATCAAATGTTTAGTTTAAGTAAATGGTTTTTATAATAAAAGTTTGTGTAAAATGTATAGTTTGTTTAATGATATATATATTTTTTAAATTTTATACTCAGAAAATGGACTTGCCCATGAAACTTTGAATGCACACAATATTAGCTAGACTTTATAATCTAACTGAAATTTTTGGCTACATCACATTTGTTCTTATTTACCAATATTTGAAAAAGTATCAATATTTTTTACTATATCAAGATTAGTTAACCCGGCGTCATGGGGGTTGGGTCTTGCGACCCATCACATTTTATTTTCGCTTCTAGTTTCGGTTTACTATGCGTGCGACGTTGCCGCTCTTCCTAATAGCTGGAGCTGTTGAGGTTGTTTCTATGCATCGCACAACAACACGTTTAGGTTGTGCGACAGCCGCAATAGGAGTTACATGTGCATAAAATTGAATAAGGGTATGTGAGACCCATCCCCGCAGTGAGTGTAACAATTTCGCGCCATTTTGTATACATATTGTTTAATTATTATCTTGTTTTTAATCCTTTAATATTTGATTATTTGCGTGTGGTTTTTAATTGTAATTGCTGATAATATAGTTCATGTATTTAATTTGTATTTTTGTAGGTACTTAGCATATATGGTCGAGAAGAGGCAGAACAAACGTCGTTCGAACATTAATGGCCTAATAATAAAACAAAATAAAATAATATTGTCCAAAACAAAAACGAAGGCGATTTATAAAAAATCTAGGTCTCAGCCTTGTCATGGACACCTAAAACTTCGCCAAAATGTATCACAGCTTGTCCATCGTGAGTTGCGACAGAAAATTGGGGAAATTTGTTGGTGAACTCTCAGGGTAACCTCCGGCAAAAAAGGCTATGTTCGCAAAAGGTGCCAAGTGTGTCCAGCCAAGAAAGACCGTAAGACAAACTACACCTGCGAGCGAGTTGCAGCAAATATATTTGTGTAGAACATATAGTACCTTTCTGTGCTGACTGTACCAAAGATAATGATTTGGAGTGATTATTTCTTTTTTTTTTCTAAAGTTTAATTTAGTTTCCTATTAAAAAGTTCCATTAAAACATTAAGACTGATTGTTAATTATTAATATAATTACATTTAAGTAGAAGAGAAAAATTTTGTTCACATTTGTCGTTCTTTTTTTAAAGTTCTATTAAATATAATTAAATCATATATAATATGATATTTGTGTTAATTTTTTTTACATCATTACCTAAAAAAACTAAAACACGAATAAAAATTAACGTAATTATTTACAAAGTATTGGAATAAATTTGACAATTAATGAACGGGTCCGTGAGACCCACCCCAACGTCCGTGTAACACTTTTCCCACCCCCATGACGGCCGGGTTTAAATAACCTATTGGAAACCAAATGTATGTCTCACTCACAGATCACCGTCTCACTAGAGCGTCAGAATTACACCTGAACAAATGTACCCAGCCACACGTAACATCAAAAATAAGACAACCCAAACGCTACCAGAATCCCCGCCGCGCCAATTCGACTCGGCAAACTTGTCATTGTATCGGGACTTCATTCTTTTGTGTTTATACTTCAATAAGTTCAATCCCGCGCTTCCCGTTTCGAAATAGTTTTAAATTTTTCAAACTGCACTTTTCACTTGGTAGGGTTCAGTAAGTCGGAGTGAAAAACGGAACTATTTTTTATTTTTGGTATAGCAATTCTTTGCAATTTATTCTTAAGTAATATTATAATATTGTAATTTATTAATATTTGTTATTAGTATAATATTTGTAATAAGTTTCCACTGGATATTGTATAGTATACCTACAATATTGATGAGACTATCGTCAGCTCATGGCGAGTTAAGAACGGAACTATTTTGTTATCCTGTTAAAATATCAATCCTTTTTACCAAGAAATCGATATTTTTTTTGTTCTTACGGCAACTCCTTCTGAATTTTTTTTTACCTAACACCCTACCAGCTGTCAATGAATGTGTTTCCAGCAAATACGACGTAGTGATTCAAGAAATGGCTTTTCTTCCCTTAAGAGCCGGCAACGGGCGGCGGTGATCACTTTTACCATCTGGTAAGCCGTTTGCTCGTTTGCCCGCTACTTTTTATGAAATCTGTCACAGTTAAGTATTATCATGGTGATTTAGGAGCTGAGTCGCTGGTTTGATTTCCGCAAAAACAGAAAAAATATAATCTCATTCGCCTTATGATATAGGGGGCAGACGAACAGACGGATCACAGTTAAGTTTGTAAGGAACCCAGTGTATGCGAGATCAACTCTCGGTTGTTTTTTTCTCGCTTCCGTTTATTCCAATCCTGTTCTACCTTTTGCAATATAAAACTGAATATTATTCAAAAGCTTTATTCCAAGGGATTAAGCTGTGAGTTGCAGATTTTGGTTGAAATCCTTTCATTGTGTAATTAAACGCTAATTAATTGTAATAATAGTATTTCGCTCTTTGTTTTCATGCGAAAAATTTTAATTGTCATATTATTTTGAAATTTATGACATGATTTCTCTCTGAACATTTGCAATTATCTGCATAATTTAACTTGAATTTAACAAATACTTGACAGTATAGTTTTTGGTTATTTCGTGATGAGGTCTTAGTGTCTTTTTTATGTAGGTAGCCAGAATGCACATCAACCACCTGATGGTAAGTGCCAAGTGTGTTTTAACTTTTTGTATGTAGATTTTCTTCGTCATTTTTCCTCTCACCTTCGAATTAATAGTAGTAGATTTAGAAAATTCAATTTTGTATGCTCAAATTTGAGTTTTCACCGCGGGAGAGCCACAGTTCTGCATGAATGGGCTGGTTCGACCGAATGATCGTCTGCCCCTTTTTTTTGTTTGCCTCCTATCACTTAAAAAATAGCATTTAAATCCTAAAAGGTTTCATAAACTTTAACATTTTAGACCAGTAAATGTATTTTCTTTAAGAGCACTTTTAGAAGAAAAAATTGAAAGTATACACCAAGGTACCTAAGTACCTACCTATTTGCCTCACTTCGGCTTCTTTGATAAGTAAGTTTTTCTTGGTATTTGAAACTTTACATCGATTCAGCGTATTTTCAAGAAGCATTTTATTGGCATTTGTTTTCTAAGAATATTTAAGATACCTACTTGAAACTTGACTAAAGAATATAAAATCTTTACTGTTTTAAATATTCTAATCTAAACTTCTTTTTCTTTCATCTCGGCATGTAATAATGTATTCTCTTTTGCGTTCAAAACGTCCGCTATAATTTTATAAAAAAGCCTTTCAAAAACCTATCGATGGCAATAAAGACATTTGGAATGCCTAAATTTATTTTTATTGAGTAACTCGCTTTTACCTAACCACGACAATTTGTACGGCTTCTTCGGCCGAGTAGGAACAGTATGCGCATCCTAGTAAGAGCTCTAACCGGTCATTGTTGTCTTAACAAGCACATGGCCACTATGGGACTGAGCGACACTAGAATCTGTAGAATGTGTAACGAGGTGGATGAGACCCCTATACACATCATCACCGAATGCGCAAACGTAGCATACATCTGGGAAAGCACATTTTAAGCCCCAATGAAGCTAGGGACCTCAATCCCAAACAATTAATACACTTTCTTAAAAGTGTAGGGTTTGGGACTGAATTGTAGCATAGCGGCGATCACAATAGATCAAACTGGTCGCAGTGATAGGCGGGTAGCAAACTGCCAGAGTCGAGGCGGAGTCAAGGCACAGTCGAGGCGGTGGTGTGATATAAGAGTCGAGGCGGAGCTGCAGAGCATCGTTTACACCCATTCAATATGTCGTCGTCAGAAGACGATGACAAAATGGCGGCGGGGTCGGGGCGGCAGCGTGCCGCGCGCCCGCGCCGCGTCGCCGACTCGACCCTGCACCTCCGCCGCCTCGACTGCGCCGCGACTCTGGTAGTATGCGTTGACATATTTGATTGTTTAATAAAGTCAGATGCGGTGCGCCTCTTGAACGTTTCCCGCCTCGACTCTTGAGTGTGTGTGCGACACGCCATACTGGTCTGAACAGGACCTGCATAGCCGCACACTCAAAATAAAAAAAATAAAAAAAACCGTGGGAAGGGCCACGCTTGGACACGCTTCAGTTCGACTGCAGTGACAAAAAGGCCTCATAGAAGACCAGCGTGAAGACTCTTGTCGTCACTTTCAATCAGGTGTCATTGGGTCAAGGTTTTACCTGTACCTACTTATAATAAAAAAAAATCTTAACGATGATTTAATTTCTATGATATACGATATAATAGCTTATTTTTTTTACTTTCACTACATTAAATGTATGTCTATTCTGGATATAATGTTACCGGGCACCTACAATGAATAGATTTTTTTCGTGACAGCATGTGGGGCTTCTCAATTCTCAATATGTTTGTAATTTCTTAAAATGTTGTATCATATTTTCCTTAGAGAAAGTTAGAAACCTACACCTCGAGTCCCGCCCTCCTATTTATCGTGTATGGAAATATTTTATTTACTCATCCATGATAGAATTGTAATGCTCGAATGACAATAAAGATATTGTTCGGGTAAGAAATGATTTATTAAACAGCAGTTTAGTGGTTTTTTAGTCAGATCTATGAACAATAGAATAGTAAGAACATTAATGTTCATCTATCTTCCATCTTCTGTACTATTTATAAAGAGATAACTTCAATAGACAACGAACAAGGCTTATAGGTAAACCGAAAACACGAAACGCTTGCGCGATGTAATTGGACACAGCGCCATCTATTGGTTCATTTCTGAATTACGGTCCCGAAGCGAAGTGAGGGCGGGCCACTAGTACAATTATACTTAGGAATCAAACTAATTTGGTTATTTTTTAATCGGAGGGGGTAAGGAGATAAAAGGTTGGCAGCGCACTTATGTTGTGACTTTCCTGGTGTTGCAGGTGTCTATAGGTGGCGGCAATTGCTTACCATCAGTTGATGCTCGTACTGTGCTAATTATACTGTCCACTACAGGGCAAAGGCCTCCATCATACGAATCAAGTCACCGCTACTATGAAGGAAAAAAAGAAAGCAAATGACAATTATAATGGGACCAGAATATTAATCGCAAAATATCTTTAATTATCTGGATTAATTACTACTAGACTATAATTCTCTACAATATTCTTAAGTTCTTAGACAAAACGGATGACCCTTATTATAAAGGTTCGGCGCTTAGTAATTAAAAACTTAATACAATCTGTGGCAGTTATCGCAAATTAGGGCTTAATTAAAATTTGGTTTTAAGAGGGAGGTTGGGGATTGAGCGGTGGGCTAAACATAAGAAGTGATTAAAAATCGTCGTGAAGCACAGAAAACCGGCGTGAAGCAACTCCTGTGCTGTGGTTCGCCGAGCGAGTGAGGGGTACCGGAGGCCCATCGGGGGGGAAGGGAATAAAAGGTTAGCAGCGCACTTGTTGCATGTGTTCATGGGCGGCGGCAATTGCTTACCATCAGGTGGTCCGCCTGCTCTTCTGCTACCTATCACATAAAAAAAATGTTTTAATACACCGTTGTTACATTGTCCATGTTAAGATTACGTCTTAGATTGCATAACATTTTTTTATGTAACAGGTGGCAGACGAGCAGGCGGATAACCTGATGGTAAGCAATGCTGCCGCCCATTGACACCTGCAACACCAGTGCAGTTACAAGGGCGCTGCTAACTTTTATCCCCTTTCCCCCAAGGTAGGCCTTCGGTCTGGTGGTTACTGTAAATGTATTAGTTATTGGATTAATAACTGCTTATTTAAGAATATAATCTTTGTTTATTATTTAACAGACGAGCAGACGGGTCTACATGATGGTCAACAATTGCGCGCACAATTGTGCACTATTTAATGTCCTGCGTCGATGGCTGATCTTTGAGATTGGCCGCCATTACCGTATTATCGGTTAGGAGGACATTTTAATCTTAGGTTTCTATTACGTCATCGTTTGAACCTCACCGCTGAAATCAACACCCCCTTTCAATTATGTAATCGAACGGACCAATGAAAGTTTAGATTCCTCACCCTAAAGGTTACGTATTTATATCAAAGATTTACAAGCTTTTGATTTCAGAACTGAAAGTCAAACATGGAGGTTTGTGTTTACTTAGGATCAATTTTAGTAAATCAATTCATGTCATGAAGGGCTCAAGATAGTATTGTGTAAGTTAAAGGTAAATGTTTATAAGACAAATTAGTTTCTATAACTATGTATATAGAATGCTTTAGTTGATTTTCGAAATTGTCTCAATTACTACAAATTGAGTTTCGTCGAGGGACATATCTACTATGTCCCTACTACAAATCAACTAAGGAGTGACTCCTTGCCCAGGTCTGTTTTTCCCGACCACTATAATCTGGACATCTTTAAGGCAAGATTGAACAGGCATATTCTAGGCAAACGCGTGTCATCCTAGACCTCATCGTCACTTACCATCAGGTGCGATTGTGGTCAAGCGTTGTCCTATAGTGTAATAAAAATATAATAATTTTATGCTTTTAAATATCCTACACACTGACTGTAATGAATATTACCAATAGTAAGTACCTAGATTAAAAAGGTTTCAATAATCTTAATTTTAATCAAATTGTAGCAGCGCTTTGCGGCCCAGTATATAAAAGCCGGCCGCAGCCGTGGCAGGCCTCCCACCAGGTGGACCGACGATCTGGTGAAGGTCGCGGGAGTCCCTTGGATGCGGGTGGCACAGGACCAATCTGTGCGGAGAACTTTGGGGGAGGCCTATCATTAGGCCTTATATGGCCATAGGCCGCCTATGTCCAGCAGTGGACGTCTATTGGCTAAATGATGATGATGATAATTATAACAGCACCTTCTAAATATATTTGTTAATTTGATGCCATACAGATATGTAATCAACTTATAATTTTTATTTTTGGTGTAGCAATTCTTTGCAATTTATTCTGAACTAAATATTGCACTTAAAAAAATCCTCGACGGGTTCAGGTGGGACTCGAAACCACAACATTCCGCAGACCGGGCAGACATGCTATCCACTTTACATCATCCGACCCCTTACTAAGCCGATGAATTTTGTAAGTGCTTAACTCGCCATGAGCTGACCATAGTCTCATCAATATTGTAAGTATACTATACAATATCCAGTGGAAACATTATTACAAATATTTGACCACTAGTTAAGATGAAACTGTTAAACCCACGTCCCATTGAACCCGCCGAGAATTTTTTTAAGTGCAATATTTACTGTAATCAACTTAGTTCTATATTTTCCTTATTAGCACAAAAGTAAACGTAAACGTGAACAAAATATCTACCTGAAACCTGAAACCTTTATCTAAATAGTATCTTAAACACACAACCACCCAAACGAAGTGTTCGACCAAACGGAAAACCAAACCAGCGAATCTAACACTCGCGAAATTGAGAGATAAACAACATAGGTTTTTTCTATTGCTAACTAAAGCGCGTCGCGCGAATCGCACGAAAAAACATTTTTATTCGTTCCCTTATCAGGCTTTGTTGTGTGGTGTGGTGGAAGTTACAATCGCTTGGTACAAAATAATAAGAAATTCACTAAACATCTCATTCATTGACCTGACATAAACAATTTAGCTACATATATCATATCAGACAACACATAATTTACAAATATAATAATTAAATACATATTGCACCCAGACACTGAACATACACAAGTATTCATCACACGAATGCTTGTCCAGGGGTGGGTATATTATTGTACCCACGACCTTCAGCGTATGGTCACTACCAAATGCGCCATCTGGCTAGTCCTTAGGGTCGTCGACCATAATATACTCGTAATATATCTAGATATACAATTCTAAAACGAAAACGTTTGAAAAAGTATACCAACCAACAGTACTGTTATTAATGATAGACATTTTGGTATTGTAGTGCTTATCACACGTTTATTTATTTTTTAATTATTTTAGAAGACAATACTATTATTAAGAGGTAAATTATATAGACAGCAACAATGCTTATAGCAAAATCAAGAAGACGAAACGCTTAGGTGATGTAGTTGACGCCCAACGCCATCTATTATCACACAGTTTAAGCAAATGTCCCGAAACGAAAGGGCGGGCCAAAGTTTAAGGTTTCGCTCGCCACATTCTTATGACTCAGATCTGTAAGTAAATCGTGATCAAGAGAGTACGATAAATCCGTCCTTATGTGGTAGTGTAACGGGCCCTGCATTATCCCGCTAAAATTCTTATTTATGTCCAGTGGGTGGGGCAACAATAGCCACTTTTGAGTTATTCGGGTCCGTGGGACATGTTTGCGTTTTATGACGAAGTATTGTGAGGTTTGAGATAGATTGACTAAGTCGCACATAGAATTGTAATTAGGTGTTTATTCTAACCCTGGTAAGGAAGGGTTTTCATTGTTTATGGCTGCTGCCTTTTTGTGGAAAGGTTTAGTAAGAAATGTTGTGTTGTTTGGATGGTAAAGTAAAGCGTGGTTTTAGGAACAATATCTTTCTTAGATGGTACGTAATATATTTTACCTTTTTGTGAAAAAATTCTACAAGTATCATGTTACGAGGCATTAATAGGGTTATTCTTAGAATACAGTAGAAATCTTAATTATTTTGAACTACAATGGAAATCCTTATTTCTATAAAATTTAAATCAAAATCGTAAAACATTGTTGAATATTTTTAACCGACTTCAAAAAGGGGATGGATTTTCAATTCGACCCGTATGTTTTATTTGTAATGTATGAATCTTACTCGATTTCTCCGCCATTATGTATGGATTTTTATGATTTTTTTTTGTGGTTGGCCATCATTCAAAGGTGGTCCCATATAAATTTTATCAAAATTAACTCAGTGGTTTTTGAAAAAAAAAAAAACAACAAAAACCAAAAAAAAAATGTTCAATGGTACATATTGTGGCTGTAGTCCTGAAGTTGGTATTTTTTAGCAAAAATATTTATATCGGATTATGACGTGATAGTTTTGGTTACGGTTACGAAACTCTCTAACATCCCTGGACCAAAATTATTTTCTGTACAAATAAACGAAACAGAAAAATTATAATAATATGCAAAAAACCCATCAGCGGCAATGCGTTCTTAAATGCAAGGAAGTGTCCTCAAATGGAGACTAAGAGATGGAAAGAGGAGTGTTGGCGGAAAAACTGCCAAATATTCCGTCGACATTAAGGCTCCAGCTAGCAATGCAATAGGCAATGGAGAGAAATAGGCCCGGCATATGCTCCGCTGTAGACAAAAACAAGCTGCTGAAGAAGATAAAAATAATCATACTTATCACCAGATGACCCGCTTATTCGTTTGTCACCTCTAGTTTGAAAACAGTAACATTCCATCAAGCTTTACAAACTCTTGGACAACGCAATAATAGTTGTACTAGACATATCGATCCCTGCCCATGCAACAGCTAGACTCATCGATCAATTACGGGGCCTGTCCGGTGCCCGAGCTCCTTGTTATACTGAGTAGAATTAGGAATTGGGAGACAATCCTATTCCTCAACGTTATGGTAGTTGAACTGAGTCTGGTAATTACAATGAAGTGACTGCATCTGACCTTTTCAACCCTTTAACAGGTGAAACACAGTAGAAACAATTATACCTACCTATTTGAACAATTCAGCCGGGCTAACATGCGCGCCACGAGATAATTTGTCGACAGTCGTATTGTGTCGGCGCAAGTACGTCTCGCTTACCTGACTAAGCAATTAACGGGATAGAAGGATGCGCTCTCGCGAACGAGAGTCGACAAAATTTTGTCGCAGTGCGCATGTTAGGCCTACAGAAGTGCTTGCTCGTATGGGAAACAGAGCTATTGATTTCTGTTCGTAGTCAGCGTTTGTCAATCCTGATATTTGTGGTCAAAATTTTCTCAGGCTTAGTCTCAGCCTTTTTTTTTCTCAGTGGTCACCAATCTGCTGGCTGGTATTGTGTCACGATTTTAGCTCATGTCTTTGGGTACCTACATCCGATAGACATGATCCGTCAAATAATGTTTCCGTAGATAATAAACGAACTTTATTGGACAAAAAAAATATACATACAGACGAATTGAGAACCTCCTCCTTTTTTGAAGTCGGTTAAAAAATGTGACAAATGGAAGGAAAAACAATAACTAATAATGAAGCTAAAAAAACTTCGAAAACGAAAACTTAAAATTGGGTAGGCCCCTGTCCCCAAAATGCTGACAATATTACCTCGTTGGATAGCAATGGCAATTTGCTGGGCAGAGTAGCTGCCAGCCTTTGGGCATCCCGTGACTTTAACTAAGCGTTAGCAAAGTCTTTGAAGAAAATAGGTCTACTTCTCTCAAGTTTTTCGTGTCCTACTTCTTTTGAGATAAAATATCTTCAATGTACAGACCACAGCTTTTTAACATTATTATTATTTTTATTATAGTCTAGACAAGATCTAACTTTCGTGGCAGTCCTCAACAACCATGGGGTATGGGAACTAATTTTTTAGGTATCTTTTTTATATTTTATTTCAATACCTTTTACTATTTCAAGTAATACAATTTGAATATTTTTTGTAATCAAGACAGTAGTTATGTTTTATTAATTTTTAACCATTTGAATTCAAGCGTATTTGTGACGTCACAAGTGCGCTACACCATATTAATAGTGTTACCACGTGCTTTTTTTCCCCAAATCGTGGCAATAAATTATATGTAAAATGTTACTTGTGGGCAACAAATCCCTTTTAATCGGGGGAATTTTACATCACTGTCTGACAACATCCCGGCAAAACAAAAAACAGAGAGGTATCTCTAATCAATTTTATTTTCACCTTTCAAATAAATGTCAACTGGTTGGTAAGGTTTTATTGTATTACAACTAGCGCCAACTGTTGGTTCTTCCGATAGACTAAGTGTCAATCACAGTAGATGTCGCCTAATGTAGCATTTATTTTATCTTGTTAGTGTAGTATGACTGAAAATTCTGCTGACCTTGGGTCAGATGAAGGTCAAACGAGATTTTATTGAAAATATCATTGATCTTATGCTTTTAAATTTTAAAAGCAATAAAATATGGTATGAAAGACAAATGCCTCGAAATGGTTTTCGATTTAGGACATGTTTGGTTTTTTTTCCCATACCCCATTGTTTCTGTAAAAGGAAACCGAAACCGGTTTAATATATTTGTGGGCTCTAGTGTTATACAAATCAAAGATGCCTTATTATGAAAGATTCATAATAACAATTCGCCACAAACATTTTAGGAAAACTAGGCAATCCAGGAATCGAGATTTTTGAATTAATAGTAATAGTGAGGTTAAGAAGGTACTTACCTATAATAGGTAAGTATAGGTACTTATACGGGACACATAGCCCAAAATTATATCCAATTGTATAATTTATCTCCGTGATAAAAAGCCATCCATAACTTTGAAATTAATAACATTATATCGCTGAAAAACATGAAATTCATCTTTTCTTGACAAACGTTTTATTGACACTTGTCAAATCAATTTTTCTTTATGAAAAAGAAAAATACATCACCTCATACTTCAACTCGGAAGAGTTCTAATTAGTCCGAGTACTTCATAGATTAGGTACAATATCGATTATCAATTTCTTACACGATTTTCATACGTTTTAACGATTATTGTGTTGTCATCAAATTCGCTTTATATCGATAGTTAGTTTAATACGATGTTTTTAAGTTTTCTAATATTCTAGATTGTAAAATGGTCTAGTATTTTTTGAGTTTCTTTACAAAAATATAACCGATTTTTGAAGATGCTTTTCATCTTGATAACTTTGGGCCCAGAGATCCCCTCCTCCTTTGCATCTAAGTCTTAAAACATAGTTAAATATTTTTTATTGGATATACGATAGTTTTGGTAACAGTTACGGAGCTCCCTTACTTTTTTAGACCTTTCTATTTTTGGTGTAAAAAAACAGCAACATAAAAAATATATTGACAAGCTAAAAATACATGCAATGGATAAGCAAGGGGGTCATCCATTAGAAGTCTTCATAGTCACTATGCAACGTATCACACTTATTGTATATCCTTACAAGGTAATGCGCGCTACACCATCATCCGGGAACGCGCGAAAAGATGTAAGTTATCGAGTAGCAAAACAAAATGGCCGAGGGACTGCCTTATATGCAGAAGGGAGGAAGGGAGGTAAAATGTGCTGCAAGAATGTCCTTGAATGGAGACCTTAGTCTCTTAAGACGGAAAGAAGAATGTTGGGAGACAAACTGCCAGAAAATCCAACCACGATAAGGCAGGGGCAGCGTGGTCTAGGAAAACCAACAACAATAGTATATGGAGGCATATGCTTTGCAATGAACAAAAACATGTTGCTGGAGAAGTGAGTCATACTTATCACATGATGACCCGCTGACAAACGAGCACGTTTGTTACCTCTAGCTCAAAAAACAGCAACATTCCATCAAGCTTTACAAACTCTTGGACAACGTAATAATAGTTGTACTAGACATATCGATCCCTGCCCCATGCAACAGCTAGACTCATCGATCAATTACGGGGCCTGTCCGGTGCCCGAGCTCCTTGTTATACTGAGTAGAATTAGGAAGTGGGAGACTATCCTATTCCTCAACGTTATGGTAGTTGAACTGAGTCTGGTAATTACAATGAAGTGACTGCCAACTGAACTTTTCAACCCTTTAACAGATGAAACACAGTAGTAACTGTGGGAGAGCCACGCTTCGGCATGAATGGGTCGGCTCGACCGGAGTGATACCACTGCCTCACAGAAAACCGGCGTGAAGCAGCCCCTGTGCTGTGTTTCGCTGAGTGAGTGAGGGTACCGGAGGCCCACCCGGAGGGGGAAGGGGATAAAAGGTTGGCAGCGTACTTGTAACTCCACTGGTGTTACAAGTGTCCATGAGCGGCGGCAATTGCTTACCATCAGGTGATCCGCCTGCTCGTCTGCTACCTATCACATAAAAAAAAAAGAAACAATATACCTATTTGAACAATTCAGAAGTGCTTGCTCGTATGGGAAACACAGCTAGTGATTTCTGTTCGTAACCAGCGATTGTCAATCCTGACATTTGTGGTCTAAATTTTTCTCAGGCTCAGTCTCAGCCTTATTTTTCCTCAGTGGTCACCAATCTGCTGGCTGGTATTGTGTCGCGATTTTAGCTCATGCCTCTGGGTATCTACATCCGATAGACAACCGTCAAATAATGTTTCCGTAGATAATAAACGAACTTTACTGGACAAAAATGTGACGAATGGAAGGAAAAGCAATAACTAAATAATGCTAAAAAAACTTCGAAAACGAAAAATTAAAATTGGGTAGGCCCCTGTCCCCAAAATGCTGGCAATATTACCTCGTTGGATAGCAATGGCAATTTGCTGGGCAAAGTAGCTGCCAGCCTTTGGGCATCCCGTGACTTTAAATAAGCGTTTAGCAAAGTCTTTGAAGAAAATAGGTCTACTTCTCTCAAGTTTCTTAACTCTATGGTCCAGTTAACAGCTCCTGTCCAGACAACAAATTACTTCCTATATTTTTAATACAAACTTTGATTCTGAACGGATAGTAATTACTTGCTTGGAGTTGAAGTCGATCTCATCAGGGAATGGATGGCTACAGATTTTGTTGCAGGAAGAAACTTTTAAGTTGGATTTAGTTTTGTTCAGATAACAGTTTCTATATTTTTAGAATTATTTTCCGGTCCAGGACCATCTTTTTCTTCCTGTTTGCAGAAATACAATAATTGTATTTCTGTTGTAATTGTGACCCGTCTTCACTTCGATTCGGGACAGTAGTTCCACTGTCTACCAATAGATGTCATTGGGTGTTGATTGCATTGCGCTAGTGTTTCATCTTTTCGGTTCGTAAAAGGTTTGTCGATGTCTACATAATTTATCTCTTTATAAATACTACTAGCGGCCGCCCGCGACTCCGTTCGCGTGGAAAAGTAACTTTTTACCCCCCGTTTCGCAATAAAAAGTAGCCTATGTCCTTTCTCAAGGTCTAGATTATCTGTATACCAAATTTCGTTTAAATCCGTTGAGTAGTTTTGGCGTGAAAGAGTAGCAGACAGACAGACAGACAGACAGACAGAGTTACTTTCGCATTTATAATATTAGTATGGATAGACTATAGAAGTTATTTTCAAGTTCTCTTGCATCTCAGCGTGTAAGCTGGTTGCATCCAAATTTGTTGCTTTTACTGCCTGGAGTACGCTTAGACATTGATTTTAGGAGAATGGAGTATGAAAAAAACAACGAAGTGACTGTCCCGTCTGATCTACGAACGCTTTAAAAGCGGAACCAGGCCAACTGAATCATGGTTACACGTTTTAGAAACCATCCAAAAACGTGTAGGTTTTTATGATGTTTTTCCCCCCTTGTAAGAAACCTTAAAACATTAATGGAAAGAAAGTCGGATCATTGTGCCGATCCATACCGAGATCACTGTAGCCGCGCATTTATAGATAGGTAGGACTTTGCATCTTAACAGATGATTTTAGTAGCATCTTTAGTAGGGATACCACAACCTCGCTCGTTGCTGTACAGACCAATTCGCCGCGTATGTATGCGTGCGTTAATCCTTTTTAGTTAGCAATGTAAGCAGTAAGCTTTCTGTAGGCCTAACATGCGCACCGCAACAAAATTTTGTCGACTCTCGTTGAGTGTCGACAAATTATCTCGCGGCCGGTAATAGTTTTATGTCAACTCTGCTGCGGTCGCTTATGTTAGCCCGGCTGGTAATAGTTTTATGTCAACTCTGCAAACTTTTTTAACTTAACTTCCAAAAAAAGAGTAGATATATCAATCGTCCAATGACCAAAGGCACTAGTACTAATCATCCGGTATCTTCAAAACATCAAAGGCAGTTTTTTGTTCACGAGCTCTTTTTATCGTTAGTATAATCATAATGTAAATGTAGCCAGTATCAAGAGGTAAATTTTGAACTTGGAAACATTTAAAAGCCTCTCTGACTACAGAAACGTCGTAAAAATTATTCTTGAGATATTTAAATTAAAAAAGAATCTAAGGCTTTAACTAAATCATCAGGTGATCCATCTACTCGTATGCCACTTTTTCTTCTTCTTCGTCATCAACATTCTTTACCTTATGCAAATATGCATTCTTTATGCATCTACCATTCCACTTGGCTCGGTCATGAGTTTTCAAAGCCCAAGGTGGTGGCCTGCCTACGCTTATCTTGACCAAACTTGGTCACAAAGCTAAAACATCAGCTGCCACTATCACATAAAAAACACAACATCGGGCCGCTCCTTATGTTTACACTGTGGTACAACTTCTCCGTCAATAAACGGGACATAACAGAGAAAAGATTTCTTTGTCAGTTCCGCAGAGAACCCTGTTAGTGATCGATTGCGATTAATACATCGAGGAAAGTTTAGTTGCGATTCAATGGGAAAAGGAAGAAGCGGAAATTCGATGGCAATTCTTTCTTGTTATTAAGCTGAGTTGGGACTGAAATAGTAGATAGGTACAATTGGTACGATTGTGTTTTTGCCGACGAGCAGATTGTAGGAGGGCCACGCTTTGGCATGACTGAAATGGCCCGACTGGAGTGATACCACGGCTTTACAGAAGACCGGCGTAAAGCAGCGCTTGCGTTGTATTTCGTCGAGTGAGCGAGCGAGGGTATCAGAGGCAACGCGGTTTGCGGTCTTATAATCACGTCATTCGTCTGCTCATTTGCCACCAATCACAAACAAGATGAGCAGACGGATTATGTGACGGTAAGCGATTGAGGCCGCCCGCAGACACCAGAAAAGACACAAGTGCACTGACAACATTTTAACCTCCCTATTGACTAACAAAAGAAAAAAAATCTACAAGATTATACAGGATGTAACAAAAAGAGAGTATCAACCCAAAGGGAACCGATTCTGATACACTTTACAAACGTGATATTAGAGTTTTTAACCTGCCAAGTTAATATTACGATTATTAATATTTCATTGAAATCCGATTCTTCGTGAAATCCATTTCAATCCGCACATCACTAATGAGCAATCAGCTGATAGGAATATTAACCTTTGATCGCTCCTTTTTGAATAGTTACCGCCCTTTGCATTCCTGACAATTGTTTGCATACACAATTACGGTAAAAAATTACGGTAAGATTGTTTATCTTTTCCTATAATATTTTTTTATTAATTTTAAACCTGGGCTATAGAATCTACACAAGGTACACATTATTTCCCTTTATGGTTGATACCCCTTTTGTTACACCCTGTTTACTTAGTATTTGTTTTGCTACAAACTGACTCACTATCAGTCTCTCATTTTTGGCCCAACACGGGACCCCAGGCGCAGTCGCGCTTTAAATATGACCCAGTCCCCGCTGCGCCACCGATGCAGTCAAATAAAAAATATTGCCATACAGAACCCGCACGTAAATTCGCACGTGTTACACAATAATCTTCTGTGGTGAGGTAAAACCCTATATAAATCTACATTACCCTCTTTATCGCTGGTATCCACAGTGGAGAACCATTAGTATGACAAGAGTATTAATTTCACTAACTTAGCCTTAGCAACTTTTTTTATAAAATAGGTGGTAGACGAGTAGTCCACCACCACCAAGTGGACCGACGATCTGGTAAAGGTCGCGGGAGTCCATTGGATGCGGGTGGCACAGGACCGATCTGTGTGGAGAACTTTGGGGGAGGCCTATGTCCAGCAGTGGACGTCTATTGGCTGAAATGATGATGATGGTCTCATCATCATCATTTCAGAAACTCGTCTGAGTAGATGAATTACTTGATGCTAAATGACTGCAATTACACCAGTGGAGTCGCAAGTGTGCTACCAACTTACATCCCCTTTTCCCCCCGATTGAGCCTCCAGTGCCCTCACTCACTCGGCTAAACAGCACAGTAAAGAGAAGAAAAAACGAACATGTAACCAAAAGAGTAATTTCATAATCATCATCAGCCTGTTGCAGTCCACTGCTGAACGTAGGCCTCTCCAAATGCTCGCCACTTTGATCGATCTTCGGCTACTCGCATCCAGCTCCAGCCAGCCTTCTCGCGCAGATCGTCACTCCATCTGGCCTGAGGCCGTCCTACTACGTTTACCAAGACGCGGTCTCCACTCCAGAACTCGTTTACCCCAACGGTTGTCAGTTCTACGGCAGATATAGCCAGCCCACTGCCATTTCAGCTTACTAATCCGGTGAGCTAAGTTTTTTTTTTTGTTATAGGTAGCAGACGAGCAGGCGGATCACCTGATTTGCCGCCGCTCATGGACACTTGCAACACCAGTGGGGTTACAAGTGCGCTGCCAACCTTTTATCCCCTTCCCCCCGGGTGGGCCTCCGGTACCCTCACTCACTCGGCGAAACACAGCACTGGGGCTGCTTCACGCCGGTATTCTGTGAGGCGGTGGTATCACTCCGGTCGAGCCGGCCCATTCATGCCGAAGCGTGGCTCTCCCACATTTTTAAGTTGTGTTAACTTTAGGTTTCTGCCGGATCACCTATATGAATGTAAATGGGTGGAACAGAGGACGGCCGAAAAAGAGATGGCTGGATTGTGTGAAGATTGACATGACTCAAAAGGGAGTGATAAGAAGAAAATATACTGCGCTGACCCTTGACCTGGGAAAAGGGCAGGAACATGATGAGTATGTTTAATGAACGAATTTTTTTTTCCTATTTACTCTGTGGCTCGTGCCCTGTCATTTCTGTTTGCGCAAAGTCTGGCGCCGATCCTCTCTAGAGATACGCGCGTACGAAAACCGTCACAAAATACGCTGTACAAAAATTCACGGCTGCTCAGGTGGATGAGTTTTCCAAGTTATTGAGTCGATAGTATGTCATGTTAAACTGTTTGACGTTGATAGGAAATATGACTAAAAGTTCCAAAGATGATTTAGGCTTTTTAATTCAAAATTTGGGCCAAAGATCCTCTATACACTATACACAGTATCTAGGGTTCCGTATTTAAAGGGTGAAAATCGGGCACTGCTGGATGTTTGGAGACTAGTATCAAGATCGGGAGTGTGTAGACAGATCTTACAAAACGAAAACTAAAGTCAGTCATGGTTTAAATATGAAGCTTTTTTTTTTTTATAAATGTGACAGCATCAGTTTTAGGACAATACTCACTTTGTCTGCGTCCGCACGCAAGGCAGTCATAAAAAAAACTTAGTCATAAGAGGGGCTGCCTATAAACAATTGGCAAAGCAAAGACATATTTTGCAATAGCGCAGGCTTGAGAGCATCTCAAACATTGAACTCGGGGTAAGTAATGTTTGCTTTATTCCAGAGCAAATGCAGCACTCAATCGGTTTCGTGTTTAATGGGTGGAGAAAACGGAAATTTACGAATGCAGATAATGCGCTAAGTCAGTTTTGGTCGCGTTTTAGTGGTTTGACTTTATATCTATAAGCAGGCTGGAATTTTTGTCCGTTAGTTATAAAGTCAGCTTATACTCACTGCAAACCCAACGTACACGAAGGACGGTGTGTTCCAGTCACTAGAAAGCGCGCGGCACGGACTGAGCTAGCTATGCCGTGCCTTTCTGCGTTACTTTTCACAAACTGGTTTGATTTTTTTTATGTGATAGTTAGCAGACGAGCAGGCGGAACACCGGTGGAGTCACAAGTGCGCTGCTAAACTTTTATCCCTTTCACAAATTATCCAGCACGCCCCACCCCGCCGTCTGCCAACAGTCTTGTAAGCAGAAATGAATCTTGTCAGTGCACTTCCTCCGACTAAATGAAAAAGCCATTCTTAACGAGTTTAAAACAAAAAGTACTAACGCAAACGTCCACCATTTTGTCGCGTTTAGTTCCTAACCTAATAGTCTGAGGAATCCTACGAAGAAAAGGAAGAAGGCGATCTCATTAATATGCCAGTCTTAATGAGACGATCCTTGAAACAAGATAAAATAATACGAATCAATTAGTCCTGGGACTATGCTGGATGGACTACGGAATTTTAAACCCAGGTAAGAGAAATCTGAAGTTGTCTGAATGGTTCCGTATTAAAATTTAAACTTTTTTCTCATTGTTCCATTTCAGATTATATTACGTCTCAATCAGGTCGCCTCGTTCTCTTCTCATCTCCACTGCAGTGAAGCCCAAAGCCTTGAGCCGCTTCTATTAAGCCAGGCTAGGACTACACCATTTAAATTCTTTCAACAATTTTATTATTGTACCCATAGCTACATATGTCCAAAACCTTGCATGATAGTCGCCTAGCCTTCGGTACGTCTAAGTTCTGCAAAAACCAATAAACTACGTAAAAAATTGCTTTTACACCAGTCATTTCAAATCACCCTTTTTGGACAGAAGTCTACCTATACAAAGACCCTAAGTTCTTATCACCAACTAATCGTGATACAAGTTTTCCTGCCGTTTTCTTCCACAACACAGCGACTAGGGAACCCAGAAACATAGTGATGTTCGCTTATACTAAAACTAATGCAGTCTTGGTCGCGCATTATATCTGCCTTGGAAGATTGAGCTTCATATTTTGGTTCACCCATCCACCTATGACTTGTGCTAAGTTCCGTCGCATTGCCGACCGTTCCGTTTTCTTCTAAAGTGGCTATGGTCTTAAATATTTATCATAAAAACACCATGTTAAGAATCTGTTGGACCTATTGCCATTACCGTCCAATACCTTGTAAAAATATCTAAAAGATAATGCAAGGGAAACAGCAAACTTGTTTTTATAATTATATTTCTCTTAATAAATAATCTAAATAATCTTGCCTATCTATTTGATGACGTACCATCAGACGGAGTGAGTCATCTTGATTGTCCTTCAATATACAAAAAAAAAATACTCAAAATATATAATTCAACATCACCACTATTTTTATTTAAGGAATCCACGGGATTGCAAAGAATAATGTCGAGAGATTGCAGTATAATGATGGGAGATTGCAAAGAATAATGATGCAAGACTGTGAAATCATGACCTAAACTGCCAAACTAAAACAACAGGACCAAGACTGCAATACCAAGACTAATAATGCAAGACTAGCATTTCTACATCTGATTTGAAGCAGCTACGGAAACGTCCGTAGCGTGCCATATTAATTCCCGTACCTCCGTAAAAGTGTCAAAACTTTCGCACCACGTCACTCTAATTGCGCCATTACCATCCAATCTCTTGTAAAGATATCTCGGAGATAATGCAAAGGACATAGCAAAATTGTTTATATAATTAATTTCTCTTAAATATAAATTAATAAACAGCGCCACTATTTTTTTAAATAAATACAATAAATTACAAAGAATAATGATGCAAGACTGAAAACATGACCTAAACTGCCAAACTAGACCAACAAGATCAAGACTACAAGACGATTATTGCAAGATCAAGACTGCAAGAGATTCCAAAAAAATATGATGCAAGTTCATCAAGGTATGACCTAGACTGTCAAACCAAAACATCAAGACCAAGACTAATAATGCAAGACTAGTATTTCTACAACCGATTTGAAGCAGCTACGGAAACGTCCGTAGCGTGCCATATTAATTCCCGTACCTCCGTAAAAGTGTCAAAACTTTCGCACCACGTCACTCTAATTGCGCCATTACCATCCAATCTCTTGTAAAGATATCTCGGAGATAATGCGAGGGACACGGAAACTCGTTTTCTAAAAAGTCGCATGTAAAAACTTGAGTCTTTGAGTAGCCAAAAGTTGGGGAATTAAACTTGATTGATTTTGTTTTGAAATTAAGTTAATGGACTTTTAACAGTGTTTGATGGGAAATTAAACTGGAAAATTTACAATGCATATTTCATGATTTAACTTTTGTTTTTTTTATGAGTTTGAAGATTAAAAGTTCAATGTAGCTTAAAAGTCAAAGTGATTACTAACTTCTTCTAAACACTTAATCTGTTTGTCATTTAAAACCACTTTTGTCTGAAGTTTTTTCGAAATCGAACAAATTTCATTTTGAAATCCCTAAACAAAACAATCAAAATACGATTGTTCTTGGAAATGTCTATGTTAAAATCTATTTAATTAAATACATACTTATTGCGTTTAAAAGGAATAAAAATTTTATATGGCGGACTCAAGAAGTAAATATTTAAAAATTCAAAAAGAAACTTTAACTATTAGATGTTGTTAGGTTTGATAATTACGTAAAAACTTAACACAGTAAAACTTTATTCAGACCATATTTAAGGAACCTTCAACTGAATCAATTAATAACCAACTTGGTATTACATGGATCTCACAACTTTTTACGGTAGAACAACCGGGTTGCAAGACTTAGTTTTTTTGTCAAGTAGGTCAACCTACTTGGTTGCAGACATTTCCAGTCCGCATAAATATTACTTCCTGAAGTGGTTGGATGAATCTAGAACAAGTTCATAACCTTATCCAGTCCTTACTTACTTATAAAAAAACAAGTGAATATTCCGAGGTCCATAATTCTCAGATGAAATTATCAAATTAATCCCCCTTTGGACCTCCTTCGGTGTGTAAACACCCACGCAAAGGGGCTATAATCGCTACGTGATTCGCCCACGCTTAGAAATCTATCTTTTATTACATCACAGGTGACTTACCTACCTACATAGGAGATAATAGAACATAAGAGTATAGAATATAAAAGGTATCTTATAACGTAAGTCGTAAATATTGTTTTATGTTGCACTGCAAGTACTTAAGGCGACACCGCGACGATAATAGCGCCGCCAAATAAATGATTTATATTAATTGTGAGGATTATAAGATATAATAATTTTAAAAATCAAGCTATGAAAACTTGAAGGAATTTTTTGAGATGCGTAACAATATTTTCACATGCGCCAAGTAACAATTACTTTCATAATTGCGAAAAGTGGCCATTTTTAGCAATTATGAAAATTATTGTGATTTGTAGGAAGAATTTATTACATAATTGTGCCCTAAAAAATTTAATACTTTCCTTTTTGTTTTCATAGCTGGAATTTTTAAATATATCTCATAATCCTCACACTTAAAATAAATCAATTGGCGGCGGTAGTATCATCGCGGTGTCGCCTTAAAACATAAACCACAATGCTTGACACAACATCCGATCTCAAGTCCACTACTGTAAATCCGCAACTCAGCGTGTATGTTGTCGATTGTTGACTCACCACTAGAATCAGGAAAGTTTCTGTTGAAGATAGCTTAAAGTATAAAAGTAACTGAATACAAAAGTAGCCTATAAGTATACTGTTGCACTGCAGGGCAAAGATGTCCATAAAAAAATGGAGTCTTTGCTACCATGATGTCATCAGCAACCCACGCTCGTCCACTGCTGGACATAGGTCTCCCCCAATGCACGCCACCGCTCCCGATTTTCAGCCACTCTCATCCAGCTCACTCCAGCCAGTCTTCGAATGTCGTCATCCCATCTTGTAGCAGGGCGTCCAACACTACGTTTACCGAGTCGCGGTCTCCACTCAAGGACTTTATAGCTCCAACGGTTGTCAGTTCTGCCTTGACCATGATGAGAGTAGGTCTAATCAATGCCTAACCATGGGAGAGCCACGCTTCGGCACGAATGAGTTAGGTTGACCGGAGTGACAGTACCACGACCTCACAAAAGGCATAAAGCAGCGCCTGCGCTGTGTTCCGAGTGAGTGAGGGTACCAGAAATTGGGGGAAAAGGGGGTTAAAAGTTGGCAGCGCACTTGTGACTCTTATATCCGTGGTATGTTTTGTGTAGGAGGCTTCATACGGCACCCCTTTAGCGCGTTCACGCTCTATCTAAGGCTTAGGTATATGATCAAAGATTCTATCTCTGTATCGCAATAAGTTCGCAGCTTTGTTCTAGACTCTCCATCTGTGGCCGCGGTCTCGGTTCGCCGCATGTTGACTCGCCACCAAACAACAACGTAGTATTAAAGGGAAAAGTAGAAGAGAAAATAATGTTGGTAGATTTTCTGTTACAGAACATTCGTCGGATTCAATAAGAGTCTAGATAAAGCGTTGCAAGGCAATAAATATAAGTTCCGTGTTAACGAATAATTCGAGATTAAAGTGCTTAACTCTGACATGAGCAAGTTTCCTAAAATATACTCGTTACTGTTAATAGATGATAGAAGTTTAGCTATGGCCGATTTGTTCGCTGGTCGATTTTTCATAGCTGCGATGTGTTTCTTGACACGTTCTGCAAGTCCGCTTTGTTTGTCCAATGTAAGAACTACCGCAACTACAATCGATTTTATAGACACCCGGAGTCTATAATGCAACGCGAATATCTAAAAAACTAGTTTATAAGTATTGAAAGTGTCACTTGATGCTCTAGAAACTGCGCACTCACCCGACCTTCCGTAAAATTCATCATTAGCGCTCCCCAAAGTCACAGACTAAGAGCTCGACGTCTCCAAAAAGTGACAAAACAAAAAACAGTCTACACACAAAAAACCTAGGTATTTCTGTAGAACAAGCGTCTTGGGATTTGATGAAGATAAACGATCGCTCGCTAATGCAGTCTGGTAAGATGTCGCGCAAGAGATAAATCGGTTTTTCATACATGTGTTGGGTGTTACGCGGAGTTTTTAAGGTGTTATGTGGAATTATGTTTTAAGCATTTTCTGAGACGCTTATTCTTTTCAACGAACAATGTTTATGTCACAGGAAGGTAGGGAAAGGTTGGGTTACGTGTTTTTTTTATGTTAGTGACAAATACGAGCAGACGGATCAACTAATGGTCCTTACCATTTATTAGCTATCATGCGTAAAAATCCACTAGGTAAGATTAGACTTATACATCTAGCGGATTTTTGGCACGCGGTGGTCCTCATTGAAAGCTAAGACAGCCGCAGATTTTTACCGTGGGAGAGCCATGGGTTCGGTGCGAATGGGTTGATTCGACTGGAGTGATACAACGGCCTCATAGAAGACTGGCGTGAATCAGCACTTGCGCTGGGTTTCGTTGGGTGAGTGAGGGTGCCGGAGTCTCAATTGGAAGGAAAGGTGGTTAAAGAATGGCAGCACACTTGTGACTCTATTAGTGGCAGCGGAAATCGTTTAACGTCAGATGATCCGTCTGCTCGTCTGCCACCTATCACAAAAAAAAGTGTGATCAGGTCAACAGCCTCAGAATAATCAGAGTACATGTTGTTTTTATACACTTGTTTTACTACACATTTTTCCGTTAAATAATGTAGTATCTCCCCATAACCCTTTATGTGACTCATATTGTATACTCACACAATGACCCCAAAACTAAACTTCAACACAACTCTCGCCGTATGTACCAAGATACAAAGAACACCGATTCAACCAAAGTTCGTGTCGCAAAGTCAATGATACGAAAAATTGCGGTTGAACATCCTATAAGAGGAAGTTTTCGAATCAAGAACGCGTCTTGAAAGTTTTATACACTTCACCTGTCCGCAATTATTTTGTTTCTTTTCTGGAATACCGTTTTCTGTTATGAAATGGCAACGCCCTTTAAATAAAAAAGAAATATTAATTGCCGTCTTATTCTTCGTATTTTTAATCTTATCTTTATCTTCATAAATGATGTTATAGCCATCAAGCTGCCGTGTTATATCTAAAAGGGCGTAAATGCAGTTGGTTCATTTTGAGTTTTTAATATTGTAACCAACTTGTCAACTCAAAATCAACCAATTGCAGTTAACGCCCTTTTAGATACAATAAGGCAGTATAGGAAGTATACTATACCTAATATAGTGATGTAGTGAAATATTATAATATAGTATTTGTAATAAGATCGTGTTGATAATTGAATAAAGTAGTAGCTAATGTAACTAATGTAGTTGCCTTTTCATTTATATGGTATCTCGCATTTTGATTGCATGGAGGCAGCTACTATTTGAATTTCATTTTGTTTAATTCGCAGTAAAACAACTTTTTCCTTAAGAGCCAAAACGTTTAAAAGGCAAGCCCTCTAACACAGGAAAAGAGCCCCGACTGTTTCTGTCTAATAAATAAAATTTAATCTGTCTCAAGATTTCAGTAGAAAAATCCTAAATTCCACTCATATCTGATTAACGAGCTAAAGTGGCCGGTCACGGATAGAGATGTGCCGTTTTTCATCGATAATCGATAACTGGTTCCATTATATTTTTTAAGGTATGTGATAGGTGGCGTCGAGCAGACGGATCACCTGATGGTGATGGGGGTCAACTGATGGCATCTCGCGGTACTTACTCAAAAAAAGTGCTTAGATACTTAAGGAGGGATTTTTCCCGCTAGAGAGTTCAATATATTTTGAATCCTCGTAAAAAGTGTGATATATTTCATTCGTCAAATAAAAACTACAAAAAGTATCAATATTTTTAAATTTAATAATAAATAGGTACCTACGTTTATATATTAAATCGTCATTTAATACGACATAGGTCACTCAGCTGGTGTTGCAATTTATTACAATTTACGAGATCACCCTAATACAAGTACTTATTACTTCCTGGGGCATCTCACGACATGTATTGTATGTTTATGAAATAAGAAATAAAAATATTTTGTATTTTAAAAATACATAATTTCTATGTGAAATAGCTATTTGAATGCCTTCTTTAAGGTAAACCAGTCAATAATACCAGGAAAATAAAATACGATAATTTTTCACATCCCTATTCTAGACCAACTTGGGCGGCAACTCGGAAAAGATTACGTTTTGGAGCCATTCCAGAACTTTGACTCCCAATTATTTTTTCATCCGACCCTTGAGTGCAAGGGTTTTATTGTAACAATTTTATTACTCTACCGGACTAGATTTGTAATCTAGACTTATGTTATCATCATCATCATCATTTCAGCCAATAGACTTCCACTGCTGGACATAGGCTTCAATTCAATTCAATTCAATTCATTTATTGCATGTCACATTACATAATAGGATGTTAAAAAATTAAAATAGGTTTACATGTGACGCCCTGCAAGGGCATAGCATTAAAATTAACATATCATTTCACAGATTAATAATTCAATCACCAAATTAATTCTATTTAGAAATTTGGATTAATGGTAATGGTCATGTAACGGGCTCATAGCGATCATTATTACCTAATATTATTATTAATTTAATTAAAATTATCATTATAATATTCATTTAAAGTGTAATACGATTTTTTTATTAACAATTCTTTTAGTTTTTTAATAAAAAATTTAATGTTAGGTTCAGATCTTAAAATGTTCGGAAGATGATTGTGTATTTTTATTGCATTACAGTATGGACCATTTTTATACATTTCTAGCCGTATTTGTGGAGTTTTGAATTTATTTTTATTTAAAGTTCTAGGGATTCGCTGGCTAGACATTGCGGTATCAAAGATTTGTGTATTTTCCCTAACAAACTTACATATTTCATAGATATATATAGAAGTAAGAGTTAAAAAAGTACAGCCACTACACCTGATAGTACAACAGGAAGCGGCTCTCAGTGCACTAAGACTTAAACAGCAAGGCCTCGTCAAATTCAGACAGGTAAAGCATCTTAATAACCTCATAGAACAATGGGCTGACACTCCTATGTTATCAGCACCATGTGACAGAGTGGAGGACAGTACACATCTTCGACAAAAGGTACAAGATACATCTGATCGAAGAAGAAGACCCTCGGATTCCCCATAAGTCGCTTATGATCTTTACAGACGGCTCAAAAACTGACAAAGGCACGGGGACGGGGGTCTTCTCCGAAGATCTGAACATAAACATCGCAGCACCACTAGGAGAACATAATACTGTCTTTCAGGCAGAATGCATGGGCATCCTACTGGCAGCAAAAGCGATCACAGCGAGGAAGGTAAAAAACCACACCATAAGAATCCTCTCGGACAGCAAATCAGTACTGCAGGCCCTTAGTAGTTTCACTATCAAGACCGGCCTAATAAAGGAATGCCACCAGATGCTAAATGAGGTGGGTCTCCACAATGAACTGTTCCTACAATGGATCAAAGGACACAGCGGCAGCAGAGGGTAATGATGCAGCTGACGAACTTGCAAGAAGAGGATCCAGTATGACCCGGTAGGACCGGAGCCCATACTCCCTCTCCCCCAAAACTGGCTGAAAGGTAAAATCTTGAATCATACCAAAATTCTACACAACAGCTACTGGAGCAGTCTAGAGGAATGCAGACAGGCAAAACTTACTCTACCGCAACTGGACGCCCGTCTCTCTAGGCAATTTCTGCAGCTAAACAAGTCAAGCCTACGTTTGGTGACGTGTGCTCTGACGGGTCATGGCAACTTTAACAAACATCTTTTCAACCTAGGTGTTACAGACAGCCCTCTATGCAGAGCATGCATGGAGAAGGACGAGACAGCCGCCCACATCCTGCTGGAGTGCAGAGGGGTGGCCAGCTGCCGGGCGCACTATCTGGGTAATCCAGGTAGTCTCCGGGAAATCTTCAGCAGCGCGAAGGCGCTGGCAGGTTTCCTGGAAGAACTTGGCTGGTTGGAATGAAGACCGGCCAACGTCACCCTCCGCACGCGAAATGGGCACAGTTGAAGCCTAATTGCGGAAAAGCCCGTACGAAGAAGAAGAAGAAGAGTTAAAAAGTTTAATCTGATGAAATGGGGCCTGCACGAGTCCATACCACCGATATTTACAATGATCCTTATGCATTTTTTTTGGAGAATAAAAAGGTCCCCCAAAGTTCTCCACACAGATCGGTCTTATGCCACCCGCATCCAAGGGACTCCCGCGACCTTCACCAGATCGTCGTAGATCGTCGATTGTCACCAGCTTTATGTAGGTATTGTGAATTCACAGTATGTGAAAAAAATAGTAAGCGCTTTTAGGTCTACACACTCGTTTGGTTCATAAGAATAAAAGTAAAATATTAGTCATTTCGTTTGCGAAGCCCATATAATAAGTTAAATGGCAGTATAAAATGCTGGGATATAGAAAGAAAGAAAATACATTTAATAATTTGGATACCACAACACATATAACATGCTACAGACAATTGACACAACACAAGAAAATAAAAAACACTAGTAAAAATAAATTAAAACAAAAAAAATATAGGAAAAATAAACTGTCCTTCCCCATTTGATTAGCCAGCAGTGCCGTGTATTTATATTATGCTGTGTTGTGTTGAGGCATCCAGCATAAATGGCCCTCACTCAGCTTATGTCACGACCATAGACCGTAACGCTGGTTTTCAGTGGGACCAGCTGAGTGAGTGCCACGGACGACTGCAAATGTGTAGTATACCTATTACCTATGCGAAAAGTGTGTGTAATTAATGATGTGTAGATAAACAAATACATTTACTTATACTATACATGTGAGGAGGAGTAACAGTAGTAGGCAAATTCTATAGTTCATAATATTCATAATATTGATTATCATAATATATTATGTTGCCATCATGGTTGCTTACCAATTATTTTTGTGGTCTATAAAATACGAGTAATACGACGTTTTCTTCAATAAATTATTTGTTGCAAAATACAGAAATATTAAATTCCCATAATTCGTGTAATCGTAATGTTCTGTATAATGTTAATTTAATTTTATAAAAAATCATCTGTTGTTAACTCCACTGTGCAGTGTCTGGGTGAGATTTTAATTGCACTGACATTAGGTAATTGTGGTTGATCAAATTTCCTCGATGTTAGTTATTTGGTTTTTGTTCTAAAATGCGATTTTAATTGTTCGAAGTAATTTGATTTCAAATTATGTAGCTCATCGAATAAGCGCGTACTATTTCATAATGCTCATAGGTTCGAGTCCAATTACGCACCACTGTTTTTTCTTTAATCTGAATCTAAGTTTACTCGCTCGGTGGTGACGGAAAATGGTGTGTGAGATAATATTTTTGAATAACCGTTAATTAGTAAGATCGATTTGAATGACGTTGTCTGATAGATAATCTTTTCACTCAAATTAATGACGAATGGTTAAACACTGGGACCGATGGTTAAAGACGAAATCATCATCATTATATCAGCCCACATCCACCCGTTGCTGAGTTTATGCATCTCCTCTATCACGCCACTTCTCTACACTGCCGGCCTCATCCATTGTTTCCCTGCTACCTTTAGAATATCGTCGGACCAACGAAATAAATTAAAGAAAAGTTTGTTATTACTAGTATCTGTTTGTGTTGAAGAATCTCATAATTCTTTTTGTTAGACACAGTCTATCGCGTGTTGACTAGCCTCGAGCTGATATTGGTTTGGAAGAAAAATATTGATTCACTGTGGGATGTGTTTACTGTGGGAGGATATTTGAAGAAAAATAGAAAAATTTGAAACGTACGAAGTATTTATATCTTTAGGTACGAGTGATTCCGAAGTACTTGTAGGTAGTTTGTTAGTGCTTAAAAAAGTGAAAACGCGCAGGCATTTACCGCTGTACATATTTTTTTAATACACTTGACTAGAAGGAAGGCGAATTTTTAACATTTATTCCAATTTATTCCCCCTTTAAGCAACTTTTTTTTATGTGATAGGTAGCAGGCGAGTAGGCGGATCACCTGATGGTAAGCAATTGCCGCCGCCACTTGCAACACCAGTGGAGTAAAAGTGCGCTGCCAACCTTTTATCCCCTTCCCCCCCGAGTGGGCCTCCGGTACCCTCACTCACTCGGCGAAACACAGCACAGGGCTGCTTCACGTCCGGTTTTTCTGTGAGGCAGTGGTATCACTCCGGTCGAGCCGGCCCATTCATGCCGAAGCATGGCTCTCCCACAGTTACAAATAGTAGAAATATGCACATAGATGAGAAAAAAATAGTTTTTTTTTTAATTCAAAACAACAAAGGCAAGCAGCAAGCGGCTCACTTGATAGTAAGCCGTTACCGCAGCTTGATGCTTGAAACTCTAGAGGACTTGCATACGTGTTGACGATACCCTCCGAAAACCATAACAGTCCTGTTTTTGAAGGACCTCATACTAACTTCTCGTATCTAGCACGAAGACATTAAAAATTTCCCAGTCCAATACTTCGCCACGGTGACTTTGCTATCGGTAGGTTGCAGGAATTCGGCGTACGGGCACCTGTCCGTGCATATAGGGCATGCCAGGAGATGTGCCATGGTTTGAGGGGCGCACTCGCATACTGTGGAATTGCTAGAATCCAAATTAGAAACTTTCAGTTAACGCATGTGAGTTTGTACAGAAAATAGCGGTGGTAGCTAAATATTTATTTATTTTCTGCTAAGAGTAAACAAACACTATGAACGCAAAAATACAGAAACTAAAAGGTTCAACCCAACACGAGGAACAAAATCCCACTTCCACGAGTGATAAAACTATGAATGCGATTCCACAAGCCACAGGACAAAAGGTAGCGGGGATAGAGATGCGACTCGTCACAAAAAAGGAACTACTTGTTAGCGCGCGCTCAAAAATGTTTGCTATTTTGGCCAAACTGATGTAATGTCCAAAATTATTATGAAACTAGTTTTATTGAAGACTGGTCGGATGGCGCATTTCGTATTGACCCTACCTCATACCTCAAAGCTTGTTGGTTCCATCCCCACTCTGGACAAACATTCCTGTCATAAATATTTGTGTTTGTTCAGTGTCTAGGTGCAATGCTGCGAGAGGAATGGCGAAGGATTGTAAACGCTAATATGACGACCACAATCATTTTGCCAAGAGTGTGACGACAAGTAAGATAAAGAGGTGTAAATATGTATTTAAGTAATAGTGACCCGCCCTCGCTACGTTTCGGGAAAGAAATTCCACTGTCTACCAATAGATGGCGCTGGGAAAGAATTACCTATATCGCGCAAGTGTTTCGAGTATTCCGTTTACATATAAGCTCTGACGTGAACTATGAGATTAACCTCTTTATAAATAGTAAAGATTTATTATATTTACTTAGTATGGAGTCAGGTCAAGGTATAAAATGTTGTGAGTCACCTCGCCGTCACTATTAAATAATTTTAGTTCTAGTTCTAGTTTTTGAAATAATTACCCACCGTACCACTGGGGGTACGGGCGGTGGTATGGTGGGTCAGAAGGGCTTCTTTTCGGGGCTATTCCTATTGAATCATATATTGAGATGGTGCTGGTTTAGATTGTATCTCGAAAGTATTTCTTTTTAATTGATAGGTGGCTGACGAGCAGACGGATCACCCATAAACAACCGCAACGCCAGCGGAGTCATGTGATAATTCTCACACTAACCCATACACTAAGCTATCCTTCCCCCCGAAAAGCGTATCTTTCTTTTAGAAGAAAGTATTTTTGTGAACTTAACCTAATGTAACAAAGAAATTAATATAATAATAATTTATATAATAAGAAAGAACAAAACTTCGTACAACAACATATTTCTAAAAAAATAAGTTTAGGGTGACATATTTTCATATTGGTTTCTGGACAAACATTCGTGTGATGAACACTTGTGTTTGTTTAGTATCTGGGTGTATGTGTATTTAAGTAGGTATTGTATTTGTGATTCTCTGTTGTCTGATATCCGTTACACAAGTGCTTAAATATTAAGCTTAAGCTACTTAGTACATTTTGTGTGAATTTATTTATTGATATTTTGGATCAATCGTATTTTCTAACGAAGTTCTAGTAACGAGTCCCATCACTAGCAACTGCTCTGCTCGGGAGATCAACCGCAAAAATGTGTTTCGTCGCTTCCCCGCAAAGTTTTGCCCTTAACGTAATTTATTTTATTGTTGTTAACGTCCGGCGTTGCGATTCGACTTTTGGCTGTTATGACGATGGCTTCGAGAAAGTGGGGACGGAAATAAAGCGGGCTTGTAATAGGTGTTCGAAGTTTGTAAGTTAAAAAGAAAAGCCTAAATCGATGCGCAGGTCAATTTACATTGGGAGAGCCACGCTTCGGCATGAAGGCCGGTGTCTATGGGCGGCGGCGGAAACACATGCACTGTTTCACGCCAGTTTTTTGTATGGACATGGGAACTCTGGTCGAGCCGGCACGTACATGCCGAATTGTCGCTCTCCCACTGTTGTATTTTCTAAAATAAACTTTAACTAGGTACCGGACACTAAAATAAACATTTCTACAAAGGATGCTTGTTGCTTTTTTTACAAGTGATTCCGATTCCGGTGTTTACACCAAGCAAGCGAAAAAGAGGGGAAAATGATGCTGGTCAAGAGTGTTGATAGCTTATTAGAAGAGTTTCGTATATAGCAGTAACTAGTGGTCCGTCCTTACTTCGTTATGGGACTTTAGTTCTACTACCTACTAATAGATGGCGCTGGGCGTCGATTGTATTGCGCTAGTGTTTCGCCTTTTTGGTCCGCACAGGTATAAGCCTTGTTGATTTCTATAGAATTGATCTCTTTATAAACATTACGTGGCCCGCCCTCACCTCGTTTTGGGACAGTGCTTCGTGTCTACCAATAGATGGCGCTGGGTGTTGATTGTATCGCGCTAGTGTTTCGCCTTTTTAGGTTCGTATAGGTTTACATTTTTTTAAAGTTTTTCAATTTTAATTTCTTTTTGAACATTCTTTGGACTTCAGGTCATGTAAGAAATTGTTTTGGGTAGTAAAACCGTATGGATTTATTTCTACTATCCACCCTCCGCGTAATACAAATGTTTAAGAAATTCCTACTTTCCATCCCTTCTTGGTACACATACAACAAGGGTTGGGAGGTGGAATTCTTTTTACCATATTTTGTATCACTATCCACGGGGTGCACGCACAAGAGGTTGACAGCTGGAATAAGCCACCTAGCAAAGCGTCGTGAGGGTTTGAAACCCACCAGTGAAAATAAATGCAATATTTTCGTATGTTTGGCATATATATATTGAGTGTCACTAAAGTAAAAAATAATAATAAATTAAACAAACACTTATGTACATAATTAATTTAATTTGTTTTAAATTTAAGGCAATGATTTTTTTTTCGATCCCGTTTTTCTCCAAAGAAGTTTAGATTTAAATTAAGTAAGATAGTTAACCGCAGTATAGCTTACGGACCGCAGCATTTAATTACCACAATCAATGTTGTTTTTAATTAACGAACCTTTTTTGTGAGGATAATTTTTTAACTTTAAGTAATTTTAAAATTAAGATAATATTGTCCTTCGACTTATTCCAATAATAGGTTTAGTGAAAAAAAAATGCTTTATTTTTCACTAAAATTATGAAGTTAAAAGGTCATTCGATTGGGAAAAAACATTATCGTTTATCGTTCTCTTAAAAATAACTGACTTCACATCCAACTATTAGCTAAAACAATGTAACCCCGATCGACAGTGGAACTCTAAAAAGCAGACAAAAAATCAGGTAAAAAGTAAGCAAAAGCTACCGGAGCCAGACGAGACAGCGCCTATATAAAAGCAACTAAAAATACTAGTTAAAAAGCGTAGTTCTAGCTGGGAATGTTTGCTCGACCCACTTTATTAGGCCGCTTGCCATGCGTGGCCACGGAGTTGGCGTTAGGTGTGGTGACGAATTTTCAGGTGTACCAGTCAAAGATTTAAATCGTTAGATCCCTTGACCGCACCGATATAAGTCCAACCTGTAATAACCTAGTGCCGCTCAACTGGGATCAGTTGTCATTTGGACACGGTGACGGTTGTATGCTTAGAATAATAAGAGTTATTATTCTAAGGTTGTATGTTACAGCTGCCTGGATTTTTGAAAAGAAAAGTCACTCAAAATGCCTTCATGTGTTTTTTTGTTGTGCAGGAAAAATACTACAAACTCAAATAAAGCGAGTGGTGGAACATTTCACTCGCTAGTATTTAGATTTCATCAATGATTTAATTTATTTTATTTTGTTGACAAAACATTAAAGTCTGATCGGACAGCGCGTGCTAAAATATTTTAATAGATAGATAAATATTCTTTATTGCACAAAAATACAATGCATACATGAGTGAAACAACAGCGATAAACAGTACGATAAGGCGGTAATTATATTGAATTTTTCTTAAAATATCTTTTTTTTCACTAAAGTACTCATTGAGAGAACAAACACCTTTGTTAGATAGCTTCACATTTTCAAACAAAATCGCTAATCGCTCTCCGAATCCAGGCGACATTCCTCATAGCCCCACTGTAACTCCGCAACAGCTAGTTTCTGTGGATCCCGGTTGTTTATTTAAAACTTTTTTTCCGCCAGGTGCAGTCCATTTTGCAGTTTGATGACGTCATCGGTGACACGGAATTGTGTTCGCGCCTCTGAATACAGGAATATAGGCTGTTTAGTGTTTGGAATAAGAAACGCAGAATAAGCTAGTTGTGAAATTAACATACCTTGACTTAGCTCACTTAGCTAACAAGCTAAGTGAGCTAAGTCAAGGTATTTTAATTTCAGTGAAGAAAAACTTCGTGAGAAAAGTACCAGGTTGCCAAAAGAGCAACTAGCGTGTGTTTACTTAAGTGAAATATGTAAAGCTGACTTGCTGTGGTAAAAAAATGTTTAGTAAATTAACACTGCTTTTGTAATCTTCTACCTATACTATTTATAAAGGGGAAATTTTAATAGAAAACGACGAGGTATATTAACTTGTAAACAGATAAAGCGACACACTTGCGCGATGTAATCGCCGGCCAGCTCCATCTATTGGATTAATCTAAGACTTTCACTGAAATAGGGGTGGACGACTACTATACTTATAATAAATCTGTAGACAGGTCAATTCTATATGTTTTTTTAATAACTATCAAGGGGTAATTAGTGATCTTCGCACCAAGTTTTAACAACATAGTTCTTGTAGTTTCGGTAAAAAAATACTGTGATATACGGACAGACAGACATGACGAATCTATAAAGGTTCCGTTATTTGCCATTTGGCTATGAAATCCTAAAAACAGTTCCAAGAAATAGGCAGACTGTTTACCCACCATTAGTACACAAGTAGGTAATAAAATAAATCTAGTCTCCGATAATCTCCGAAATAAGGAAAAAATTAAATTAAAAACGTCTTTACAAATCTTCCGCTACAAATTCTAATGTGAGTATTTTCTTAAATTAGTCTATAAAATCTAGGCCAAACATAATATAAAGAATTAGGTATAGTAGGAGGAGCGTGTTCCAAGGGAGAGTCCCGCTTCCTAATGAATGGGCTGGCTCGACCGGAGTGATACCTCCTCCTCACAGAAGACAAGCGTAGAGCAGTGCCTGCGCTGTGTTTCGTTGAGTTAGTAAGGGTACCGGTAATTGGTCCTCCCGGTGAGTAAGGCCGTGGTATCACGCGGATGTAACCAGCCCACTCATGCTCTCTCACGGTTAACAGATATCTATACTAATATAATAAAGCTGAAGAGTTTGTTTGTTTGTTTGTTTGTTTGTTTGTTTGTTTGAACGCGCTAATCTCCGAAACTACTGGTGCGATTGAATAATTCTTTTTTTGTTGGATAGTCCATTTATCGAGGAAGGCTATAGGCTATCAATATAATAATATTAAGGGGGTTCTAAGGGGTTAAAAGGGGGGTAAAAAGTTACTTTTCCACGCGGACGAAGTCGCGGGCGGCCGCTAGTCTGTAATACAAGTGCTTAAGCTACTTAGTACGGAGTCAGGTCAATGTATGAGAAGTTGTGTGAATTTATTTATTTAAGACCTTTAACTGTTGGCAAACGAAACATAAATACAATTTTTCACCATCCAGCCTTTTGACGGTCATAAAGAAAGCGTTACAGCTGTCCAAAGTGCTCGTTAAAACAGAAGCCCACAGTAAATTGCATTTAAAAGCAACTGGATACTATAATACCTTTACAAGCATCAAGTGTTGTAACAACTGTGTGGACTCTTGAGTTGATTTATCGTCCACTCGGTTTGTTTTGTAGTATTGAAGTTGTAGCTATTTACTTTACACAAATACAACATCTAACGTGAAGTATCAGTCTATACCTAATACTGTCCCACTGCAGGGCCTCCATCATAGAAATCAAGTTATCACTACGCGATTTGCGTGTGGCGTGAAACGGCATCTCAGCAGGCCTTCAGGGTGAGGATGATAGACTCAAAAGGTACATTGTTTGTTCATTTGGGCCTGTCAACCTCATTTTAGATCGTGAGATCTAAAATGAGGTTGACAGGCCTGATGGGAAGCGGCTGTGAAGCCGCTTACCATCAGGCGGAGTGAGGTCATCTTGATTGTTCAAAGTCATTGGTTGTTTAGTGACATTTTGAGATCTCACATCAAAAATAACCAATCACTGTGTGTGTTTTTTTTTTATATATATGATAGGTAGCAGACGAGCAGGCGGATCACCTGATGGTAAGCAATTGCCACCGCCCATAGATACCTGCAACACCAGTGGAGTCAGAAGTGCGCTGCCAACCTTTTATCACCTTCCCTCCCGGTGGGCCTCCGGTACCCTCACTCACTCGGCGAAACATAGCACAGGAGCTGCTTCACGCCGGTTTTCTGTGAGGCAGTGGTATCACTCCGGTCGAGCCGGCCTATTCATGCCGAAGCATGGCTCTCCCACAATTAGTGATGGAACTCATTTATACAATACGGTATCTAGCGGATTTTTCACACACGATAGTCCTATTATAAACTTGTTTTTTAATTTAAAAGTACCGGGGCAGCTGAAATCAAATAGAGGTTGGATGCCCACATTGAATGAATCCAAATAAAATAACAATAACTCTTAATAATACCTGTAGCACACCGTCTGATTCATAGCGATTCTACAATCCTATACGTCATAATCCTTCACAAACTTCCTCCTGCCCATTAGTGGTGACCTCAGCCGTGTGTTGCGGCTTAGGAGTCTAGAACAATGAGTAGACAGGCAAAGTAAATGAAAGGGACAACGGGCTGCGATAGATGTAAGGACCAGTGATCGGATTAGGTAATGCAATATTTTAGGGTCAACGTCCTCAAAAATTACATTAGTGTAGCAACGCGAGATTTTGTAATATTATGTTATTGAAATAAGTAAAAAAAAACTTTTATCGACATTTTAATCCATTTGTTAGCTCCGTGGTACCTAATTGCAACAATGATTCAGTTAGTCTGGATCCCCTTTTAAAGGGTTGCGAAGATCAGACGGGAGTGGCTACATTCTCATTGGCAGATTACCCGAATCCTGAATGCGTCCATGATCTAAGCGTACCCCGGGCTCCAAATCGGATGCAATGGATGGAAAATGTAACCTCTGGTGCAATAATATCAATCTATCTTGTATTGTACCTATCGCAGTGCGTTGTTCCTACTTTGCCCTCTGTCACTTATTTACTCATGTGCTAACCTGAAGTTACTAATGCCGCTTAGCCAGTTGCAGCTGTGTACTGGTTTGAGTCTGACTATTATACAACTAGATGTCGTCAGGTCGTAGTCGTCAAAAACATTTATTAATTTCGTCGTGCAACCATTCATTTGCGAAACAACGCTAATAACAATTAGCGTTGCTCCTAGTTAACTGAAAATATTGTTTATGTAATCTATAATGCTGTTAGTTTTATAAATGAACAAATAATTAGCTATCCATCAATTAATTAGCTATCCATAAATTATCAATCATAAAATAATAAATAAATAATTTTATTAATCATATTAATGTCACAACTTATCCTTTTAACAATGGGAAAGCCACGCATCGGTATGAATGGGCCGGTTAAACCGGAATGATACCACGGCCTCACAGAAAACCCCCGTGAAAAAGCGCCTATGCCGTGTTTCGTTGAGTGAGTGAGGGTATCGGAGAGGGTTAAAGGTTGGCCACGCTCTTTGACTCTACTAGTCTGCAGGTGTCTATTGGCGGCCACAATCGCTTACCATCACACCATCATCATCATCATCAGCCTGTTGCAGTCCACTGCTGGACATAGGCCTCTCCAAATGCTCGCCACTTAAATCGATCTTCGGCTACTCGCATCCAGCTCCAGCCAGCCCTCTTGCGCAGATCGTCACTCCATCTGGCCCGAGGTCGTCCTACACCACGTTTAACAACGCCTATCACATAAAAAATCAAATCCTTAAAAAATACGGACCATCCCAACTCAAATTTCAACAGCACTACACCATATCCATCATACTCCACATTGTTTGAACATCTCCACGATTAATAAAAATCTGAAAATTTTCCGAAACACACAGTCATGTTTAGTATTAAAAATCTGTAGAGACACCAGCTGAGTCACCGTGTCATTAGGCGGACGATGATAGATTGGAGCTATTTCAATATGGAGGTTGTCGCAGGGGGGTTTAAAAACAAAGGAATCGGTAAAGATACTGGTCGGTTTATAAGAGGTTTTGTTGCTTATCTTGTACTTTCTAAACCTGGTAAGCATTAACTTTTTTTTATTTGAGAAAAAATATTACATAGCATAAAATTACATTCTGCCAAACTGTGGAACAGTTTATCGGCAGTGGTTCTCGTCGGTAACCTCGACATTACTTAAACTGTGGGAGAGCCACGCTTCGGCATGAATGAGCCGGCTCGACGGGAGTGATACCACTGCCTCACAGAAAACCGGCGTGAAGCAGCCCCTGTGCTGTGTTTCGCCACTCGGGGGGAAAGGGGATAAAAGATTGGCAGCGCACTTGTAACTCCACTGGTGTTGCAAGTGTCCATGGGCGGCGGCAATTGCATACCATCAGGTGATCCGCCTGCTCGCCTGCTACCTATCACATAAAAAAAAAATACTAACACAATTTAATTGTACAAAATATAGATCAAACAGGCAACACATAGCGTTTATTTATGTTTAATGTTGTTTCAATTCAGTTACATTATATTTTACATAATGTAATTATTGTTTATTTATGTATTTATTTATGATTGTAATTGTTTATTTAAATTAATAAATTTATCAATTTATTAATTCACTTGATTAATGATTTTCTATCTCTATCTCTAGTTGTATCTGTAGACATTAACATCCCGATAAGCACGTCTTGTACCACTCATTCTGAACAACATTTCTTTAATACTTTTGGAAAGTCGCATAAATTAAATTCAATTCATTCATCTTTACATACAAAACCGATCACGTGACATGGTATTTTTTATGAGGCGTCGAAAAAAATGTCCAGCTGTGGACTGCAATAGGATGATGATGATGATGATATCTTATACCTAACTGTAGCACTACCATGAGTTTGAAATACTATCCTCGCTATCGAAAACTATCGCTTTGTCTCTTTCATTGTGATGCATTTAAAAGAGACAGAGCAATTGTTACGTTACACGTATGTCAGTTTTCGATGTCAACTCATGGTAGCGCTAGTAGTACTATTTATTGTCAGCGCTGCACGCTGTTGGCATCACTATTACCAACGCTTTCAGTGTGGTATATGTAGAGATTATAATATGATTGATACATACTATGTGAAAGCTGTACGCTAAGATGATATCGCGTGCCAAAACTAGCATTATTTTAAGCAAGGATTTTGGTCTTCTCGGTACAATTACGTCAATTTAGCTCCTACATAAATCGGGCAGTAGTTATCAGGACCAGTCTACAGTAGATACAGTAAACTGACTTCCAAATTCTACACTAGGAAACCAATTGGTTTCATTCATGGCTATCGTAATAATTAACTAAATCCTAAATTCGATTTTTTTTGTAATCTAACGTGTAATGCTGCACAAACCTGGCGTTTGTGGCACTCACTCTGCAGATGTCACTGAAAACCAGCGTCACAGCCCTGTTAGGACCCTTTAATAAGCTGAGTGAGGGCCTGCTATTGATATTTTGCTGGCAACGTGATCACAATAGGGATTCTTCTCCATGATGATTGCTATAAAATAGAGAATAGAAGTCGAAAAAATCTTTATTCAAGTAGGTCCATACAGAACACTTATGACTGTGTCACTTTTCTTCATTCTTGATGCGGGTCGTTTGTTATAGATCAGTGAGTCCAACAAAGCTGCCTTCATCATCATCATTAGCCGGTATCTTAATCCCCCTGCAGGGTACAGGCCTCTTCCTGTGCTCGCCATTTACAACGGTCCTGTGCCAGTCTCATCCAGGTCTTTCTCACTACTCTGTATATGTCATCAGCTCATCTTGTCCATGGTTATCCTCTGCTTCTTCTCCTTGACATGGCCATCAGTGTTACGGTTTGGCACGTTGAGCTAAGTGCCTGTCCACTGCCATTTGAATGCCCTGTCCCAAAATTTTGTTTTTTTTTTATACTGAGGACAATCAAGATGACCTTACTCCACCTAATGGTAAGCGGCCTTGAGATCCAAATATTATATGAGGTTGACAGGCATAAATGGACAAACAATGTAAGGTATATTCTGTCATCCTCACCCTGAAGGCCTGCTGAGATGTCGTTTCACGCCCCGCCTAAAAAAACAGGATTTTTAGATGCCTTACTGTAGTCAAATATACTACTTCTCGAGAGGCGAGTTATAATCCGCTGTCTTAAGGCCTCCCCACATGGCCATTATTGAATTTGGAGTGGATCCAAGTTTCCGATTTGTGTCAGCCAAGTGTGTCCACTAGATTTACGCGCACGCTCTCTGTTAGTGTTATGTGGGGCGACCTTTAGCTCTTTTTTTTAAGTTAAATGGAACCAGAAAAGAGGTTTTCGTACTTGTATGATATAACGATGGTTAAGAGGTGCCAGACTCTGCAGTAATGGCGGTTTTACGGGTTGTAAATTTAATTTGTTTTATGGCTTTGCGCTCAGATTGTGTTTTTGTGCGGATCTGGGTGTAATTTTGGGGGTACAATTTTTAATCTTTCTAAATTTATTGGGACAATTAAACCCCATTTTGCAAATCATAGTATATATTTATTGCATCGTAGGAAATAAGGTTCAACATTCTTAATTAAATATACGGAAGCAAAATAACTGACTGATCTATCGACGCAGGTTCGGAACATTAAGGATTAGAAACTAGAAATTTAAAAAAAATGTGTTTTTATTACTATAGGATACGCACTAAACCCTAAGGCGATGCGCAGCCTTAACACAAAATATATAAAGACGCAAAGGGCTGGTGTCGGTGATAGGTCCCGATCAGAATGGTGATGCCACAGATCAATTAAGAGAAAAAGTTGTCGATGCTACTTGAGCAAGGGTCATCCGTGGCGACCGCTATGACTTCACCATTGCACTGTCTTCCGCGCGAACGAAGCTGTCCCAACACTAACCACATTCTAAAAAAAAATTCAAAACAAAATTTGAAAAAATTTGCTCCCATTTTGTTTGCGGCGAAAAAATTTATAGCTACGCAAGATTACCGCTCATCCGATGATTTATTCAATTTGTTGACATTGAAAAATTGGCGGGTCCTGTGAAAACACCACACTCTGTTTCACATTACCGATATGACGCGACGATAAAAAACACATGTTTGACGGACAAATTGGCTCGAACTAGGGGTTAGTGAGTGGAAAACGATTTGGTACACCTGTATGGTTTACAGTTTTTTCGTATTTCGTCTATTTTTAACTACATTTGAAGAACTATATTTATGTGGACAAATAAGGTTTTGTTAAGTCAATCATGGTCTAAACAGTATTTGTCCCTGGCTCACAATTAATTAGTTTTTACAATATTTTAACCTCGTGTGTTGATAGAATGGGGGATGAAGGGTGCGAACTTCCTTAAAGATTAAAGATTGCTGTCTAAAGTTTTTTTTTTACATTATAGCGGACGAGTAGATCTGCAACACCTGAGGTATCTCAAAGGCGTTGCTGGCTTTTAAGGAAAGAATAAGCCCTTTTCTTGAAGCGACTTAATTACGGTGATGAAGTAGCGGGCAACAGCTAGTCTATATTAGGATCATTCTCCTAGATTTTAAATTAATCTAATTTTCCTCCGAAATTGTCATCCGAATCTTAATTATGTACTGATTAAATTAAAGAATACGATTTTTAAGACTTTCAAGAATGGACTTCCGTTTCGTGAGTTTCGTTTCAAGCAGTGACCATAGATGGCGCTGGATGTCGATTACATCGCTCAATGTTTGGCTTTTTTAGTTTATAAGCTTATAAGTCCATATAAGATGATTCTGGACTGAAGAATCGCTCAAAACCTGCTTTTACAAGTCGTGGAGTCCCTCAGGGCTCTATCTTGGGACCAATTCTTTTTATTTTATATTGCTCTGACGTCATTGCTTCTATCCGGAATTGTAATTACCACATGTACGCTGACGACCTCCAAATTTTGTTTCATGCCATCCTAATGAGGTTTCCGTCGCAGTAGATAAACTCAATCAAGACCTGGCTCGCATTAGTAAATGGTGTGATGATAATAACTTAATTTTGAATCCTACTAAAACAAAGCTATTGGTTCTAGGTACTCAGTCGCAGATAAGTAAAATCAATTCATTTACCCCGATTGTAAAAGTTAACAACAAAATTATTGATTTGGTAGAAGAAGCGCGCAATTTAGGCATTCTTATGGATGGAAGCTGAGATTTCACAATCACGTTATTGAAATTGTAAAAAGTTGTTTTTATAGACTGAAAGTTCTGTATACGATACGTAACTTTTTAAGTGTTGACATAAGAATAAAGCTTTGTGAAACATTAATACTTTCGAAACTCAACTATGCAGATTCAGTGATAGGTGAATGTCTTTTTGGGTACACTAAACAACTCATTCAGAGGATTCAGAATGCTTGTACCCGGTTCTGTTTTCCCATTCCTCGTAGGGCTCATATTACTCCGTATTAAATCAACACAACATCATGAACATGGAGTCGAGGCGACTCCTTCACTTTGCTTCTCTGTTATTTGAAGTTATCAAGACCAGAACCCCTATATATTTATATGAGAAACTTCAGTTCTCACAACGCCCGCTGAGGATGGCATCCCGACTAGTTTGTGAACGGACTAACACAGCTGCATTTCGTGGCAGCTTTCGCTATGCTGCCACGAAATGCTGGAATAATATTCCTCCACCCATAAGAAATTCTACTAGTTTAAATAGCTTTAAAAACAAATTTAAGTCGCATCTTTTAACCGTCCAAAAATCACTTTAAATAAATAAGCTGTGTTATTACTATTATTATCTTTATTGTTCTAGTTAGGTAAGGTAGGTAGCCTGTATCTCATTCTGTGAAGAGTATTTTAGTTATAGTGGGTATAGTGCCCTTGACTGTTCTGTTCCTAAAAACTACTTAGCTGTAACTAATTTTAAGTAATTTGTTAAAAATTGTTAAAGTTATTGGCGCGCACAGTGTCGTCCTTTTATCTCTCCTGGACTTCACGGAAGATCAGCGTCGTGGTGTCCCCTAGATACTGCGACATAAGCTGAGTGGAGCCCATTTTAATGCCATTTTAATGCAATAGTGTATGTTATTGTTCGTATTTAATTGTTCATGTAATAATTGGCATTGAATAAATGATTTTATTATTATTATTATTATAAGTTCATCATCATCATTTCAGTTAATAGACGACCACTGCTGGACATAGGCCTCCCCTAAAGTTCTCCACACAGATCGGTCCTGTGCCACCCGTATCTAAGGGACTCGCACGACCTTCACTAGATCGTCGGTCCATCTGATGGGAGGCTTGCCACGGCTACGGCATCCTGCACGCGACCTCCACTCAAGGACCTTTCCATCCCAACGGCCATAGAATTTACCTCTTTATAAATATTGTAGAAGATAAAACGGCTAAAATCCGCCCCATTTCTAATAAAACCCAACAAAACCGCAGTAAAGCGTCCAATTTCAACAACTACAAATTCTCGAAATTTCTCGCATAATGTACGTAAATTTTGAAAACCGACCGAGTTCCTTTGAAGCGACCACTTTTGAGATAGCTCGCCAGTTTATTATTCTGTTCGAAAAATACGAAATATTTATTCTGGCGGATTATTCGGTTGGTGCAGCGTTTGCGAATGTACGGGGACGTGCGTGCGGCAGACACGGAGTAGTGGTGTGACGAGGTCTCTGAATAGTTTGAAAAAAAAAGACTAGTTTTAGTGGAGAACAGATTTTTTTTGTGTATAAATGAAGGAGAGTTTAAGGATATATAATGAAAAAAATAAATGCGCCAGACAATCACACCAATCAATCTGGTCTCAAACTAGGGCAACTCCTATACTATGAGTACCATGTTGACGATAATTTAACTGGCGAGGGCACCTAGCTAGACGAGGTGATGGCAGGTGGAGTAAGCTCCTTACCGAATGGTGCCCTAGCAAACGAAATCCTGGTCGTCCAGCGTCACGATGGGTCGATGATATTACCAAAATACGAGGTCCTTACTTGGATCAGAGCAGCTCAGGACCGGGAACTTTGGCGGAAAAGAAAGGAGGCCTATACTCAACAGTGGGTACTGCCGGGCTGATAGATGATGATGTGATGATAATTCCTGCCCTATTCCCATGTTATCTGGGGTCGGAGCAGTATGTTTTCTTCTTCCATTCGTTCCTGTCTTTCGACAATCGTACCATCCACCATCTTCATTTTAGCTCACACACTCGGTGCTAACATCGACTACCCTAGTTTTCTTCAGATTTTTATAAGTGTCGATTTTTTCGTTTCTTCTATTTACTTCACACCCCATCCCTACTATAAAGCGTAGCGCAGCGTTTGATATGCGTATCAGCATTCGCTTTAATAGTCAGATTTTTATTGCTCCACTGAACATTCCCACGTTCACGAATTGATTCGGGCACGCCAAATTGAAATGGTGACATTGATACTTTTGGAGCACGCTGTATAGGTAACATTTAGGGTTCCTTAGCCAAACGGCCTCACAGAAGACCAACGTGTAGGAACGCCTGCGCTGTGTGCCTGAAGGCCTAGTCTGGGAGAAAGGGGGCTAATAGGTTGGTAGCGCACGATTCCACTGGTGTTGCGGGTAACTATGGGCGGTGGCTTACCATCTTACTGCTGACCATCAGATGATTCGTCTGGTCGCCTGCCACCTCATTTACTCGACGAAACAGAACGCAGGCCCCCTTCACGCCTGTCTTCTGTGAGGCCGTGGTATCACTCAGGTCAAGCCAGCTCATTCATGCCAAAGCGTGGCTCTCCCACTTTTCAAAAAAGCAAAGGCTAAAGTCGAAACTTTATGATAATATTTATTTTCGTGGAGCCTGAGAGACGCGAAGAGATTTTGTAAATCTTTACTATTAATAAATAGGTAAAATGTATCTTATATACAAACCAAAAAATAAAAACAGGCACAATGCAACCAACAACCATCGCCATCTGTCGGTATGGTTTAGAACTAGTAGCAAAAGTTACGTCTCGAAACAAAGTGAGAACGAGCCAAAAGTAAGTTATGAATTGATTCCAAATTGAAGAATCGTGAGAGTCTGGAAACATCAAATTACAATTACCACCCGGAGATGAAGGATGATATAAGAGGCTCCGAATTGGTTACCCTCATTATACGTGAATTTCCAATAATCATAAGCAAATTGACCTAAATTACAATAATTGAATTTATGAAACGGTCGATTGCGTAGGTACAGTTGCCTGCAATCGAATGTAAACACCTCGACTCTTATGCCAGCAGTATAAGGTTCATATTTGAATATGGATGTATACTTATTAGTGTACGTGACTGTATCCTCAATAGCTATAAACGTACCTTTCGGGAAACAGTACATCCCTTTATACATTAATAGAAACCTTGTTCTTCCGAGAGAAAAACGCTTTATTTTTGGGCCATATTTTTATCATATAATGCCGTAAGTTAAAATATTTTATCGTAAAAGAGTCATACACCGACATGAATTGATCGACTCGACCAGAGCGATAAGTTACTACAGCATCAAAGAAGATAGCGGCGCATGGGCTGTGTTTTGCCTGAGGGGAATAAAGTCTTCTTGTAGATCTAAATATAAAAAAAGTCTCTAAAAACAACGTTGTTCAATATCGGAGAAAAAGAAGAATAAATATAGGTCTTGAGACAAAGGGGTAAAGTTCAGTTCATGCTGCTTCGAGCGTACAATCTCGGTCAGCGCTGGTTTTCAACTTTCTCCCGGTTCTCTAGGCGTAATTTGAGATCTAACGGTCTTACTAATATTACCGCGATCCTTGGTTATTAGTGACATCTGCAATCTGAAATCAGATATTGTGTCTCTATCCGGTATCAAAACAACAAAGATTTAATAGTACAAACACATGAAGTGACGTTTGGAAGGCTATAAAGTGTACTTATCTTTGCGGGGCCGAGGTTGCGTGAGTTGGCACTGGGGCCTAACTCAATACTTTAGGGTTGATAAACTTGGACGATTTTTACATTGGTTAAAATCATTATGACGTGTCTTTCCTAGTGACGTCAAAGCCGCTTGTGAACCCGGGGTACGCTTGGTCCATAATCCAGGATTTGGGATCTAGGTTATTATAATGAAGCTATTGTTATCTGCGCTTCACAATCCTTGTAATAGGCAAAGTAGCGGGAAGATGAACAGTGTTCCACTAAACTAATTGTAGAAATACGCACATAGATATGAAAAATCTAGAATGGCAGTCTTATAAGACAATTTCAAACAAAATCTGTCAGGTAGCTTATTCATTTATTATGTATCGAAGAAAGAAGTCGAAAAAATCGACGAATTTCTTAAAGTCAAACATTTTTAATCAAAATTGTTGGAAGAAGTGGCTAAAAGGTGTGAACTTAAAAACAATGACTTGGATCTGTTTCTACGTCAAATCAAATGGCAGTTCTCGCTTACTTGAACACCTTAAGCCCTCGTTGTTGACGCGAAACAAACAACAAAAGTTGAGGCAAGTTCTGTCTCAACTATCGAAAAATCGCTCATGCGCGGCCCGCCTTATTGGCCCAAAGCCATCGCATAAATACAACTGTCAAATATAAAAGTTTTTTACTCTGCTGACATTTTCGGGTTTTATGTCCCCGAAATAGGTCTCCTGGTACCCTAGGCATGGTTTTGGTTACCAAGTTTGATGATTGCAAAGCACGAGAAAAAATAACGAAAACAGTACAATAAAAGAAAAAATAACACCACGGTGATCCAACTAGGAGCTGGAAGACCTGGTGGGCAAGCCTAAATCATCAGCAAAACTGAAGTGTATCGACTTCACTGACTCGGCCATCTCGAGAGAATGGAAGAAGATCGTGCGGCAAAAAGAGCCTACTTGGAACGGCCATATGGTCGAAGGCCGTTTGGCCGTCCTATAAACCGCAGGAGGTATGAGGTTGTGCTGTGTTTTGTCGAGCTCGTCTGCTACCTATCACATTAAAAAAAAAATCGACTTTTGGTTTTTAGAGATCTAAGGGCTTTGATCAATAATAATACGACGAAGCGACCGGAACTAAAAATAAGAACAATATTCGAATGACGACTTTTATAACTTAATTACTGTTGGCAGTCCACTTTGGACACTAACTTTATCCCCAAAGTTCAGTTGAGTTTTGGGCCTCTAGCCAACTGTTTCAAGTTTAATCTAAAATTCAATTTGCCAGTACACGCTGAGAGTTTTAATATTTTTTCTTGCAAAACATTCTCTTGGCTACAATAAAAACGGGGGTCGTTATCACGAAGAATTTTCAGTCTACCCTCATCGCAGCGTCTTGTATATGCGGCCACAGTTAATATAGGTCAGTGATCCAACTATGAAACATCATAGTACCTACCTAATGCGACAGCATTAATTAATAATGCAGCTCGGACAATTCACGAGGAAATGGCGAAATTAATTAAAAACATCTTTTGTACCACTTTTTCAGCAAATTGGTGATTTCTAATTTCTGCTTCCAGTTATTCTTCTGGTGCATATATAATTTATAAATGTTAGCAATCAGCTTAGTATAACTGACACGATCTCTTGCTACATTTTTTATGTGATGGGTGGTAAGTGAGCAGATGGATCACTTGATGGCAAGTGGAGTCACAAGTGTGTTCCCAACCTTTAGCTCCATTTCCCTGACTGGGCCAACGGTGTCCTCATTCGGTTGGCAAAACACAGCTTAGGCGCTGCTTCACGCCGATCTTCTGTGAGATCATGGTGTCACTCCAGTCAAGCTGGCCTATTCTTGCCATAGCGTGGTACTCTCATGGAACAAAGGCACTAGTTTTAACGATTATTTTTCCAATACTGACCGATGATTTCTACCTTCAACCAACTGCTTGTCTTCTGTCTACTTTACCTTTCATGATCAGCTGAACGATTTCATAGCGACTGGCAAGATGGCGCATTTGGTAGTGACCCATTTTTTATCAATTTGTTGCACAATTGCTTCTTATTGGAAGGTTATTATACTGTGGCATGGGTCTCGTATCTTAAGCAGTAACCAACACAGCGGGATATTTATTTGCACTTTTAAATGATGTTAGTGACCTTATAATAACGTTGGAAGAAATTTTCTGTATTCTTAATAAAATTTTGTAAAGGTAATTTTTATTTAAAGCGCCGTACTTTTTCGCGTCATTTAATGTGAGCTTATTAACGCGAGCTTTAAAATTGTTTGTTGGTAGTAAATTAAATTAAAAGTGACTGGTGTAACTTAGAATAAGTGTTTTTTATTTATTCTACAAATTAATTTCGGCTCAGTTTAAATGAGGAATAACTTTTAAAAGTTGAAATTTACTTACCTACACTTCGGCCTCGACTTAAGTATTTAGTGACTATTAATAACGTCGTAAACACTATTTTGCTTACTTCCAATAACTTCTTAACTTGTACCATCTATTTGAATCTTGAGAATTTATGGGCCACCCAGACTCGCCATCTTCTGAAAAGCAGTTCAGGCGGAATTTAATGCACAATACAATGTGCCAGTGTGCATTTTTAAGCTCCTTACCAAATATTTGCGGACACATTCTTAGAGAGCCCGAAAACCGCTTACGGGTTGTCGAAAATTCAGACTGTAGTAAGAGTGTTGGGTTATGTTGAAAAGTTTATTGATATCGATAGTTTCTGTATGTAACGTATTAAACGTTAGCGCCAGCCATTTGAAGTGTACGAACTGTTTTTCAACTGGCAGAAGGTAGTTTTAAGGATTCAAATGTGTTACACAATTAAAAACCTCCATTGTCCGAACAATGCAACAAAACTATTAGTGTTTTTTGTCATCATTTCATTTCAATACATTGATTGGACCTAGGAATTCATAACAAATTTAGATCTAATAATAGCAATCAACTACGTAGCGTTGCAGTTTTGAACTAATTAATAGAAGATAAAAAAATATATTTCATTTGGAAAATAAATAGTTTACAGCAAATTGGCTAAAAACATAGGCTACGAAAAATTAGTTTTTGATGAGCAATCTTATTAAGGATAGGTTAAGCTAGTTTTTTTTTTCATGACCCCTTTAGTTACACGCTCCATAAAATAATTAAGAAATAAGCAGTAAATTTTTATATCGACACATTAAGTAAGATAAACACATGTCATATTTTCACTAATGTAAAAAATAAGTAATCTTAATTTAAAAAAAATACAGCAATTCAAAAAAATATGACTATTGTTGGGTTTGGTTAACTTTCTATATTTGGTATTAGGTTTGACTCTGCTGGAAAGTGCTGCCTTAATTTATTTTGTGTATCGATAAATTCAACTTTCCCCTCACTACCACCAACTCGACACCCAACGAACTGCGATATTTTTATCACAAGTGGCATTTCAGAAAAATACGATATTTTCTCAATGTGAAAAACTGTCAAATTGATTTATACGCTCAGGTGAGCGGCTGGGGGGAAATACTTTTTTCCCATTCCTCTGTTGACCGGCATGATCAATCTTCGTCTACGCCATATGCTTTGATCCACTAATTGATATTTTTACTGTCGATCCGAAAGTGCTTAGTAACTCCATGTTATTGGATCAGGATGGGTGTGACAAAGTTTATTTGGCGCCTAGTATGAGGGGTTCGACATAAAAAAGCTGTAATTTGAAGGTTTTTAATAACAGGAAGTGTAACATTTTTAAAGATCATAAAGCAAAATACAATCAACAAGATCAAAACAGCAATTTAGAAACGAGTGAGTGCGAGACAGTAAGAGAAGAATAGAATGTACAGACAGCCGCACATCAGGTTACTACAATCTGTCAAATTTCTTCAATCGAACCTCACCTTTATGTCAAACGTGTTTGGTTCAATATCAACTGAGGAAATTTGACAGATTGTAGTAACATGATGTGCGGCTGTCCGTACCTAATTGTTAAAGCGAGAGCAAGTTTTACTCGTACTTGTCCAATGCAAATGAAATCTCAAATTTATTGCACTGCACTCAATATTATCCACCTTAACTTAAAGTAGGTAGTAGGTCATTTTGGTTACATCTTCTGTGAGATAACATTTCATTTGAACAGAAAAATATTATTTAATCCCCACGGGAAATGCTGTAAGCTAGTTTATGAATAATGGGATAAACGAGCTCTTGACCCGAATCGCACCTGATGTAAAACTGAACCTGGGATATGTTATTTATAAATAACTGGTCAAGTTTGTGTCGGGTCACGCGCAACGTAGAGTTTAGTATTTGTCCACCTTTATGTTTACCATAGTCTGACTAGACTCCTCACGAAGGCGAAAGCGCGCATGCGGTTCTTACTCATCAGTGATAGCATTAGTTCTAAAACAAGACAAACTTTAAACCATATTTTGTCTCATGATTTTTGTCAATAGACGTCAACTGCTGGACAAAAGCCTCCCCTAATGTTCTCCACATAGATCGGTCCTGTGCCACCCGCATCCAAGGGGCTCCCGCAACCTTCAATACATCGTCGGTCCACCTTGTGGGGGGCCTGCCACGTTTTGCGTGTTTTCAGCAATTAGAAAAAATATGCGCCACGCTCCATACAAAATAGGTGTTGTCATTTATTTGCACATCGTGTTGACATGTTGGAATGTTGGTAATTCCAACAAAACTAATTAATTAAATGAGACTCTTGAACTTTTCGTTACTAAAAAGCTCGAGTTACTGTCAACATTTGTCAGCAAGGAGATTAACCTGAGTGTTATAAACTAGTGTTTGTTGAAGTTTGAGTTTGTTATTTTTTAATTAACCACCAACGGCTGTCTCAAGCCGGTTTTTAATGAAAATTCATTTAACAATCTAAGTTAGTCTCAGCGAAGCAAAAGTTAAGTTTGAAGTTTATTCTCAACTACGCGTTTTGTTTTGGAATGAAAAACTGTAGCTTTTTTAATTTGCGAAAATAAACTTGGTGTCAAAAAAATCAAAACAGCGAAATCCATCTCATTTTGTTTCTTTTAATACTACAGGCGGCAAGCAAGCAAGCGGATCACCTACTGTATGTGGTGTGCGTACATTTATGTTATGTTGTCTGAATGTTTTTACTTATTGGTTCGGAAATACCATAGGTAATTTGTTCCATAGTTTTGCCGTGCGGACCAAAAAAATTCTTAACTTGTCTATAAAATCAAATAAAGTCATCAAGTCAAATTGAATCAGAACAAGATATTAAACCAGTCGACTGTGCTCTAACAACTTCAAACAATTATTATCCCAAATCTAACCATTCACTGAGCTAACTGATCAATCGTTACCACAAAATCCAAGTTAACTGATGCCAAAACACTGATTGAATTCCTTATAGATGTTACCGGCAATGTGTATAATTTAGACATTGTATAGAATGCCCAGACAATTTCTTTGCACGTTATAGGTGGCAGACAAGCAGACGGATAACTTGATGATAAGCGATGGTAAGCCATAGTATAGCCATGCCATATATAGACACCTGCAATACCGTTAGAATCACAAGGGCGCTGCCAACCTATACTCTGATTCATAATCATGTAAAGTAAACTGACAGATGTCAATGTGTCATCCCCGTACATTATCACTCAATTTGACACATGCAAAATGTCAAAATGCATAGAAACTTGTCATTTTCATCTGTCAGTTTACTTTACATGATTATGAATCAGAGTATAGAACCTCCGTTTTCCCCCATTTGGGCTGCGGTAATCGTATTGAATGTCTGGCGCATTCAGTACCATGTGTTTTAGTAACCAGTACTTACTTTGAATAATCTAGCATTGTATACAACACCAAGGCAATCTTACCAATCGAATGCTTGAAACGTCACAGAAAACTAACGTCATGAGTGACTAACCTAACTCAACTTAGTTCAAAAATCTTTTGGCATAGGCTCTTTGTTTTTTGGCAGATTTGCCGGCCGCTGCTGCGGCACACATCGCTTCGGCTAGGCTTTTTTTACATTGGCCCAGGCATTGTCTATAACGTCGTATTGTACAGATTGCCGGTAACATAAATACTTGATTAGGCAGCTAATCGCTTGGGTATCAAATACTTTGCTGTGATGTTGATTTTGAAATTGTGCAACCAAGGCACTAAAATAATAGCCTGCTTTTTATGTGATAGTAGCAGACAAGTAGACGGATCACCTGATAGGCCACCGCCTACAATACCACAACTTTTTAACCCCCTTTTCCCCTATTGGGCCTCTGGTACCATCACTCACTCGGCAAAACATAGCACAGGCGCTAGTTTACACCGGTCTTCTGTGAGGCCTGTGGTATCACTCCGGCCGAGCCGGCCTATTCATGCCAAAGCGTAGTGTAGTATAGAAAAAAATGGTTTTCTAGTATTTTGTCCATTAAAATTTTTGAAAGTACGTATCCAATCTTTACAACATAACATTGCCAACTTCTAGGAAACAGAAAAAGCAGAACCCCTTCGCGCTCTAATCGACTCTCAGAGCCATCTATTGGTAAATTGACCAAGTTACGTCCCGATACGAACTGAGGGCGGCTTACCCATCCGATATAAATCTTCGAATGTGCAGAAAAAACCGTCAAATTCATAGGTAAGGATTAATAAATCAG